>JAJHSJ010000004.1:31193175-31708364 GCA_021015155.1 Magnolia officinalis | reverse complement strand
CCACTCCACATGCTTAAGTACGGCCTTCGTGTCGCTATACGGCGATACTGACTCCGTTATTGGGTAAGAAATCCTAACCCTAATCTGTTTTAAGGATTCAAATAAAGTAAATAGTGAAATAGCTTAACCTATTTCATGCTATAGGTTGTCGTTGTACCGTAGGCGAGGACTTAGGGTTTAACTGAGTTCGTTACGGGTCTACCGGCGAAAGGTGCAGACTATAAATGTTTAAGTTATGGTTTTCAAGGCTTTCAATGTCAGTTATTGATTTATGACTGACTTGATTGCTATCACATGCTTATATACGATGTTTCCCGCGCTTTACACATATATATATGAACTATGTTGAATATAGTGTATTCCATGTATTTGTTGATATGATTGAATGAGTATGGAATTTGGATTCGTAGTTACCATGATTATTTGTCGTGAATATATGATTTTTATACATGTGACAACTCATTGGTGAAAGGATTTGCCCTAACACCAATTTTAACCAACATACGTCACGTATGTTGAAATGTGTGGTCTAAGTGCTTATGAAAATGTCTGAATGAATATGGAATTTGGATCTTTGCTTGCCATGATTATTAACTATGAATATATGCTTGTTGTGTATGTGGCAACTCCTTTGTAAAAGGGTTTTCTAGGATATATGTTATAACTAGTCTAATACATGTATGCAGAAGTGTGTAGTCTATGTGTTTGTTGAAATGTTTGAATGAACATGTAATTATGATTTGTGCCCGCCATGAGTATTGGTTGAGAATACATGATTGTTGTATGCGTGGCAATTCCTTTGTGAAAGGAATTGCTATAATATAGGTTGTAACTAATTTATTTCATATATGATGGAATATGTAGACTAAGTGTTTGATAAAATGTTTGAATGAAAAATTGTCCAAAGAATTGTATTTATTTAGGGCGTTGAGATAAAATTCTCAACCACCTTATCTATATGCATAGTTTCCTTCATGTAACCTAAATTCTAATTATGCAATCTATGGATGAACTGCAATATATGGCAATATGTGCAATGTGTTCGATGAAATGCTCGAATGAGATTCGTGTTGGGAATGTTGGTTAAATGCCTATATGATTATCACATGTCTCCATATGCTGCATTTGAATATGATTGGGACTACTACGTAGTCCAAGCAATCGGTAATAGTTCCTGTTTGAGTGGTTGAATTAGTCTCGCTACAATTGATGCATTCGGTGAATCCGAGTCATACGAGGATCGTCGACAGCGGTACCTTTTCGATTAATTCAGTGTATGCTCGTACCAGTCGAATTCGTCTAATAAACCGATTGGCCTATTGTGTGTTTACCATGTATGGACACTACTGCTTGAACCTAAGGTACCCCTTACAAATGTAAAGACCTGTTTCAACCATGGTACCACGTCCGCTAAGACTCATGAGCCGGGCATGGTGGTATGGGACACCGTGGTCGAGCTGTCAGCCTAGCTGGGGCGACG
The DNA here is from genome assembly GCA_021015155.1 of Magnolia officinalis. Lineage (NCBI taxonomy): Eukaryota > Viridiplantae > Streptophyta > Magnoliopsida > Magnoliales > Magnoliaceae > Magnolia > Magnolia officinalis. The sequence goes on along the minus strand of JAJHSJ010000004.1, from coordinate 31,706,884 downwards.
AGCTTCCCCGTAGTGACTACTGAGCAACCCAGACTCGTGAGCCGAATATGGTGGTATGGGACACTGTATTCAAGCTGTTAGCCTACACTGGCGTAGCCTGGCTGTGGTCCTCAGTCGGGTTGGTGACGAGCCTTCAAAAATAGACTGTCAGTTGGCAGGGCATTAGTGTTGTGACCTCGAGTATGAAATAGGCCTACCCTGGCGCAGCCTGGTTGTGGTCCCCAGTTGGGTTGGTGACGAGCCTTCGAAAATAGACTGTCAGTTGGTAAGGCATTGGTGGTAGTGACCTGAACTTGCCTTCATATGTGATTAACTAGTATTGACGACCCCAGATGGATCATTGTTGGGATTAATGATATAAAGGGAGGTACCTTAGCTTCCCAATCCTGCTGTATGAAAAGGTCTAATAAGAACTCGGTAATCACGCTCATGCACCGCATTGCATGTGCCTTTGACATTGGTGTTGAGCACAGAGGAAGGGGTGTATGCCGCGACCGTAAGAGAAAGATTGTAGAGGGAGTGCAGGCAAGGGCATGCATCATTAATACATATCATATTTGCATTAACCAGAGTACTTAGGGATGTTTGATTGTATTGCTTTATCATTACTGCTTGATTGAATTGATAACATGTTAACCTTTGCTTTATAGCTTCACTGAGTTAATCACTCACTCCCACGTTCTGGGATGGTGTTTTAAAACACCAACAAGACTCTATTGTAGTTTCAGGTGATGACGAGGCTTACGAGGTGGAGCCTGTCTTCTATGATGACCGAGGAAGAGTTCTCTTACATGCAACTCTCTGGTGGGTTTATATAGACATGGAGTTGTGAATCGGGGCTACAGGGATATGGATAGTTGACATTACACTCTTGTTATTTTGTAGACCTTGGAACAATACATCTAATTATTTAACCTAGTATCATGTTCACACTCTGGAGACTTACAACAACTTAAGTGTTTTATATATCTATCACAGTCTTCCGCTTGCGTAATCTAATCGTCTCTAGAGTATGATATGTTGTTTTAACTTAATCATATTCATGTTTAATGCACTAACATGGACAACATTTAATCATCATTATCTATGTTGCATAAGTGATGCGTTGGAACTCGAGAGTTGATTTCCTGCTCGACCCCCAATTTTCAGGGCGTTACAAGTTGGTATCAGAGCATGATTTGGATTAAACTGGACCTGGGTTATAGTCACACAACGTACACTGACGTACTTTGACCTAGGAGGGTGCGATAAAACGTAGGAACAGGCATATAATTCCCAGTTTCGCCACTCGGCGAAATTAACTGAAATCTACCACCGAGATCGGGCCCGTTCACACCCGTGATCACTTGAGGCGATCTCAGATCACTTCTAGACCATCAATCGATGAGTTTAGACGAAGATTTAACCCATTTCAACCTCAAACGACCAAGAAAATGTGAATGTACACGAGATGGGACCCGAAACGACTCAAAACAGAGTCAGGGGCCAAACCAGTACGCCTCGGGGGGACCCAAAGTGGACCCTGCATGTTTTCGGCACCCCGGGGGGTGGACCCCGACCCATGAAGAGGCACAGCCGGTGACATAGCGCCCCGGCGGGGCCTCGTCCAGCCAAGCAGCGCCCGGGTGGGGGCCCCCGCCACCCGACCGATCATGTGGGCCCCCACGCATGTGTGGGACCTCCCCTCCCACTCTAAAAACCCTCATTTGGGTCGGTTTTTTTTTTTTTTTTTTACAAAAATCCACCCCCTTTACTCCATATTCTCTCCCAAACCTCTCAAATCCTTCTTCCTCTCTAATCCATTACACCAACCCACCTTCCAAGCTTCGAATCTCCTTCTCCCTCATCACGACTCTCCCATTTGTCATTCCAAATGGTTCAAACCCTACTACCTCTTTCAATTTCCTCTCAAAACTCCTTCCATACCTCTAGAACACCTCATTTTCTCCCATTTTTTACATCATTTCCCTCCTTCGTTCCCATTTAAGAACACAAACCCCTTTGTGTTTCTCAAAACTCTAATACCCACCAACCCATCTTGTTTTCATGGCTTTCTTTGCGGTGGTCACCGCCATCTTCTCCATCTCTACACTCTTATCTCTCATAACGAGAAAAAGAGTGGCCCCGGATGAGGCCGGGCCAAGCTGACCACGCCGCCCTATGAGGAGGGTGGACGCCGAAGCAAGTACTAGTGTCGGGCAAGAACGGAGGTCCAAACGGGACTTCGATCCTCTGATTCCGTTGGAGAGATCCTTGTTACCAAATATCGGCCTTGGTAAGTTCCACAACCGCAAGGTCATGTTTGAAGCACACGTCAATGAAAAGTTGTCTGGAACTTACCCAATCATCAATTTTCTCGCGAAAAATGGGTAGGGGGCCCATATTTGAGGGAAAGGAGCCTGCAAGCGAAAACACTGCGCACTTTTTACGCCCTCATTCGGAATCCACTATTGAAGCCTCTTCAGTTTTCCACCCCTTTGGGAAGGTAGGAGATTACGTTGGTGTGGATGATATTGCTCGTGTCATGGGTGTTGTGAAGGGATCGGTACATGCTAGCGAGAGAAATTGCGCAAGTAAGTAGGAGAAGAGACTCTGCACGCGATTCCTCTGTAGCCAGCTCGAGCATTAGAGGGAGGGAACTGGCCTCGCTTTAACCAAGATGTCAGATGACTTCCGTTTACTCCACAACATATGCACGTATAACGTGTATCCCCAGTCGAGTAACCATACCGAATGCACTCGTTTGATGGTAGACTTCCTGTACAGAGTTGGGCAAGGAGACAAGCTGTATCTGCCTACCTTCACTCTAGTACAGATAATCCAGATCGTACGCTCTGTTAGGAATGATATCTTACTTCCTTTTGGCCGACTTGTATGCAAGATTGCTCGAGAGTTCGGCTATAGACTTAACATGGATGATGTTGCGCCAATCCACTTCGTTAATGAGACTACGCTCAACAACATGAATATTGGCCCTCGACAACGTCAAGCCGGCTTGGCGAGTATGGGGATGAGACAGAAAGTGATGAGGAAGAAAGCAATGAGATAGAAGAAGAAAATGAGTCAGATGAAGGGCAAGAAGAGGAAGAAGTGGAGGCCCAAGGCCCTAGGGCTCCCCTCCTGCTACGCAAGAGCGCGCTGGTGATCAAGCTGCTTTAGAAGCCCGTTTGACTCAAATCAAGGAGGGTCAGGCCGCCCTGCGACAGGAGGTCACTGCGACCCGAGCTAAGGTTGAAGAGCATCAGGCCTTCTTGAAGCAAAAAATGCAAGAAGGTGTCTCGCACCTTGAAGGCTATCCTGTGTTGTCTGCAAGACAAGGGCGCCCCTCCTCTATCACTAGATTCGGACGACGGGTCATATGTGTAGTCGTCTCTTAGATTGCCTTGTTGTTAGTCTTCGTTTGTACTAGCCTTGGTAGGCTTGGTTGGTAGTTGGTGTGTTTTAGTGTTTAAAGCTTGTTTAGTTTAGCTCACATGCATCTTCTGTCATGATCCATGTAAGGCTATATCCCATGTATTGTGACGAGTTTGGTAAAATGAAATGCATGAAGCTCCTTTTGTTATGGAATGTATGGAATGCGTGTTGAGTTGAGTAATGTTATGCTAAATCTTACACGTGTTGCACCCTATGTTGTATATAGGGAATGCCTCCGAAAACTACTCGGAGTACGACTCGTCTTGCACTTGACCGATTGATTGATGGGGCACCTCCCCTAAGCGATAGACAGGCGGACCCTAGCTTGGGCCCGGACTTTGAGACGATGTCGGGTTCACAGCCAGCCACTGGCCCCACTAATCGGCCTGCACCTGTTGTACCACAGGTTCCAAAGTAGAACCGCACATCGACCTCGATGCCGCATGTGCCTCAGTCGACTCCTCCTACTGATAGGTTGGAGCACATAATGCTCTTGATGCAGCAGCAGCAACAATAATTTTTTGCCACCATAGCAGGGGCACTTGCCCAGAATATGAGTGTGGTTCCGCCTGCATCACCTACGCACCCTGCTGGGAACATGAATACCAGCGGACTTTTTGAATGCTTTCAGCGTTTCCGTCCTCCCACTTTTGTGGGTACTCACAGACCCGAGGAGGCTGATTGCTGGCTAGATCGCATCTCTAAGATGTTGCAACCGCTACACTACAGCGAGGCAGAATAAGTTGAGCTAGTCACTTATATGTTCGAGCAGGAGGTTAGTTTATGGTGGGACAACATCCTACGAACAGTTCCCGCAGGACACGTGTGGACGTGGGATGCCTTTGAGACACTTCCATGGATAATACTTCTCTCTCACTTACCATAATGAAAAGGAAGGTGAGTTTCTTCGCCTCTATCAGGGAGGAATGACCATGACGGAGTACGAGAATAAATTTACGAATCTAGCCAAATACGCTCATTTGATACTGGCAGATGAACCGATGAAAATGCAGCATTTTTCAGATGGGTTGTAGCCCGATATCCACACTCAGATGTGTTGCTCTAGCATTCCCAATTACACCGAGCTAGTCAATATGTCTCTATGAGCTGAGCAAGATGGAGACAGAGTTTCTCATATACGTATACCAATAGGCCCGAGGCCTCAGCCCGAATCACAGCACCGGTCAGTCCTAAGTAAGAGGCCACATGTAGACTCACCTCTCAGGCTCATGGCTCCGCCGACCCAACCAAGGCGAGCGAAACGTTGGTGTACATATTACGACAAAGGGGGACACAATGACCCCTTCTGTTTTATCAAGATGAAAGACAATGGTATTACGCCATATCAGAAGATCGACCGTCGTCCACCACGTGATATAGCGACTCCACCTCTATGATCTGCATCACCAGCGCAACCATTTTACCGACCACCTATACCTCAGAATAGGTCACCTCAATGAACTATGACAGCACAACCAAACCACCCTCAACAAGCCCATGTGCATGCGCTTGCAGCTAAAACACCTGAGTCAGTAACTGCAGTGCCTTTGACCTTTGAGGTCTCTGCCCACGGTCAAGGTACACCTGTATTCCTATTGGTAGACATTGGGTCCACTATTTTAATAGTGTCATGCTCCACAGTCAAGCATTTGGGATTAAACACTACCCCTATGGATGTGTTGAAAGTCCTTATTGCGACAAGGACCCTCTCCGATACTACCAAACTTTGTAAGGATTGCCCGATAGGCTTAGGAAGCAGAGCGGTGCGTATTAACTTGATAGTCTACCCGCTCATAGGTGCGACGGAAGCTAGTGGGCTAATAGTCCACTGGCCCATGGTCGACGGAAATTGATCTAGGTTATACGTAAGGTTAGGTCACTAAATAAGAGCTGGATCTTCCTTAGAAGGTCAGTAATGAAGTCGTCGAAGGAAAGAAAGTAGGGTTCAAGTATTAAACCAATTCGTATGAAAGGATAGGCCTAACAAAGGATTATAAAAATAATATGGTAACTAGAGATGACAAATATGTTATAAATAATAGAATGGTCGAAAGAAAAAATTTCTACAACTTCGAGTTACCAATAGACTAGTGATATCTTTTCATATTAAAGATTAGTATGTGGTGTCTATTTAAAAATTATTTATAATCATACTAGGAATTATCCTGTGATTAAATTTGATTATGCGTATGGATATATATTTTTAGTTGTTTTTATACAATTAAATTAGAACCCTCGGGTAGGATTGATTTTCATAGTTTAATACTCTGTAAGCTCATGTTAGAGACGAACCACAGTAAAATGTTATAAGTTTCTTACTTCCCTTGTAAATTCAAGGTTCATACCGCGTCGAGGAGATGTCCCTCTTCTTTCTTTCCCGCGGCCTTGTGTTGCTAACATTCCAAACTTCTGGAATATTTTAGAACTCTCGACTCTTCCTTCCCTCCCGAAGTTAATGAAACCAAAGTACAATCTGCCCATAACCCCCTAGCCATATGATCTAAATGGTGACATACAAATATAATTTTAGGAGATTGAAAACCCTTCTAGTATAGTCTTTTGACTATGAGCACCATGGAAGAACTTATTATCCACCAAGTTAAACATAGGTTAAACAAGAGCTTTCGTTAAACGAGACCCGAATGACAACCTTATAAACATGAGGCTTGAACCTCCTAGCGAATTATAATACTCCTTAAATACTTAGGATGATCAGATTTCAAAATTTTAGAACCATATCCCTACGAGACATTCGCGGCTTAACTCAATTCTCAATCCTGGGTGATTACCAAAGGACTCACTGCTTTGACCGAGCAGAAGACCAGGATCCATCAGGATTAGGAAGGGATACAATGTGTTGTCTGCCCTGGTCAGGCAGGCAATCAACATATCAGGTTCAAGCCTACCACAACTGACTTTCCATATTAGCCCAATCATAAAGGGTAGAACATACCACCCATAGGTAAACTTTATCATCAAACACTTAGCACGATAATAATGATTTGGACATTTATTTTCAAACCTCAGAGGTAGAAACTTTTAAGGGGGGTAGACCATTATGAGCTAGGCTAGTGTGGTTATTATATACCCTAACACGTATATAAACAAACCTAAAAATCTTTACTTATTACCCTTAGGTAATTTCGGGACAAAATTTTTCTTTAAGGGGGGTAGATTGTAACGTCCCGGAAAAATCCGTACAAACACTTGAGTACCACCTCAGGCAGAAATTACTTAGGACCAAATTCTTTAGAAATTAGAAGAAATTAACTAAGTGCTAAACTAGATTAGCTGTGAAATTAGCTTGAACCACTTTAAATACGAACTACAAGACCCAAAACTTGTAGAATCATTAACGCTACATTACCCTATAATCTAGGATAAATCTTTAAACTCAGTTACTCTTGGGAGCATGTTGAAACTTCGTATCGGACCCGGACCGCGCGTCGAAAGTCCGATTACTGCGAAACCAAACGGTTAGGATCGCCTTACTGGGCTTGACAACCATCTCAGAAATTAAATCTAGATAGTATCTAGAAACACACAACTTGAGCTCAGAGCGAAGTGTGTGAGAAACACGAATACCTTTAGAAAATAAACTCAGATTTAAGTGATTTGGACAATTCACTTGCGGGCCAAATCTAAACTTTTAGATCGTCAGAATCTTACCCAAATACACCCTCAGATCAGAAAAAAAAATTTAACACATGTCAGTGTACCTGTGGCCCTGCTTTAGTGCCGATGACCCTTGAACTGAAACTAGTCCTCCGCGGTCGATCTGTAAATCCGATCGGACCGAAAACTTAACTTGACCTAGATCCAACGTTAATAAGCTTAAGCCCGACCGCACGTAGAAAAGGGGCCTTCGAATGTGCTCCGTTGGATCGAAACAATTATTATTTAGCTATAAGCTAAGTATACCATGGCCCTGAGGCCATTCTCATCACTTCTGGGCCTATATAAGGACCTTAAACCCTCTCTCTCTCATTCCATACGAATTTCGAAAACCCTAAGCGAGAGAAGGGAGAATAGAGAAGGAAAGAGAGAGGAAGTGAGAGAGAGAGAGAGAGTTGGCGTCTGTTCCTGGGATTCAATCCTGCCACTCCACGTGCTTAACTACGGCCTCCGTGATGCTATACCGGTGATACTGACTCCGTTATTGGGTAAAAAATCCTAACCCTAATCTGTTTAAGGGATGCAAATAGAGTAAATAGTGAAATAGCTAACCTATTTCATGTTATAGGTTGTCGTTGTGCCGTAGGCGAGGACTTAGGGTTTAAACTGACTTCGTTACGGGTCTACTGGTGAAAGGTGCGGACTATAAACATTTAGGTTATAGTTTTCAAGGCTTTCAATGTCAGTTAATGATTTATGACTGACTTGATTGCTATCACATGCTTAGATACGATGTTTCCCGCACTTTACACATATATATATGAACTATGTTACATATAGTGTATTCCATGTGTTTGTTGATATGATTGAATTAGTATGAAATTTGGATTCGTACTTACCATAATTATTCGTCATGAATATATGGTTGTAATACGTGTGACAACTCCTTGGTGAAAGGATTTGCCCTAACACCTATTATAACCAACATACGTCACGTATGTTAAAATGTGTGGTCTAAGTGCTTATGAAAATGTCTGAATAAATATGGAATTTGGATCTATGCTTGCCATGATTATTAACTATGAATATATGCTTGTTGTGTATGTGGCAATTCCTTTGTAAAAGGGCTTGCCAGGATATATGTTATAACTAGTCTAATACATGTATGCTGAAGTGTGTAGTCTATGTGTTTGTTGAAATGTCTGAATGAACATAGAATTATGATTTGTGCCCGCCAAGAGTATTGGTTGAGAATACATGATTGTTGTATGCATAACAATTCCTTTGTAAAAGGATTTGCTATAATATAGGTTGTAACTAATTTATTTCAAATATGATGGAATGTATGGACTAAAAGTTTGATAACATGTTTAAATGAGAAATTGTCTGATAAATTGTATTTATTTAGGGCGTTGAGATAAAATTCTCAACCACCTTATTTATATGCATAGTTTCCTTCATGTAACTTAAATTTCGATTATGCAATCTATGGATGAACTGCACTCTATGGCAATATGTGCAATGTATTCGATGAAATGCTCGAATGAGATTCATGTTGGGAATGTTTGTTAAATGCCTATATGATTATTACATGTCTTCATATGTTGTATTTGAATATGATTAGGACTACTACGTAGTCCAGGCAATCGGTAATAATTCCTGTTTGCGTGACCAAATTAGTCTCGCCGCAATTGATGCGTTCGGTGAATCCGAGTTGTACGAGGATCGTTGACAGCGGTACCTTGTCGATTAATTCAGTATAGCACATACCAGCCGAACTCGTATAATAAACCGATTGGCCTATTGTGTGTTTACCATGTATGGACACTACAGCTTGAACCTAAGGTACCCCTTAGTACCACGATCCGCTAAGACTCATAAGCCGGGCATGGTGGTATGGGACACCGTGGTCGAGCTGTCGGCCTACACTGGGGCGACGAGCCTCCCCGTAGTGACTAGTGAACAACCTAGACTCGTGAACCGAATATGGTAGTATAGGACACTGTATTCAAGCTGTCGGCCTACACTGGCGTAGTCTCGCTGTAGTTCCCAGTCGGGTTGGTGACGAACCTTCGAAAATAAACTATCAGTTGGTAGGGCGTTAGTGTTGTGACCTCAAGTATGAAATAGGTCTACCCCGGCGCAACCTGGCTGTCGTCCCCAGTTGGGTTGGTGACAAGCCTTCGAAAATAGACTGTTAGTTGGTAGGGCGTTAGTGGTAGTGACCTGAACTTACCTATCGTATGTGATTAACTAGGATTGACGACCCTAGATGGGTCATTGTTTGAATTAATGATATAGGTACCTTAGCTTCCCAATCCTGCTGTATGAAAAGGTCTAATAAGAACTCGGTAATCATGTTTATGCACCGCATTGCATGTGCCTTTGGTGTTGGTGTTGAGAATAGAGGAAGGGGTGCATGCCGCGACCATAAGAGGAAGATCGCAGAGGGAGTGCAGGTGAGGGCATGCATCATTAATATATATCATGTTTGCATTAACCAGAGTACTTAGGGATGTTTGATTGTATTGCTTTATCATTACTGCTTGATTGAATTGATAACATGTTAACCTTTGCCTTATAGCTCCACTGAGTTGATCACTCACTCCCACATTCTAGGACGGTGTTTTAAAACACCAACCAGACTTTGTTGTAGTTTTAGGTGATGACGAGGCTTACGAGGTGGAGCCTGTCTTTTATGAAGACCAATGAGGAGTTCTCCTACATGCAACTCTCTGGCGGGTCTATATAGACCTGGAGTTGTGAATCGGGGCTACAGGGATATGGATAATTGACATTACAATCTTGTTATTTTGTAGACCTTGGAACAATACATGTAATTATTTAACCTAGTATCATGTTCACACTCTTGAGACTTACAACAATTAAGTGTTTTATATATCTATCACAGTCTTCCGCTTGCGTAATCTAATCGTCTCTGGAGTATGATATGTTGTTTTAGGTTAATCTCATTCATGTTTAATGCAGTAACAAGGACAACATTTAATCATCATTATCTGTGTTGCATAAGTGATGCGTTGGAACTCGGGAGTTGAGTTCCTGGTTGACCCCCGATTTTCAGGGCGTTACAGGCAATGACATGGATGGGGCAAGAGCAGGGGGTGATAGTGATGTTTTATGGTGAGGGGCAGCGACAGGGATGGAGTAAGTGTCCCGCCCCAAACTCGAAAACCGGGCTCACAAAATTCCCGATCGCCAAATCCGGCGCCGACAGCCTCCGTAGAACCCCATTCTCGGCTTCCAGCGCTCATACGCTAGGCTCCGATCCTGGGATGCTATAAGGAGGATTTTTCAACATCAGCTTAATTCGTAATAAGCATAACCAAAGGCATAACCCACAAACAACAACCAAAAACTCCATCACATTTTCACTATGATAAAAAACTTTACATGTACAGTGAGCATAAAGGGAAATACAATGATAAAGGACAAAAAGCTCCAAGACGATCTGATATGTGCTCCTGCCTCAACGCTGCTGCGATCCAACGTCACTTGCACGCAACGGTCATGCATAAGCTTATAGAAAGCTTAGAGGGTGGTGAAAGTGTGTGCGCAAGGTAGTAATGCAGATATGCAGAATCAGAGTAATGCGGAACATACTGATGAATCCATGAATACCACTAGCCGTACCAAGGCTATGCGATGCCGCATGAATGATGTCGGCCATACCAAGGCCGTGCGATGCGAGATGCAACTCAAGCATACAAATCTTCATCTATATCCACATATCCATACTGCTCAAATCTGGAATATCACCGGGGTCTAGTACACTCTAAACCAGATTGCCGCCCCATCGCGCGCAATAAGGTAAGTGAAAGAGACCTCACTACCCACCTGCCAATATCGGGCTCGGCTCGTCGATAGCGGACCCATTCCTCAAGCTGGTCAAACTCAGCCTAGCATTACCCCCTCCTCTAGGGTGGGTAAGGCCGCACCCCCTTCCAACCGACCACGACACAGTGGAAAGCGCGGCCTTCTGGTAATCGGCCCTTCAGCGCTCATGCACCCACTCGGTCTAGACGTTGGAGCAACATCTTGGTACCATAAGGGTTTAGGGACTTTCACCCAGAGATATCTATAGCACCCCATGTAAAACAAAATTTCTGGTATCCAATCCTGCCAACCACGATACACCTGTGGAGAATACGGCCCTAATGTCGCTAGGGCGTACAGTACCATATCATATAATGCGAATGCATGAATCACACTATCTAGTCATGCAGCAATCCTGCGCGTACTGTGCGCTCATGTGGGGCAACATCGCCTACTCGGGAGCCCCTAAACAATCTGCCCGAAGGCATATGCTATGATCAGTCATTTCTCGTATCAAGCATACATATGATGCGTATGATCATGAATCATGGAACTATACTAAACATGTTATATGGGATAGATGTTGTTCATAACGAAGATGGGCCTAGACGACCTACAAGCATGGGCCTAACAATGGGCCCTAAGGAGAATCATAATGTGGACATTTAACCAACATTATTCTACAATGTGGACGTCAAACCAACATTGCTCCCAAGGCACGGCTGTCATAACATCATTACACAAACCATGGTAGGGTCATACATCTTAATGGACTTGTGTACATTCAATTGGACCTCGACCCATGGGCCTTAGGTACAACAAATGGGCCGTATAACATGGGCCTGAAGTATATCAGTTAGGCCTCAATGGTTGGGCCCTAGCTACATCAAGATGGACCTAATTATATGGACCTCATGCATATCAAGGTGGGCCTCAACGGATGGGCCACAAATAAATCAAGATGGGCCTCACACATACATCAAAGTGGGCCTCAACGGATGGGCCACAATAAACCAAGATGGGCCTCATACATGTATCAAAGTGGGGTCCACTAGAACTATGTATCAAAGTGGGGTCCACTAGAACTATAGATCTGACTCATTCTTTAGCTCATGCCAACAAAAAAATGAGCCTCTAAGGTGGTTGGGTGGATTAGATGCAACCCATGCATCATGGTGGGGCCCATGAAAGCCCATCATCCGGTATATTACCTAATATAATATAATATATTTATATATAATATATATATACAAAAATATATACATACATACATACATACATACATACATACATATATATATATATATATATATATATATATATATATATATACACACAACACACACACATGCACAGTCCCACACGTATACACATGCACACACACACGCATACACACGCACGCACACGCACACACCCCACCCACCATCCCCTGGACGGTGGGGATAACACAAATATATTACAGTGGGCTCCACCGTCCGCCTGGACGGTGGAATTAAAACACATGCATCATTGTGGGTCCCATGTGGGACCCACCATTACATTTATATGTAATCCAAACCGTCCATAAGGCCACGCAGACCTAGATGAACGGTAAGAACAAATTTCATCCTGATCCAAAACTTCTGTGGGCCCAAAAAGGGTTTCAATGGCAGACGGTTCAATTGACACTGTTTCATGTGATGTGGGCCACCTGAGCTTTGGATGGGCCTGATCTTTGGATGGGGCCCACCCAATGAACGGGTTGGATGACAAATATACATCATGGTGGGGCCCACGACTGGAGCTGTGGGTGGCTGCCAGATCGCCCGTTCGCTGACGTAGGCAGCGCTTGCTGCCTTCTGACAGCAGCAGCGCTGCTGCGGCTGTAGTTTATTTTTATTTTTTTTCCTGCGAAAAATCACATGTGGGGCCCACGACTGGAGCTGTGGGTGGCTGCCAGTCCGCCCGTTCGCTGACGTAGGCAGCGCAGGCAGCGCCTGCTGCCTTCTGACAGTAGCAGCGCTGCTGCGGCTGTAGTTTATTTTTATTTTTTTTCCTGCGAAAAATCACATATGGGGCCCGCTACTTGAGAATCCACTCTGTCCAATGGATTCTAGGGCTCGAAATGCACCAAACAAGTCCAATATTCAGCACGTTTGGCGTCTAGAAACAGAAAGGTGGGTCCTAATAGCCTTAAACGGTATGAAACACAGTTTTCTATGGAATGGCCCGCCTGATTATCGGATTGACCTCATTTTTCGGCCCAACGCCTAAAATGAGGCAAGGAATAGGAGGGATGGCATGGATTGAATACATATATCAAGGTGGGGCCCGCATGAGCGGCCCACCAAAAACCCCACCTCCACAGGACCGATGCTAAGACCTTCAGTGTGAAATGAGGTATCCTTCACTCGGTCTGCCAGTGAGCTATGTATCTGGGTGTGCAAGGAGGGCCCCACACGAACGTGGGTCCCACCGTCCTGGGTGGCGGACGGTTTAGAGGGAGCACGCACACCATGGTGGGCCCTGCCAAAAAGGGTGGACGGTGTGGATGGGTCCCGTGGACCACATGCCAGCCCACACCCACTGTCAGTGCACACCCCCTGTCAGCTAACACTTCACTGTTTAGCCACCTCCACTGACTGACAGTGGCATGCCCCATCAAGGTGGGTCCCACATGGCCCACCTGTTTTGGATCAGGCTAATATTTGTGTTTGTCCCAAGGCATTTACCACCCTTGGAAATAGTGGGGTCCACCTCAATGGATGGCATGGATAAGGTCATGCATCAAGTGGGCCACAAGCCATCATACACAAGAGAGAGAGAGAGAGAGAGAGAGAGAGAGAGATCGGTGAGGATGGAGGGACCCCGCCACTATGGCCCCCCCATACAAATACACATCAAGGTGGGTCCCACATATATGGACCCTTAATCAAACAAAATGAATGAAAACAAAGATCTAAGATCACCCACCGACTTCTTCTTACACCCTAGGCTTCCTTAGCTCCTTAGCTTTGATTCTAACGGAGGAGATGAGGTTTGGATGGTGGAGATGGGAGATGAGAGGGTGGGCCACACTTGTGATTTTTGGGAGAGATGAGGAAGCTTGGACGCATGGGGTGTTTGGGTTGCTTGGAATGAGTTTGAAAATGAAGGGGAGAGAGAGTTGTAAAGAGAGAGAGAGAGAGAGAGAGAGAGAGAGAGAGAGAGAGAGTGATGGGTGATGGAGTGATGGATGTGGTGAGTGATGGGTGTAAGAACTTTTTGACTTTTATGGCAAATGTTGTAAAAGAGGTATGGGTAGTGTAAGAAACTTTTTAACTTTGGGGGTTGTTTGGGGAAGGGTGTGAGGTGATTGTACTTAACATGATAGGATTGATTGATGGATGATTGATGTGACATCTCGTAGAGATTCTCTCGGAATTCGCATGCGCGGCGTTTTCCTCGCACCGAACGCTGGCCGACATCTCCTGGCCAGAGTATCGGATCGGCGCGAGAGTTGCAGCATCGAAACCGCGGCGACGGTGCGGTCGCTAAGGTACTAGTCTTAGGTTGAGTCGACTCGGGTTGACGACGTATGAATTAGGGTCGCACGCACATGCCGGTTAAGGGTCGAAGGTTGCCAGAATTCGACTGGAAAAACCGCGGAAACCTACAGAACGGTACAGTTTAGGATACGTGTCTTACAGTAAGGAGTCAGGTCGAGTCGGGGTTGGGGTAGAGTGGGGCATAACGTCGAGGCGAGGGCAGGACAGTCTATGTAAGAGCAAGGGTTGATGGTGATGGGCTGGGGTGAGGGGTGGCGACAGGGACAGGGCATGGCATCTGTGCAAATGCGGGGCAAGGGCAGGGGGTCAGTGTCGGGACGGGGAACGGTGATAGGGCAGACATGCGAAGCAGGGATAGAGGGTCAATGTGGTGTTGACAACCAAAGGAGGAGAAAGAAGAAGAGTGAAGGGGCTAGTGTTTTGCAACCCCAGCTCTGATACCATTATAATTTGGTAAAATTAAATGTTAGAATTTTTTCCTCCTCTATTATTTATAATAAAAACAATGACAAAATTGTTTGGTCGTCCAAAGGACCACATGCTACCGTGCACACCACTCTAACATGCTAGAACCACCATTTTCACCTAGTCATTACTCATTGTTGTCATTACCATCGATCAACCATCTCAGATTCGTTAATAGCCCATTCTCTCCATCATATTATGTTGATGACCAGATCGTGCAACCATCTTGAACCCAAACCTTCTTCTTCACTTGCTTCCTTATCCTCAATGTCCAGCTATGAACACTAACTAACCACCCACCTAAATGGGACACTATACCATAGGCTGATCACTAGAAGTCTGTTGTGCCTATGATGTCCTGGATACATCTATTCCAGTAGGCGGCTACAATAGAATGTGGATTCTCCCATTGTAGCACAGGGTAAGTGAAGTGGGACGAGGATGTGGTTTAGTAATAGAAACAATTCGATCTGCAAAGTGATCAACAAGTCAATGAATAAGCCTCGGATTTAGGTAAAACAAATGAATGAATTGACTATAGACTAAAAATAGTTGCTTCCTCTTCTTTGATCTGCAGCATGTTGCTACCTCAAATGTATCTTACAAATCATGCCACCTCTAGATTTGCCCCAGCATCCTTACAACACTACTTATTATCTTCATTGGGCCCCTGCACGTCCAGATCTGCAATTA
The DNA here is from genome assembly GCA_021015155.1 of Magnolia officinalis. Taxonomy (NCBI): domain Eukaryota; kingdom Viridiplantae; phylum Streptophyta; class Magnoliopsida; order Magnoliales; family Magnoliaceae; genus Magnolia; species Magnolia officinalis. The sequence goes on along the minus strand of JAJHSJ010000004.1, from coordinate 31,691,336 downwards.
GGGGAGATCCACGTTTGTTTGTCATTGTTGGCCCTTGGCACCTCTGTAACACCACATTGACCATTGATCTTGGCCAAATATGTCTTCTTTGCCCTTTGTATCAGATCTTGGCTTTATGTCTCGTATCTCAACTCTTTACAGTCTATACTGTAAGCATGCATCGAATTCCAACATTTAAACACTTACATTATCTTTTTAATATTGTTGTTAAATCTATACAACTTTTGCCCCTTTCTCTAGCCCACCACCATTATTTTTCAGATTTGAAAACCACTCATAGCCCTTTGTCGTTCTGCAGTCCTTCCGCAAGCACTCGTCTTTATAGTGAGCAGTCATTCTAGTCATTGTTGTTGATCTACTCACCATGGTCTCCTCTCTATATGTCTTATAATCATGCATCAATATTTCTTGTACTCTCTTTTCTTTTTCTTTTTCTTTTTTCTTTTTTTCTTTTTTTTTTTTTTTTAATTTTATTTTATTTTATTTTTTACAGTATTAGCACAATGTTATCAAGATAATAGGTTGTACTTAGACTTACCTCTAATTTAATAATATATTCCTTCAATGCTTTAAGTTTACACTCCGTTTCATGCACATTTAAATAGCATTAAACCTTGCTCCATTGGTATTACCATCTGTAATCTGATTAGAGTTTGATTGTCCATTCATTTATCTTGGTCATGGAGGTTCTCTTTTTATGGCTTAATTTTTTCTTTCCCAATGAATTTTGTGTTCACATCCTTTATCTTTATGACTACCTCTGTTTTATGCTACATTGAACTTTTCTTTTCCTGATTACAAAATTTCAAAGAATGAAAAAAAAAATGAATCTGAAAAAGAATTTTAATTCATATTTCTTGTATATTTCAATACAGTATGGCATTATATAAATATAAATATAAATGGGATGGCCCCAAATATGAAAAAATTCAATGAAAGAAAATCAAAGAGATTATTTCAAATCTCAACAAGTATGAAAGGAGATTATTTGTAATTAAAATATTCTTAATACTCTCCCTCAAGTTAGAGCATGGAGATCTGTAATGCCTAACTTAGTGAGTAGATGATGGAATTGGTCTTGACCAAGAGCTTTGGTAACGATGTTTGCTAGTTGATTTATTGGCACGTAAGAAGTGTGGAGAAACCCAAAAGTAATCTTTCCTCAAACAAGATGACAATCAATTTTTGTATGCTTAGTCTGCTTGTAAAGGGAATTATTGGTAATATGAAAAATAAATTGATTATCATAATAAAGTTCTATTAATTAAGGATAGTTGACATCGAGATCTTGGAGGGATTTGAGCTAAATACTCAGCTTTAGCGGATAACCTTGAAATGGTCAACTGTTTTTTATTTTTCAAGAAATGGGATTGTGGCCAAGCATAGTGAAATAGATGGCAGTAGATTTCCGTGTTTATCATAACTAGCCTAATTGGAGTCGGAGGACTGTTGGAGGATAGAAAAAATCCTTTGCTAGAAGCATACTTGAGATATCATAAAATCTAGATAACTGTATTATATGAGGTTGGCACGACATGTTCATGAATTAACTCAAGATATTGACTGAATAAATAATCTATGATCTAGTGATGGTTAAGTAGATGAGACATTCAATAAGCCGATAATATATAGTCGGGTTTGGAAGGAAGTCACTATATTTGTCATTCAAACGTATATTTTGTTCCATAGGAAATGAGGCAGGTCGAGCTCCAAGATTACCACTATTTTTGAGGTTGTCAAGAACATACTAGTATTGGATTACTATTTTTTTTTCTTACGTAAGTGGGCCACCTCAATGCTTAAAAAGTATATTAAATGACCAATATCTTTAATGTGAAACTTGATCGACTTTGAATGCAAAAATGATAGAAGAGTCATTAATTTCTTGTCAGGATTTTATCATCAACATAAACAAGCACCACGATGAAGCTAATTCCATTTAAGCATGTGAAGAATGAATAATTCAAGAGTGATTGGTGATATCCAGCTTCTTTGAGCATAAAGAAGAATTTCTCAAACTAGTTCCATGAAGCGTGTTTAAGGCCATAGAGTGACTTGTGGAGACAACAAATGTGTCACTTCCCCTGTTTTGAGAAATTGGGAGGAATTGATATCTAAACTTCTTCATGTAAATTTTCATATAAAAAAAGTGTTGTTGATGTTGAGTTGGTGAAGGGTCTAGTGATGAATGACAACCACGGTCAAAAGGCAGCAAACAGTAACAAGTTTGGCAATGGGTGCGAACCTCTTATGATAACCTAAACCTTCGATTTGATTGTAACCTTTTTCCACCAAGCATGCCTTAAAGTGTTCAATAGTACCATCATCGTGATGTTTAACTTTGTACACCCAATTGTAGCCAATAGATTTCTTTCCTGGAGGTGAATGTTGCAAGGTCCAAGTATTGTTTTGCTCCAAAGTTTGAATTTCTACTACCATTGTTTCATGCTAATGAGAGAATTTTATAGCTTGAGAGAAAAATGTTAGCTTATCATAAAAAGATGTGATAGAAAAAAGAGTTAGACAGTTAAGAGAAAAATGATTGTATGGAAGAAAATTAGACATTGAATATAAAATACCTGAAGAGGGCTATGAAGGAGACAAAATAGAAGAGAATGAGGGTAGAAGGGTAGGACAAACATAGTTGTTGAGGTGGATAGGCTGAATTTGGTATGGTTCAAGCGATGAGGACCAATGGGTGGTGCAGTGGTTAAAGGTTGAGGAATATGAGATTCTGGAGTGCCAGCGGGAGGAATAAGTGAGTGATCATCTTAACATCGTTCAACGATAAGCATAAGAATAATGGGAGATAATGAATCAAGTGTAGTATTGGTGTTTTAAAAGGTGTGAACCTCATCCCGCAACCAAGGGCATGCATACAAATGCGTCTCGTGATTTGTTGGTGATTTAATTTAATGCATATATGATAGATTCAAAATAGTGTGTTTGAAAGACCTAGAGTTGCCACTAGCCAAGGGATACCTAAAATTTATGATCGACTAGATCCGTAGAATCATCGTTGGTTAGGAAATCAAAGACCCTCTAACTTAAAATGACTCTTGGATAAGATCTGTAATCAAGAATTCTAGGGATGGACCTCAGTGATGGTGAGGGAAGGGGGTTAGGCACCCTCAACTGCCCGCGCTTGCACGCAGTCTCTACTTTGTAGAATTTAGGATTTGTTAGGAATTTTTGATATTCCAGAAGACCTTATATTAGTAAACTAGTCTGGTTACCAATGGTAGGGGTGCACATGGTTCAGTTCAATTCGGTTCTCAGGTGAAACTAGAACCGAACCATTCCTAGTGGTTCCAGGAAAATCAGAACCATAGCCAGACCATTTGCACACTAGAACCAAATCGGAATCGGACCATAAAAACCGGTTTAGTTCCAGTTCGGTTCTACGGTTCTGGGCTTTTTATAATCCAGCCCAATTGCATGTTTTTTTTTAAAAAATTTAGGCCATGTCCATTCATGTTGTGATCCATTTGATGAATGGAATAGATATTGTGTAAGGTGTGCAAAAAGACATTTACGTACGGAAATAATCAAAGGGAGCACTGTAAACCATAAATCATGAGTCAAATAGACAACTAAAATACATTTTAAACTCATAAAATAGCTTTAAGATAAGTCCAATTAAGCATGATAATGTTCACAACCCCTAGTGTAGGGTCGCGATGTATTAATAATCTCGGTAAGATCGAGGTCGAATCCACAGGGGCTGAACCTTATACGTATTCTGAAAGTAACTAGAACTAGAACTAGACGAAGATGTAATCTAAATCAGAGGAATTTAAGAGAATAATGGTGAAGTATTAAACTAAAACTTGTAAAATTCAAAAGTGGAAAACTAGGGTGCCAAGGATCCACTTGTAAAAATCAGGGAGATCTATGCTTGATTCAAAAACACAACTGGAATCAGAGTCCTATCCTCATCTAGATGGAAGATAATTCATTAAAAACAATTATGAATGCCCTTTGGTCTAGTTATCAACGGATAAGAGGTATGAGAATTAGACTTGATTCCATCATAAGGCCATGCCCATGAGACAAAACAAACAACAGAATTTAACCAATCCACAACCAATTTGAGAGAGTTATGAAGGTTAGGAAGGATTCCATCATCCAACCATGTCCAGGAGACGATGGTGAACAACAGGGCCTCCTAACTTCATAATCATAATAATGAAAAGAACATGTTCAAAGCTATCGCAGATCTATTATAATTTAAGTCACAACAAACCATTAAAAACTAAAGGCATTCCTTAAAATCAAACTAGAATCAAAAGGCATAAAGAAAAAGTCTCTCATCACACTGCAAGCTTCACCTCTTAGCCCTAGCTAAGAGGCTTAACCTGTCACAATCATGATTAAGCTAAGAATCTCTTAATTAAAACATCAAAAGAAAAGCTAAGGAAGAAAAAGAACTCCCTCCAACCGGCCGTCTACTCTCTCTCTCTCCTATCCTTGCTCACGTGCCACGTTGCCTATATTCCCCCTCCTCTCCACGTTCTTCTCCTTTTTATAGCCAAAGGAGGTCCTACGTCAGCTGGATGTGGTCGATGGAGTGCGTAAGCTCTTTACGCAGCAAGAGAAGAAAACCACACGAAGTCACATTTGGAGGAGATTTTTGCCAAGAAAATCACCGTACGGTCCAATCTGGCTCCATGGTGGTGGTCGTGGCTGCCCTCTCTCTCTTCTGGACGGTCCAAATCTTGCATCCAACCACCGGTACGGTTTCACAATGGCCTACGGAGGTTGGCCATGCATTCGTACATACCTGCGAATTTTCTTGGGCTGACGTGCTCGGTGGGCCCCACAACAATGTTTTCGGGGAAATCAACCACATCCATTAGATTCCTGGCAAAAAACCAGTTGGGAATGGGTACTTTTGCTCGAGTTTTGGTGTGGCCCACTGTGTCAAATCACCTCGCTGTTCATCCTACGTTTGACGGCGATCGACATGTGTATGTGTGCATGGGGCTGAAAGGAAACCTTGGTGAGGGTTGTGGCCACCCCTCGGAGTGAATGGAGGGTCCCGATCGTCCATCGGGATGAGCACGGAGGCCCATTGATCAAGCCAAGTTGGCCACCGTCTGTCCGCTGGACGCTGGTGCAAAGAAAGACGGGTCAGCCCAACTTTGACCGGGATGACCGTCCAACGCAGTGCACTTGTGTACACGCACGTCGTGTGTGGGGTCCACTATGATGTTTATGAGAAATCCGCTTCATCCATCTGTTTTGTCACCTAATTTAAAGGGTTGAGACCAAAATTGAAGCATATCCAGATATCAGGTGGCCCTAGATCGATGATTCATGGGCTGATCTGACCGTTGGGCCACTTCTACAGGGATCCAAGGGCTGAAATTCGACGTGTACGGTTAATTTAGGGTCCTCAGGCCAGATATAAAGTTTCAAGCCAAACGGATGGTGGGACCCCTGTGATCTTGCATTTTGGACAATTTTTAAATCTCTTTAGCGTGAATTGCTTGATTTTCTCGAATCTCTAGCTTGCAAATTCTTCGATCTCGGTCTCCTGGGATCTGTCCCTTGCCTTGGTGATTTCTGAGCATTAAATTCATGCTTTTAGTACCTTTTTTTAGTCTAGGCTCCTAAATTCACCTTGCAATACAAACACGATTAAAATAGGACGTTAAACAGTATCATGTTCATAAAATTAGGTAATAACTAGGGTCTAATATGCAATATTTGACCCTCAACAGATAATAACATGATAATCGCATCCGGTTCCAAGTTTGGTTCGGTTCTACATAACCCCAAACCGAGAACCAAATCGAACTAACCAGTTTTTTTATTTTTGAAACCAGAACCGGAGCACTTCAGAACTAGACCAAACTGTACGGTTTGGTCGATTATGGTATAGTTTACTAGTTCTACTAGTTCCATGTGTACCCCTAACCAATGGTGTTAGGAACCGTCTAATAAGCCACTATTCCCCCAAATCATCACTAAGGTGATCGCAATGTCTCGACTTAGGGCATGTTTGGAAGAGATTGTAGCCGTTGAGAAGAGAAAACTAATGCAATGGATGAAAGATGCAATAATAATGTTGATAACTAAATATATTACTCACTCAAGTTACTTGTTAGAAAGATCACAACGTCTCGACTTAGGGTAAACTTAAGGTGATTATTACTAGTAAGGATAAACAGATGCAACACACGGATGATCAAAGGAAAGAAAATGGTGGTTTAAGAAAACTTTATCTTTTCATACACCGTGATCTGAAAATTCGACAGGGTGTAAAGCATGTAACTAGGATTTACTCAAATTACGAGTGAGGGGGTACGAGAAGAGGGATATGCAAAATGTGAATAGAAAAATAAAAGAAGATGGTCAAATTGTCAACAATGCACCTGGAGATGTGGGAGAAGGAAATGAGAGTTAGGTCACTCCTTCTAAAGGAGATGACCATAGATCTTTAATCTCGACCCTACTCCTATTGATGTCAATACCTCTTATATATCCTAAGGAGTTACTGCCCTCATGAGTAAATATAATTCTAAAGCTCCTTATGGATCTCACTCTAGATGGTTAAGTCCAAGAAGAGCAACCCACTCTTATACCAATTGAAATTACGTGGATTGTCTACCACAACACGCAGAACCTTGTTGAAGCTTAGAATTATGGCTAAGTCCTAAAGATGAGTAAATGGACCACTTAAAAATTCTTACCTATTTAAAACAATTTACCAATTTAAACTAAGAAGGGAAATAAAACTTAGGCTTCTAAGCCAAGTGGGTCCAATCACATAGACTATAATAGATGTAACAATATAAGCAACTAGTCTATAAAAATAATAGTGATCTTGTGTGTGAGATGTGCTAACTATTCAACACCTAGAATGCATCTAACTATGCATTCATATAATTCAACAAATTAAAATTACAAGTATAAATAAAAATGTGCACAAATAACAATACCAAACACAAGCATGTATAATGGTTCGGCTACTTGCATACTTCACTCTCGGTGGACACACTTTCCTTAAGTATACTGACATTTCACTATCGGAATACCGATTTTTCACTATCGGAGGTTTTAAATTAGATTCACCTCTAACCTTTATAATGGTTTCTCTTAGGCTAACCATTAACATACACGTACACTCCCGTGTCGAAGAAACACATTTTCACCCATGTCGATGGCTCCCTCAAAGACTTAGTTGGTTTTTTATCAGCTAACCAACAACCATTAAAGGTCCTAATCCAAGGCCCTACATACATTCCTGATAGAGGCTCCTTATAGAGACTAGCATGTATGCACCTATGTTCGGTGAATACAGTCCTAATCCAAGGCCCTACATACACTCCTAGCGGATGCTCCCTATGGAGACTAATATGTACGCACGTCCAATGAATTCCGCCCTACACAAGAGCCTAGTCATACGCAAGAACCTATTCAAGTTTGTGTTGCAAACTCTATACTCAATCTTATAAAAGAAAGGAGTGTGAATGGGCTCTACAGTTGACAACTTGTTGAATTGAGCCCCTTTGTAGTGCTTTCTTGAGATGCTTCTTCAATGCTCTCCCATGCTTGAATCATCTTCTCAATTGCTCCCATGATCTTCGATGATGATGGTTTAGTTTCATGATCGAACACCTTGCTTGTGATGCTCTAATGAGGTGACTAAGGTGATGAGAGTTAGGTTGAATCTCCTAAAACTAAATATTATAGTTAATTCCTGGTAGAGATTCACCTAAATGCGTGATCTAGAGGATTTAGAAAACGATATGCCTATAGGTTTGTGTCTAATCTCTAGAACAAGGTGGAGATCGAGTTCATCTTCCTAATGGAGGTTGGAATCTTCATCAGAGTGGTAAAGCTCAAGAAGATGACTTAAATCTTATAGGCTTAGAAGCTTAGGATGAGGGATATTAGTGGGGAATCACCTAAGCTCTAATGACACTAAAAACCCATCAAAATGCACAAATATTGAATGCCCTTATATAGTCAACAAGTTGAAACAGATAGAAAAATTGAAAAATAACGGCATCTTCGATTGATCAATCAAACTTTTGATCGATCAAACTTGGTCGAGATAGGCAAGAGAACTTGCTGGACGGTTTTGGCCATTCTCAATTGATCGAGGATTGACCTAACTCTCTCAGAACTTTACTATCTTAGGTTATTTCATTTACAGTAGCTCTGAACCTCTTTTAGCTAATTTTATCTTGTTCCAATTTAGCTCTTAAGGCTTAGGAATGATTAAATAAAGGTTTACCTATTAAGAAATGATTGATCTATCTAAAAAGATGACAACCCTAAGTGTAGGGTTGTGATGTAATTTTACTTAGTGAGATTGAGATCAAATCTACATGGACTTATAATTGTGCGTTCTTTAGGATACTTTATAACTAGAACTAGAAATAAAACTAACTATAGAATTGAATTATAAGAAGAAGTGTGATTGAAATTTAGAAGAAATCAATAAAGCAAAACGCTAGAGCGCTAAGGATCCACTTATAGCTATTCTTAATGTCTAATTCACTTAATTCAATTAGATAACTCAAGTGGAATCGAAGTCATATCCTATCCAGTCAGATAACAAAGTGGTTAAATCATAATATATTTGAACTTAAATTGATTTAATTCCCACATAAGTGTAACGCCCCCGAAATTCAGGGGCCGAGTAGGAACTCGGCTCTCAAATTCTCAGGTGCCACGTATGCCCTAATGGGCTCCAGATTTCAATGCATTTGGGTGATTTCATAAGTAATGGAGCGTTTAGTAAGGCATGAAGCATAAATAAGTCATAAGACAGTATCAAGTGCCACTAAATGTAAAAATATCTAAATCACAAACCTAAAAATATCCAAACGGGGAACTAGTCCCACCCATACATATGTCCCAAAGTGACTAGGGCCCTGGCCCAATCCCCGCGATCGCCAAGCTCAGTCTAGAAAGATCCACCAAAAGTCTGGTAGTGCGCTCGCTCCTCCTCATCGTCCATGTCGGCATCCTTCAGCGCGTCCAGGTCCATCAACCTTGCATCTATAACGTGTTCTGGTTGGTGTTTTAGAACACCATCCCAGAGTGGGAGTGAGTAGCTAACTCAGTGTTACCATTAGTAATAGGCAACGAATTATCATGCATAGGATACATTTAACAAACCACAAACAGCATAGAATCCTAATATGTTGTTAATGTAGATGCATGTTTATGACATGATGCATGCTCCTTTCTAAAAGTCAACACTCCCTCAAGTGACGACATCTGACGTTCGCAATGTAACAACACTCCCTCAAAAATAATGCAACCTCGACTGCATAATCACCAACAATATACATACAGACATATATATATATATATATATATATATATATATATATATGCAATGCATGAATCATGTTAGCCAAGTTAGTTAATTAAGTTTGTTCATCCAGCAATTTGGGGAAATCGGAATACCCTAATGTAGCTATTTCCCTTAACCCGATCGTGCGGTTCAAGGACTGTGGTCATATGACTCTCGTGATGATCAGGGTCGAATATTACATATCAGACCCCAGTAATTGCCTAAATTTACATACCCGATAAGGCTTAATGGAATGTTTTAATCATGTTTTCACTGCAGGACGTAATAATGAGCATTAGACTAAAAAGAGGATTAAAAGCATAGATTTCATGATCCAAAGTCATCAGAGCTCGGGATGGACTCCAGAAAACCAATAAGAAAGATTTTTCACGCCTGGGATCTGAGGAAAGCAAGCCAAAGGGGTCCGAAAAAGGTCCAGAATGCAAGATCACATGGTTCCCGCCATCCGATCAACTCGAAACTTCATACATGTGATGGGGGCCATAAATTAACCGTACATATTAAATTTCATCTACTGAAGACCTCAGGAAGTGGGTCAACGGTCAGATCAGCCCAATAATTATCGATTCTGGGCCCACCTGATATCTGGAATTGGCTAAATTTTGGACTCAACGGCTTAATGAAGATGGGAAAGAGGATGGACGGTGCAGATTTCTCATAAACATCATAGTGAGCCCCATGTGTGGTGCATGTGCACCATGCACACAAAAGGGCTGCCGTGCACCAGACGACTGAGTCGGTCAGCGCTCGCGCTGACCGACCCTTTTCGCAATTTCAAAAAAAAGACGCCAGCGTCTTCACTACCCGGCTGCGGTTTTGGCCAGTGGGCCCCACTCGACGTCCGGTGTGATGATCAGAGTCGTCCATTCACTCAGGAAGATGTCCACGCCCCTTACCAAGCTTTTCTTTTCGCCCCATGCACGTGTATAGACGTGGATCATGGTTAAACGTCAGATGGACGGCGCGTTTAAAACTTAATGGGCCACATTCAATCTGATTCAAAACCGTGCATATCTGGACGGTTTTCCGACCCAAAGCTAATGGACGGAGTGGATTTCTCAAGGAAATATCATAGTGGACCCCACCATTTTCGCAACAGAGAAGCCGCGTCCCTGTTACGCGGCAGCGACGAACGGACGCTGGTCCGTTTTGCGGACGTCAGTGGGCCCCACACGAGGTCTTTCCGGACGATCCGAGACGTCCATCTTGTAGAGGGCCATGAATACTACAAAACCATGCTGATAGTTCACTCCCATGCGTACACACGTGCGTGATACAGAGGCCACAAAAGGGCTACCCGGTGACGTTCAAAACTGATCTTTTTGTATTTTCTTCTCTGGGCCGCGTTAATGGACATTCAAAACCACCCATTCCTGACTGAAATTTCGTCCTGAATCCAATGGACGGGGTGGATTCTCCAGAAAATACCTCTGTGGGGCCCACCGATCACGGCTGCGAAAATTTGTACTCCGAGTCCTTCTACGACTCTGCCACCGATTCCAGCCATCCAACAACTATAAAAGAGGGATTATGGACGTGAGAAATTCATTCAGATCCAGAGAATTCGAGATCCAGAGCCAGGGAGAGAAGAAAGAGAAGAAAGAGAAGGAGGAAGAGAGAGAGATCGATTGGTTTGGTGTTTTGATTTTATGAATTTTATTGAATATTTTTTTACGAATTTTATGGGTCACTAATCTCTCAGCTAGGGCTGAGATGAAGCCCCTAATTTGATCAGCTCTTGTATTGGTTGATTTACTTTGAATATTAATTAATTTGTTTTTTTTCTCTAAGTGGGCTTTATGGGTTTAAATTCCATACTTCTCCATCTATGAACTTGATCAAAGTATATAGATGGATGTTGTTTGGATGCTTATTACAGGTGCTTGGGTCTGATCAAGAACAAGTTTCTTATAGAGGAAGAAACAGGGTGCTTTAATGAATGTACATTCCATATGCCCGACCAAGGATATGGGATATGTTGTTCATGGCATTGCTTAAAGGAATTAGACAGTCTATATGCCCGATTAAGGACACAGATTGTGCTTTCTCTATTTAAGTGGCATCAATCTAGATCAAGGTGAATCAACAGACAAAACAATGGTTAGGATAATTAGGGGTGGATTCGAAAGTCCTAGTGCTCTCTCTGATTGAATTTTCTTCCTTATTCTCAATAGTTATTTTCCATAGATTTGTGTTAGCCATTTGATCTTTTATTTGTTGAATTAGTTAAGGAGAATAGTGAATTTGAATTGTGACGACCAGTCCCTGTGGATTCGACCTCGGTCTTACCGAGTTTATTACTACATCACAACCCTATACTTGGGGAGTGAACACGTGACCCTTAGCCCTGAATTAGGGTCGTCAATCCTGAATATAACATAACAAGGATGAATTCAATAGGAACTTAAATGTCCAACTCGCGGTCACTGTGGGGAGGTCGTCACCCCATCACAGGCCGACAGCACGGATACGGTATCTCATACCACCGATCCTGGCTCACGAGTCCAGTTGCTCAACGGACACTACGGGGAGGCTCGTCACCTCAGCATAGGCCGACAGTGCTGGCATATTGTCCCATGCCACCATCCCTGGCTCATGAGATTTTGTGGACTGAAATTTATAATTTAAAAGTGGCTGCAAAGGTCTTAGGGTACCTCGGGTTCATACAGGCATGATCAAGCAAGGTTAACATACAAGGATGGTCAACTATTAGTCAATGTACCCCGACGGGCTGAACTATAACTAATCGGCCTGAGAACATGGTCTCGTGTAGTCCAACTACGGCCAACAACCTACGGTTCAACTGTCGAGCCAGATTCACTTAGGGATAGGTCTAACAAGGACCACCCAGATAATTCCAAGTAATCGGCCAATCCATAGGGGAATTATGTATTATACACACTAATCATGACATCCATACATACGTTTCACATCAGACAGATATAGTTTTAGCAAAATCAATGCATGGGCAGCTACACAGTCAAGTTCTATTCCATTTACAGGTCCTACACAACATGTTCCAGCCCATGCAATTATATGGATAGTCATGTAGCAAATCACCTAGAATAAATTCCCCATAGGTTATCATGCATTTTACAGTTCAATCATACACTCCAATCCAGACAAGTGACTCGACCAATTCGGCACTTCTTCATCATCACACGTCCACAACAAAGCATGCTCAACTACAAGTTTAGGGATTCATGAAATCAAACATTAAACAACCATTTTCAGCAATACATGTTAACATGTTGGGCATAGTTGAGACCAAACTAAAAGAAACACAAATAATCATCAGCAAATTAGGGAAATCCATAAATTTGTTACTAACAAAGCATGCACATCAGCAATTTAGTTTAATTAAGCATTTGAGATCAAGTCCTTTCTCATAAATTTTAAAAATCTCTCGTTTGCTACCCTAGTTATGCCTAAAAAGGAAAATCCAGCCACATGCACCAACATACACCAAGCACGTTCGTTAAGCCTATACTAGGCATGATAATCGACTACCTAAAGGTAATGGTCCTCACCTAATTACAATCGGAGAGTGAAGAGGCGATCCTAACAGCGCCGGGTCCATAGGCTTGAAGTATTGGGGCCCTACATTGTGTAGGATGCATAAAGATTAAAGATAAAGTTGAAATTCATAAAAATTAAAGGGAGAATCACCACATTACCTTAATTAGGGTGAGATCCATCTTCCAACAGCAAGAAATTTGGAGATTTTAAGGGAGAATGGGAGAAAGATGCCGGAATAGACGAGATCTGGCCGCCGGAGGTGCATGCAAGGTGGTGGCCCCCACTTTCTCTCTCCTCTCTCTCTCAGTTGCTGGAAATGGCTAAGAGAGAGAAGGGTTGGAGCTTTTATATGGGTGGAATTATTTCAGTTGGCCCCAAGGTTTGAAAAATCCCAAAACTGGCCAAATGGGGCCTGATTTGGATTATAGGGGTTGCTCTAATGGACCCCTGGCCCATCAAAGCCATTGGATAGAAGCATTAAGGCCTGATGAAGGGTTGGGTGAAGTCTGATCGAAAACGGACTCGGGGTTTTGCTGCAGCGGCCTAGTTCACGATCAATGGTCACTATTCCACGATCAATGGCCAGATTTTGTAGGCGTGGTCCTGAATTTATTTCCAGCCTTTGGTGTAAATTTGGCAAAGATCCGATGGATGGAAAGCCCGCAATTGCAACATCAGTTACGGGGCTAAATAGGTAAATTTCAGACTTCCCCAAATTAGGCCAGGTAGCTTGCAGTTTGCAAGTGCTGGTTGGGCAACGCAATTTGACTGTTTCTAGGCATTTCTAGGGTCTGACGTCCGCGTGGGACATCAAGCCCAATGAGCTGGACATTACTCTACAATTTTGGAACTAGTGGTCCACTAACGAGCGGTCTAGAGCTTGTTTGGGTAATCGGGGCATTTCTGTAATAAATTGGGTAAGGAGATTTCTTGGGTGTAGTGGTTGAGGTATGGATTAACTAATTTCATAGTATGGCCTATTCAAAATTTGCTAAAATGGTGATTCGGTCATAATCACTTTAAACCGTTGGTTTTAGGCTAAAAGAGTAACTAGGCTGATTTGGTTTATTCATTGAGGTCTGGGCCATAGCTGACTCGGCTTAGGGTAGATCTTTTAATTTAGTTATGGTTGTCTTGATTAATCAGTGGTAAGTCAGTTAGATTTGGGCCCTATGTGAATAAATCATGGGGCTGAACTCGATGCTTAAGTGATCAGTTGGATTCATTGGTTTTCTACGGTTGATCAATTTCATTTGTATGATTCTTTATCGGTACTAGTCGTGTATAAGCTCTCCTCGAGCGTCAATGGTCCGTAAGTGATGACGTGGCTAGTTATTAAAAAATATATATTTAAAGGATTTTTGGCAAATCCCAAAATCACAAAAATCCAAGGTGTTACAATAAGGCACTAAAGTATTGATCGCAAGGAATTCAAAGCATCTATCGTGCCCTTAGTTTACGATAGATCAATAGATTTTACAAATCATTCCCTTGCAAAATAGATAGGAAATCACTCTTAGCTTTCCTAAGCATCTAAAAATCATGGAGTTAACAATGAATAAAAGTAAATTAGAAATAAAGCTGCATTCAAACTAATATCAATGAATTTTTCAACATTAAAACCAATAACATGAATCAGAGTAAACTAAGATATTAAAAAATCACTACAAGCTTCACCTCTTAGCCCTAGATAAAAGATTTAACCAAACATAGACATGATTGAACTAAAATCAAACAAAAACATCAAAAAGACACTTAGAACTGAAAGATTAAAGAGGAAGAACGCCTCTATAAACGCTCCACTACTCCTTTCTCTCTCTTCTAAACCCTAATTCATCTTTAGAAAAGTCTAAAACATCCCTTTAAATAGGAAAAACTGACACCAACTTCAAACTGACTTTGAATTTATGCACTTCTATTACGCTTCGGCAGCAACGACAGTCACCTTCGGTCTCTCCGATTTCAGCCAAAATTTCCTTCGATTACAGTCGAATTTCATCAAAATATGTCTGATGTCTCTATCTCCTTCAAGTTGCACTGAATTCTCCTTCGGTGGCACATAGCATGCCTTTGGTCGCACCTAAATGTCGAACAGAAATACATCTAAAAAACACAATTTCTTACTAGACTATTCTATGTACATTCGGTCGGACCAAACCAACCTTAGGTGGGACCGAATAGTTTATTATTTCTATTATTGCACTTTGTGATTTTTTCAGTCTTTTCTCGCTCTTTTATACTTGGTTTTCTTGGATTTTTGGCACTTGAATTCTTCAGTAATGACTTCCAAATCTCAAATTCTTCATTTGATCATTCTTTGAGCACTAAATCTTATCTTTAATCATTCTTTTCATTGTAGCTCTCTAAATTACCTCTAATAGCAAAACATACATAATTAGATCGATTAAACACACTTATGCATATAAAACCAATGCACAATAAGAGAAAATTCTGCAATGTTTCATACTTGACAATATTCATTTATAGGTTATGGTTATTTTAGGTCTAAGGTTAGGGTCACCAAGGCACCTCATGATTTACCTATTCTTTAGTCCTTGATGTTCAAGTTCTCTTGTGTCTTCGGTCTTCAGCTTCCAATGACTCAACCGACTCACTAACACATAGACCCATGTAATTGACAATAGGTGTACAAATAAGTGCACTATCAAATTCACCCTCTAAGAGAATGAAATTATCATTTTACCCTGAGGGTGCCAATCCGAATGCCATTTAACTGCCCATTTTCCTTTGCCGCTATTTGGAGAGATCTTGGGAGAGATCCTAATATCTGTCCAGATTTGTAAAGATTTGGACGACATTGAATTATAAAGAATGGGTCTCGATGCTGGTCTTGTTATCACCGACGTTGCTGTAAATCTATGATGGGCCAATATCCGTTATGGATGGCTTAGGGTTGATGTGGGTTGTCCCGGTCAAGAGTGTGTGCTCCCAATTTGCTTACAAATCCTACCATCCTAGTTGGGTCCATAGGCCTTTTGTGGTTTAGGTTGTTAAAGCTATATTCTTAAGGGGTTTCCAGTCTCACAAGTCATCATATGTGATTTAAGATAAGGTGCATCATTATTCAGTAGAGGCGCCCACGTCACCGCTTTTCTTTCTCATCGCCTTTCCATGAAGGGATGAGATAACGGTATCGATGTTAAGGGTCAATCTACTGGTGCATAACGAGTCCTTGAATGACCCATGCAAAGCTAGGAGAGAACTCAATAGGATGCATGCCTGATCATCATCCTTCATCATTTCCTCCACATCCAACAATTTACAAATTATCTTGTTAAAGTTACTTATGTGGTCCTCAACATTACTTCCCTCTGCCATCTTTAGATTGAATAACTGAATCTTTAAGTACAGACGATTCTCAAGAGATATATTTGCATAGATGTCCCTTAATTTCGCCCATGTACTTACTTGCTGCAGTTTTCTCTCTCATGACATTGTAGAGGACCTCATACATACGTTAGGTACAATTAGATAGAGGTTCTCACTTTCTTATCCATCTTGTTTCATTCATCATCTGTCATAGATTCTGGTCGCTTCTCAAGGAGTGCATCATCCAATCCTTATTGAACAAGGAGACCAATCAGCTTGATCTTCCATAATTCAAAATTATTTTTCTCGGAATATTTCTCAACATCGAACTTAGGATTAAAAGTCATTGATACTATGCTTTTAGATTCAATCTGAGTCCGAACGTTAAGCTTTGATACCACTTGTTGGGGGACCACTGAAGCACACAGAGATGAATCAAGCAAAGTATTTCAATCGCACAATCAAGTCCAATCATAAACACCTTAAATTTAACATGGAAAAACCCTTATGGAAAAAAACCACGGTACAAAGCGACAAATATGTAACTCATAAAATTACGTGGTTTTTTTCCGTAAGGGTTTTTCCAATGAAAGCATAAAATTACAAGAGATGGAGATTACCTGATTCGAACAAACCTCGAATCACCCAAGCTACACCCTTGAAACCATATGAATGAATTAGAAAGCCCTTGATACACCCTATTCCCGATTATACCCATATATATAGCCTCTAGGTGAATCATAATAGAAATATAAAACAAATTCCGCACTTACACAACTCTGCGTAATTTCTTCGCGATTATTTGAAGACACCTTCAATGTCACTTTGATGTCATCGAACAACCTTCAATGACATAAAATAGCTTTGATGTCATCAAACAAAATACCAAAACGTTCCAGTGACTAAACATGTATTTTTCAAATTTTCTCGATGGCACTTCGATGTCATCGACAGCTCGTCGATGGCATCGAACCTATTTCGATGGCATCAAGCAGGACACCAAAAGTGTCCAGTAACCAATTGTGAAATTCCCAAAATTCTCTGATGGCATCGAGCAGGACACTAAAAGTGTCCAGCAACTAATTGTGAAAATTTTGGATTTTTCTGATGACATGTAGTAGCCTTCGATGGCATCGAAGTTTGCTCAATGGTATCAAGCTGTCATCGATAGACCTGTTAACTTATAGATTTAAGACATCAATAAAAAAATATTCACACCCTATTAGAAGTTAAACAAGTTCGCAAGAGGGTTACAATAAATTTAACTCTGCCATACAATGATCATTCTCTTTTAAATTGAAGAAATATGGGCCTTGGCCTGCCAAAAAAAAAAAAAAAAAAAACCCCAAACACCTCTACAGTGTACACCCCTTCTTTATTTTTTTACAATTTATACTCTGACTTCTTTAGCATTTGCAATTTATCCTCTGATTTTTTTACAATTTCTATAAATTTTCAAAATGACTCAAAAATAAATAAATAAATAAATAAGTGGAGAAAAAGATAAAGAGGAGAGATTATTGATATTATTGTTTTGTGTAATGAACTAAGGTGAATTTTTATAGACCAGGAAGGGATACTTAGAGTTTCTTTCATAAAAAGTCTTTATATTAATGACAACTTTCGACTATTATTTAAATTCAAAGTTTATGAAGAGGCACCAACCTATTCACCAAGATTCACCATAATTCACAATTCAATGGTCATCAAGAATCAACAAAAGTCACAACCCTTTTTTTTAATTTATTTATTTTTATTTTTTATTTTGAAAAAAAAAAAAAAAAAAAAACAATAATAATGCCAAACCTATAGTAAAATTTATGTAGCAAGAGCATGAGAAAAAAGAGCAGTTAAAGATCACTATCTCTTTCCTTACCATAAGCCTTGAATCCACGAGAAAAAGATAACTCTTATACTAAATAAAATTAATAACAATGAATAATTTTGTTTTCAATGCCGTAATTGATATGGCTTATATAAGTAACGCTCCTAATCAAATAGCAAAATTACTAAATGTGACAAATATATCTAAACTTGCAAAGGACTTTAAGATAAGACTATTCTCTTTAAACCCTAAAAAAGTTTTTAATAGAAAATTTAAATTTACTAAAAATAATAAATTTTGACTTTGAACAAAAATTAAACTCCTACAACCTTATTTTGTGAAACCACTAAGGCTACTGGCACCATTGGTTGATTTATAGAGTTCATCAATAGCTTTCCAATGACATCTCATACTAACTATTCCTATAACTAAATGCAAAGTTATAATGCATGTTAGGCAATTTTTGCCATGTTATGACCCTTATGACCTGATTTGTTTCAATCTTGGCCCTCAGAAAGTTATCCATGACCTGTCCTGATTTATTAGATATCATGCAATTTATTTAACACATGAGGTAAAAACTACCAATCAAGACTACTCATTTAGTGGGTCCCATGGTGAATAGTTTATTTGACCACATGATTTTGCCTATTAAATGTAAAGTCTTTAGCCAAGAATTGAAATCATTGTTTGGTGATCTTTCATAACTCTCGGGATTCTCCATAAATTGCTTTAGTTCGGATTCACAATGGTGACAAATTCAGTTTTAACCCGCTAAGCTATTGGAAATCATTGAAGAAATCACATTAGAACAAAACATCGACTTCTTTAGAAAATGAAGAAATGTTGGGGAATCGCAGAAGCACATAGAGATGAATCAAGTAAAGTATTCCAATAGTACAACCAAGCCCAATCACAAAGACTTCGAATTTAACGTGGAAAAACTATTTCGGAAAAAAAAAAAAACCATGGCACAAAGTGACAAATATCACTATGAAAGAAGAAATTACAACAGATATAGAGAATACCGATTCGAACAAGCCTCGAATCTCCCCTTACAAGCCCTTGAAAACCCTAGGAACAAATTAAAAAGTCTTAAGATACCCTCCAATCCCAATTACACCCCTATATATAGCCTTAGGAAGAATCACAATCGAAATTGGAAATAAATCCCGTAGATAAGCAACTCTGTGTAACTCTACACATTTGTTCGATGAAACTTCAATGGCATCAACAGACTGTTGATGATATCGAATCCACTTCAATGGCATTGAACTAATGAGAAAAACGTTCTAATGACTAAACTTGTTTTTCTGGATTTTACTGATGTCATTGAGCAGGCCTTCGATGTCATTGAATAACCTTCGATGGCATCGACCAGCCTTCAATGGCATCGAACAAGGCACCTAAAGTGTCCAGCAAACAACTCAATAAATTTCAAATTTTACCGATGGTTGTTCACAGCCCCAAGTGCAGGGTCGCAATGTGATAATAACTCGGTGAGACAGAGGTCGAATCCACAGGGAATGGGGAACATGATCGAGTGTTAATCTAAGTCTAACTTGGTTGGTTGGATGGTTAATCTAGCGAATTTAGAAAAAAAAAATGTGGAAAATAAAGATAAAAGGACTAAGGATCCAGGAATCCACTTGTACTAATTTCTGTAAGGCCCATATCCTAGTTCGTACTATTCCGTCAACTCCCGCGATTCTTCCCGACGAATTCCAGTAATCTACGACCTATATTCGACGTTTGCGCACGACCCTGGGTCGTATCTCATAGATCTGAGTCGACTCAATCCGAGACTTGTACTATTACGACCGCGCCGTCGCCGCAGTTCCAACACCGCATATTATGCACCAAGACGATACCCAGGCCAGTAGATGTGGGCCTGCGTTCAGTTCGAGAAAACGCCGCTCGTTTGCAATCCGAAGAGAATCTCTACAACATGTCAAATCAATCCAATCAATCACCTCACATGTCAAGTACATGTCCCATCCCCAAAAGTAACCACGAAGTCAAAGCTACCCATCCCTTATATGTCAAGTACACATCACTCACCCATCACTCATCCCTCTCTCTTTCTGTACATCACATCCTCTCTCTCTCTCTCTCTCTCTCTCATTTCCTCCAAAGCAACCCACATCCATGAGAGCTCCATGAGAGAGCTTTGTGTGGCCCACTTCCTACCTCCCATCTCCACCATCCAAAGAACATCTCGACAGTTGAAATCGTCCCCTTGGAGCTCTAGATTATGTTGGCAGAAGAAGGAAGAAGAGATCAAAGGTGGGTGCTTTATAGGCTAGATTTTCATGTTTTGATGATGGGTCAAGTAAGACCTACCGATTAATGGTATGGATCTCACTTTGGACCCTATGTGTGGCTGATGGCCCACCTTGATTCTCATAATTATTCCATGATGGGGCCATTCTCCATGGACCCCATCATGATGTTTATTTTCCTTGCATGGATAGGGTCATCTAGACCTTGCATTTCGGTGGAGAAATGATCTCCACCATTGATTTTAGTCAGTGGGCCCATATGTAATGGGACCCACTTGATGTATGTTGTAAATCATGGAAGGGAGGGCCCATAGTGTCGGGGTCCCTCCATCACTCGATCTCTCTCTTTCTCTCTCCTTTTTTTATTTTGGCCCCTTGATGTATGCAATTCATCTTAGCCATCCACCTTCATGGGACCCACTTGATGGACGTGTTGGATCCATCCGTCCAAGCCATGTGGGCCCTACCTTGGAGTGATGGAAAACATAATTATCATATTGATCCAAGTGGGGGCCACGTCCATGTGGGACCCACCTTGAAGAACATTCAATCCGTCCAGCGTCGTTGGACGTGTTTAGTCTAGCGTGAGTAGGCGGTGGGTGTACTGGCAGCAATAAAAAGACAAATATATATATATATATATATATATATATATATATATATATATATATATATATATATATATTAGCTTGGTTTAGGCTTTTGGGGTGGCCTGCTCATGCAGGCCCCACCTTGATGTACGGATTTAATCCAAGCCATCCATCCCATTCCCCACATCATTTTAGGCATTGAGCCGAAAAATGAACCCAATCCGATTTTCTGGCGGGCCATAGCATAGAAAATATTGGTTTTTACCATTAAAAATCGACTAGGACCCACCTTGAGCCAAAACATACTAAATATTGGGCTTGTTTGGTCGGTCTTAAGCCATGAAATGCAATGGCTGGAGTGGATTCACCTTATGCGGGCCTCACCTATGAAAAACCACAAAAAAACATCCTTTTTCAAAAAAAAATTTAGCAGCATGCACTGCTGCTGCTGACACAAAGCGTCTTGCTGCATTTGATAGACGGGCAAGGACCACGGTCCCAGCCATGGGCCCCACCATGATGTGTGTTGATCATCAACACCGTGCATTTGTTAGGTCCCCTTTTGGGCAGTGGGCCCCCCAAAAATCAGTCGTATACAAGCTCAGGTGGCCCACCTCACAGGAACAGTGTTGGATTGAACGTCTGGCATTGAAAACCTTTGGGTTTCAAAGAAGTTTGGATCATTATGAAATTTGTTTTTCCTCTACATTCGGGTCTATATGACCTTATTAACAGATTGGATGGAAAATTAACTTTATGGTGGGCCCCACGTTGGACCCACTATGGTGTATGTGTTTTACCCACACTGTCCACACCATTGGACGGTGGGACCCCACTACGACATATGTGTTTTATCTATGCCGTCCAGCCATTTGGCTAGGCTGTTGGACGGCAGGGGACCCCCACCATAAGGTATGTGCTTTATTCATGTTGTCCATCCCTATGGGACCCACCATGATGCATGTGTTGCATCCAAACCGTCCACCATTTGGCAAGCTTGTCTTATGGCTTAAGGCCAAAAGGAGACAGATCTATTTATCTGGTGGGCCACTGATAACAGTGGTGGGTTGAATGTCTACCATTGAAACTCCTCTAGCCCAGAGGTTTTGAATAAACATAAATTTTATTTATTTATTCTTATTAGGTCTGTGTGATCTTATCAACTGTTGGATGGAAAAATAAACGTTATGGTGGGCCTTGAGAATTTTAATGGTGGAAATCATTGTCACCACTATTATCTGGCATTATCTGGAGTGCGGTCCAGATGATCTTTCGATACGATCCATTCCTTGTGAAATGCTCTAGAATGATCTCTACATGGGTTATGACCGATTGCAATGTATATAAGGCCCATTGATTCGGCTCATTTGATAAGGCCTGAAGTGATATACAAGGCCTGTTTTTTAGGCCCACCTTAATATATATAAGGCCAATGTAATGAGGCCCATATTGATGTATTTGTGGGCCGTTATTGGGGCCCACCTTGACATATATGAAGCCCATGTGATGCGGCCCATTTGATATATTTAAGGCCATGGGTCGAGGCCCAATGGGATGTATGTAAGGTCCTTTGCAATGTGTGATTCCACCTTAGTTATGTGATGATGTTTATGGCAGGCCGTGCCTTGGGAGCAATGATGGTTTGACGTCCACATTTTAAGAATAATGTTGGTTAAATGTCCGCATTGTAATCTTCCTTAGGGCCCGCTGTTAGGTCCATTCTCATCTCCTTTAGTGGGATAACCCAAATTGTTGGGCCCCCACTGTTATTAGTATGATCCATCTCACTTTAATGGGCTAACCCAAATTGTTGGGCTCCCAGTATTAATGGTACTCCCACCATGCCTTGTAGGATTGTCCAAACCTTGAAGAGCACCTTGATGGATGTGTTATATGCATACATTCCATCCATGTCCAGACTGCAGGACTGCCTTGTGCAGCCTGCCATATTGTGTGTATTGTTCGCCCATTTTCTAGGCTTTGAGCTGCCCACCTTGACATCTTGTCTTGTAGAATTGTCCAAGTCATCAAGCCCATCTTGTGCTATTTGGGCCTCGTAGAAAGTCTAGTTTACTATGTGATGGAGCGGGTGAGGAAGCCCTTTGCTTGTTCTTAGGCTCATTCTTGATATAAGGAGGACATCTAGGCCCATCCTTATGAGGAGAGTACATCATCACCGCGGAATATGCCCAGTATAACTTCATAATACTTACGCATCATATGTATTGTCGGGCTACCCCAAAACATGAGACCCCATTGATAATGATGCTTTCTACCATACCCTATAGAACTACCCCAAGCTTTGGATCCCTCCTTGCAATTCGTAGTAGACCTTCCATAGTAAATGTGACCAACCTAGATGCATGAGTTTGCCCAAGCTTAGAGACCTAAACCGAGGCCCACTTAGATGATGGGTAAACTACTCGACTCGTTTGTAGGGACACATAGTCCTAGATGAATGGACCCTACCGAGGCCCGCCTTGTATTCATATTGGGCCCCACGTGAAAGGAAGGCTCACTTGTTGTATACCCGCTTGACTCACCCCATGTGATGTACCCTACCTTTGAATTGATTGCTAGGACTTCGTGTTATGTATGTATCAACCACACCATCCATCTACCTTCTTAGGACAAGTGTGAAGCTCATCCTTGACATTAATACATTATCATTATTCCCCTTGCCATAGGTGGAAGAATATGTGTTACCAGGTTGGATATATTCACTATATAGGCCGATTCCGATTGTCGAGGTTAAGTATCGAGGCCGATTCCGATTGTCGAGGTCGAATATCGAGGCCGATTGTATAGGCCGATTCCGATTGTTGAGGTCGATTCTAAATGTCGATTCCGATCGTTGAGGCTGATTTCGATTGTCAAGGCCGATTTCGATTGCCAAGATTGATTGTCAAGACCTATGTGATGTATATGCAGCCAGTGTTTAAGGCCTAATGTGATGAATATGAGGTCTATGTGATGAGGCCCAATGTGATGCATTTGAGGGTCAGGCGATGGAGTCCATTGTGATGTATATTAGGCCCATGTGAGAGGCTCATCGTGATGTGTATTAAGCTCTTGAGCGAGGTCCATGGTGTTGTGTATTAGGCCCTTGTGTGAGGCTATGGGTCCACTATATGTTAGGCTCTATGTGGGCCACCCCTTGGGGGCAATGTTGGTTAAATGTTCACATTGTCGAGGCCGATTGTCAGTGCCGGTTATTGATACCGATTATGAGTATATAACAACATAACATCATGATACATGCTCATACGCATCATCTGCATATTTGTTATGAGGTGTGATTGACCATTACATATGTCATTGGGCATGTTGCTATGAGACTCCCTGATAGGTGGAGATTGTCTCACATGAGCGCACTGTATGCGTAGGATTGATGCATGACTAGATTGTATGACTCATGCATCTTGCATTGTGTGATTGTGATTACTGTACGCCCTAGCGACATCAGGGCTGAGACCTCCACAGGCATGTCGTGGATGGCTAGATGGGATACCGAAAATGTTTGGTTCGAGCATCTGGGCACTTTGGATGTCGGTGGGTGAAAGTCCCTAAACCTCCGAGGCCAGGAGATACCCCAACGTCTAGATCGAGTGGATACATGAGCGCCCGAGTACCGAATACCAGTAGGCCGCGTCTCTCCACTGTGTCGTGGTCGGTTGGGAGGGGGTGTGGCCTTATCCACCCGAGTGAGGGGGTTATAAGCTAGGTTGAGTTTGACTAGTTCGCAAATGAGTCCGCTATCGACGAGCCGGGTAGGTATTGACAAACTACTGGTCAGGCAGATATTGTGGTGTCTTCCACTCACTGGGCTGTGCGGCTAGGGAGGCGGCAGTTAGTGTGGAGTGTAACAGACCCTGGTGATTCCCCAGAGAGGAACCATACTGATATGTGGACTTGATATGAGGATTGACATGATATTATGACACCTCATCACTGTTGCACATCTGGGCGGGCGCACGTAGGCGGACGCTGATATGGGCTGGTGTGATGTGGGCGGGGCTGAGGCCTGGGTGAGCTACCAGTGGTTGGCAGGTTACTGTGCGGGCAAGCTACTGAGCAGGAGTTGCATACTCATTCATTCATCCATTCACGATCCACTCGGGCTGGTGGTGCGCAACTATTTGTTATGCGTACCTTCGCAATGGTCAGGATTTCGGTTGGGGCGCGTGACTAGCCTGAGATAAGGAGTTTACCACATTGTATTTGACTATCCAAATTTAGGTATGGGATTGGTTTGGATAGAATTCCCTTGTGATGGACCCCATAGCTTGCGATACTACGTGCTATCATCCCGCCTTCACTCTAGCTTGGTCATTTCATTCGCATCATATATTGCATTTCATCCACGACATATGGCATTTTAGATTGCTACGTTTCTGCACTTATATGGCTTAAACGGACTTGGCAGGATCTACATATTGCATTGCATCCGCAGTATATGATATTTGGCTCATTATGATCTGCATTGCGTACTCTAATATTATATGACTCGTGGACTTACCAGTATATTTTCGCTTATTCTGATATTGTATGATTCATGATCTTGTCAATATTTTCGCTTATTCCGATGATGTATGATTTATGAGCTTTATTGTATATTTGGCACTTACCTTACACACACTTTCACCACCCTATAAGTTTTCTATAAGCTTATGCACAATAGATGCGTGCAGGTGGCGTTAGGTCGCAGCAACGTTGAACTTGGAGCATCCAACGGACTTCTGGAGCTTTGATTTTGATACATATGTATTTCCCTTTCAGGATTGTATTCAAATGTGTATATTAGCGAATATGTGGTGATGTTGTTTTGTGACTTGGTTATGCTCCATTAAAAAAAAAAAAAATTTTAAAAAAACACACTGAAAATCCTCCTTGTAGGATCTCAGGATTGAAATCTAGCTCATGAGTGTCGGGAGCCGAGAATGGGGCACTACGGAGACTGTCGGCGCCGGATTCAGCAATCGAAAATTTTGTGAGCCCGTTTTCCGAGTTTAGGGCGTGACAATTTCAATCATCAATTTGTTGCTTCAATGATACTTCAACTGGAATCGAAGTCCTAATTTATTCAGTTGGATGATAGAGCGGTTAAATCAGTCACAAATATTAAGATGAATATGATTTCAATTCATCAGTTCTTCCATAAAACATTCAGAGATCAATCACAGGGAATCAAAAGCATCCAATGCACCCTTAGGCATCATTAGATCAATCAATTATATAGATTGATTCCTTCTCTCAAACAAGGCTCAACAATTGCTAAATCAAAGTATCTATTGTACCAGAAGTGCACAACAAATCCATAAATAAACAACTCCAAGACTTTCAATAGTAGATTTAAACTAAACCAATAATCAATCACGATTCAAAATAATAACATTGAATTCACGAACTAAGAACTGAGATTAAGTACAAGCTTTATCCCTTAGCCTTAGCTAAGAGATTAGCCTAACAAGACTAACATCTTAAAAGAAAACATAAAAACTAAGGAAGAAGAAAGAACTCTTGGGTGGCTGCTCCATTCTTTGCTTTTCTCCTTGAACCCTAATTCGTGCTTAGAAATTCCTAAAAGACCCATATTTATAAGCTTTGTTAGGACCGATTTTGAAACTGCCTCAATCTTACGCAAAAAGTTACACTTCGGTCGGACCGAATTAATGCTGAAAATTTCACTTTCTCGTTGGACTGTTCTGTGCAATTTCCATCGGACTGAAGCTGAACTTCGGTGGGACCAAAGTCTGTTTTTAGAATTATTTTAGGACCTTCTCTTTTTATAATCGGAATTTCAGAATATGATTTTTCTGACCAATTTTCAGGATTCCTTTTCTTCACTTCAAATCTTTGATTCTCTTCATTCGTCACTTGGTTTTGCTTGGATCTTTGGCATGTGAATTCTTCATTAATGACTTCCAAATCTCCAAATCTTTATTTGGTAATCTTTTGAGCATAAATCTTCTCTTTAAACGTTCTTTTCTCATTAGTTCTCAAAATTACCTTGCAAGAGAAAACATGTGAAAATAGATCGATTAAACATATTTATGTTCCCAAAACCAATGAATAACAAGGGAAAAATATGCAATATTTGACACTCAACACCCCTAACCAGCATGTTGCTAGTCCCGAGCAAAACATGCGTGAAGTAATCCTCAATCCTCAAGTTCCAAAACCTCTTTTGGAAAATAACCTTTTGTGCAATCAAGTATGAATGAGTAAGATTTCAAAGACAAGAGAGTGAAAATTAAAAAATTAGAGCTGAATCTCATAAGTAAACAATTGGATCAAGTCTTCCTTCATCAATTAACTAATAGTATAAGTTCATATATCAATTTCCTAATGTGCTCAGTGATTCTCAACTTACTTTCCATAGAAAACAACTATTATTTCAAAATGTTAGCAATGCACATTATTTCAAGGCAATTAGATTAACACAAGCTCTGATTCCGAACTTATCCCATTTTCCTTCTTTTTTGATTTTTGATTTTATATTAATGACCCCTTTTTATATTAATTTTAGTCTTTTTATTCTTTTTTAAACAATTTCTCATTTGAACACATGGCCTTTTTGTCAATCTTACTGTTTTTTAACGGGTTTTTCTCTTCTTTTAAGGTGGATGAAGATCTCCATACTTGGTTCTCAATGCTTACTAGTGATATACTTACTAACAATAAGAAATTCAAGTATTTTCCACAGAAATGAAATCAAGTGTGAATGTGTGAATTAGATCAAAATGATATTCAAACTTTTCTTTTTGTCAATCAATTAGAAGGTCTTATCAATGGTTTACTCAGTTGATCGAACTCCAACAATTCAAGGTTCAACTCTCTATCATATCATCATACTCAAAACATTCTTAATTATGCAAAATATCACTTTCCAAACAAGTTTTTAACTTTGAAAAAATTGAAAATTTTCAAATTTTTTACTCGAAAAATAAGAAAACACTGATTAGTCTATCTAATCCACACCCCCAACCTAAAATCTATATTGTCCTCAATGTAACAGATGTGAACATGTACTATATATGAGACAACGAAAATAAAGAGAAGTGATGGAAAGATAGTACCTGAAGAAGAAGAAGTTGAAGTTTTTCCAAAGTTCAGCATGTAATGGGTTAGCATGAAGACCAAACACAAATTAAAACAACTATCCTAATCTTAGGAAAGCAAGAAATTTAATCATAATCAAAAAATTATCTAAAAGCGATGGTTCTTCCTTTGGCAAATATCTCAACAAATTTCTCAACAAGATCATTCAATAACCTGGTTTAGAGTAAGTTAGGATGTTCTGGGCCATTACCATCCAGAGAAACTTGATCACCTCATTAATGAATTTCTTCTTTATGTCTTGAGGTGTCCAACGAATGTATGATTCACCTACAATAGAAAATTTCTCAATATTAGTAGGCTGAGGTGAATGAGAGACCATAAACAATTGAATAACATAAATTTTGTTCATCATGGTCTTTTTAAAATCCGAAGTCATAGGCTTCAATTCCGAATGCATCTCCTCCACCTGTAATGGTGAAAATTTAGTGTTAGTGGAGGGAGTGTTATCAACTTCCCAGCCAATATCAGGCATTGGGACACAATCTCGCAAGGCACCTACTTTATCTTGTATCATGGAATCCTTTGAATCCGCGAAGTGTGCCAAACAGACTTTCAGAGATTCAGGAGTTTTGATTGAAGGAGGCTCTTCATCTTCATCTATTTCAATTAAGTTCCCCTCATGAATCGTGTCTTCATCCTCATGGTTTGTGCAAATGAAACATGTTCAATTTTACAGTCATATTCCAAAAAGATATTTTCATTATTCCATTCCGACAATTTATGATGGCATTGACAGTGGCTAGGAATGGTCGGCATGATATGACAAGAATTTGAGTGCCCATATTTGAAACTAGGTGTGTCTAAGACGATGAAATCTACCGAGTAGTAGAATCTATCAACTTAGACCAACACATCTCTTGGTATTCTAGTTGAGCGATCGGCTAGTTGTAATGTTGTTGTGGTGGGTTTCAACTCACCAAGGCCTAATTGTTCATATACCGAGTATGGTATCATATCAACACTTGCCCTAAGGTCTAGAAGTGCTCTATCAACCCTGAAGTTTCTTATCACACATGAGATCGTAGGACTTCCATGGGATCCTTATATTTTGGGGGAGTGTTTTGATTGATTATAACACTCACATGTTCAGTAAAAAATGTTTTCTTATGCATGTTTAGCTTTCGCTTTACCGTACACAGATCGTTTAGAAATTTGGCATAAGATAGGAACTATTTTATTACATCCAACAAGGGGATGTTGATCTTGACTTGTTAAAAAACCTCTAAAATATCCTGATTTTCTTTTGGCTTTTTGGTTGTATTTAGTTGTTGGGGAAATAGTGCCACGGGTTTGTATTCCTGCGATGACTCTTGGTCATGTGGAACATTTCTACAATCATCACTATCCCTAGAATTTTTAGATTCCTTAAGTTTCTCAATCTCCCTGGGAATCTCTTTGTCAATTTCTTTTTCACTTTTTAGGTATTGATGAATTGAACATATTCCACATATTGAATTGAAGAGTTAAGACCATGTGCTTGACTTTGTCCCTTAAGATTAGGTTGGGGCTGGGTTGGAAGGGTCCATGTCTGCCTAACATTTAGTCGTGTCTCAAGTCTTGGAACTGAAGCTTTGAGTTCGTTCATAGCCCATAGTTGGCCCTGCATGAATGCATCCAATATATCTTCAAGGGTTTTCCTGGGTCGATGTCCACTAGATAGCTCTTGAGGATAATTGTTTACATTCGTATTTGGTCCATTTCTCCAATAAAAGTTCCGTCAATCAGGAATGTTCGTGTTAGAACTTGGTGTACTAAATGGTCATTGATACACGTTTGTAGCATTTGCTTGAACGTTCAATGCCTCTTGAAAAGATGAGATTGTAGGACAATCTTTAGTTAGGTGTACATCGCTCTCACAAATTCCACATACGGTTTCAACGACTGTTTTAGATCGAGTTGATTCCTTCCTAGATT
Source organism: Magnolia officinalis (assembly GCA_021015155.1). Classification (NCBI taxonomy): domain Eukaryota; kingdom Viridiplantae; phylum Streptophyta; class Magnoliopsida; order Magnoliales; family Magnoliaceae; genus Magnolia; species Magnolia officinalis. Next base: position 31,661,414 of record JAJHSJ010000004.1, on the reverse strand, counting down.
TCAAGTCCTCAGTTTTTAATGAGAGGTTCGCCAACCGTACATTAATATCATCATCCTCCTTGAGTATATGTACTCCCCTATCTCGTGACACTTCATTGGAATTACTAGCTTGGTAAGATGTATCCCATGCTTGGGCGTTTTCAACTAGCATGTCAAAGTAATCCCATGCATCTTTCAATTGCTTGTTAATGAACTCGCCATTGCACATCATTTCCACGAATTGGCATATGTTCAAATTTAGTCCATTATAGAAGAAGTCAATGGTTCACCAAATTTCGTAGCCATGGTGTGGGAAAGCGAGAAGTAATTCCTTGAACCGTTCCCAACACTCAAAGAAGGTCTCATTATTTTTTTGGGAGAAGTTTATTATTTCTCGTCTAAGAGCGTTGGTTTTATGAACCAAGAAAAACTTTTTAATAAACTCCTGACTCATCTCTGCCCATGTACAAATGGATCTATGCCTTAACGAATAAAACTATGATTTGGCCTTTTCTTTTAGAGAGAATGGAAATAATTTAAGGCTAACTGTATGAGGAGGAATATCATTAAAATGTATAGTTGTAATGATCTCTTCAAATTCTTTAATATGCATTTACGGACTTTCTGAATCAAGTCCATGGAATTTAGGAAGTAGTTGGATCATCCCAGGTTTTAAGTCCACGTTTTCTAAATCACAAAGACTCTAAATTTAATGTGGAAAAATCCTTTTGGAAAAAAAAAAAAAAAAAACCACGGCACAAAGCGACAGATATCACTATGAAAGTAAAAATTACATGAGATAGAGAATACCTAATTCGAACAAGCCTCGAATCTCTCCTTACAAACCCTAGGAACGAATTAGAAAGCCTTAAGATACCCTCCAATCCCGATTACACCCCTATATATAGCCTTAGGAAGAATCATAATCGAAATCAGAAGCAAATCTCGCAGATACGCAACTCTGCGCATATGTTCGATGGGACTTCGATGGCATCAGCAGACCATCGATGGCATCAAACTAATGACCAAAACGTTCTAACGACTAAACATGATTTTTCCGAATTTTACCGATGTTATCGAGCAAGCCTTCAATGTCATCAAACAACATCCGATAGCATCGACCGACCTTTGATGGCATCGAACAGGGCACCGAAAGTGTCCAGCAACTAACTCAATAAATTTTGAACTTTACTGATGCCATTGAGCCGACTTCCATGGCATCGAACTGTCATTGACAGACATGTTGATTTACAGATTTAAGACATCAATCAACATGTTGATTTACAGATTTAAGACATCAATCAACAACAACAAAAACCTCCCAATAAAAAATCAAGACGCTTATTTCATTACTTTATAGTCATATTTATAAAGTTCACACTGATCTCTCAGCATATTTATAATGGCAAATCTAATTCCTTGGATAATTATAAAACCAAACGTTACCCTTAAGATTTAAAAAAATATTGCAACATGTCTACCCTACACAACTCCATGCACACCCTCGCAACTGATATTTATTTAAAACGATTACCATGATAAATGGTCTGCATTGGATTCATGTGGGAATAGGTGGCGCTGGCAGGGGACAAGTTGGATGGACTCGTCCAAGCCCGATCTGGTTCGGCATCATGAGTCACCCCAACTATTCACCCCCGACTCGAGTGAGCCAGGACAAGGAGGTAAATCGGACAGTCCATGAATAGACTCAACACCAGGCAATGGCCCAAGTCGCCCAGTCTTCTAACCATGCTGCTAGCCCATTTTTACAATCACTTTATCCTTGATGATCGGGTGTCTCTAAAATAATGCCCATCCTCTAATTAGGTGGGTCACAGATGCTTGATGATGAGTCAGACCATCAGCTATCCATTGAATTAGACAATGTGTAGCCTGCCTGATGAGCCTGATTACAGGCCAGGTGAGTGCTATGGTGGCCCCCAATTTACATGGATTGGAGGTTCTCGAAAATGGCCATGTAGGCAGGAAAGATGGGGCTGCATACTAAGCATACAACGGGGCAGTAGGCGATCAATTCTCTTGAAATTATCCAATATTTTCAAGGGGAAAACATTCAGAAGGCTTTTTTTTTGAGAAAAAAAAAAAAAAAAAAAAACAAAGAAAAAAGAAAAAGAAAGAAGTGTGCCATCCCATACAACCGATTGTAAGTAATCAATTCTCATCACGTTGAATATGTTCAATGCTGTAGCTACTCCATAACCCGTGATCAAATGTTTAGGAGTTTCCATTTTGGAAGGTTTGCTACTCGTTTGTTATCCGCTGTGGAACACATTTCAGATCAAAGGTCTTGGATCAGCTATCATGGTCTCACACTTGAAGAATTCTTCATATCAGACAAGCACATCTCGAGTTACATGTTTGGTGTCTCGCTGCACATCCAATTTATGTCTCCAATTGGCGCTACACGTGTACAGTGGACTTGACTGGAAAAGCATATGCAACAGTCGATCCTAACTGTCCAATGTCCTACAAACATACGGTTACAATGAATAATATAACGTGCTTGTTCCTAACCGTTCATTTAGTGAGAAACAGAAAAAATGGGTATTTGCAATCAGAATAGGGGATCTTTTCCTCCAACAATCATGCATAGCGCTGTTGCTATGTTCAGACAAACCCCTACTCGGACCAAACGTAAGTAGCAAACTCGAGTGGACAGGAGACATTATGGGTGCATAAGGGTCGATCAATCAGATGGGTCCTTGGACCTGATCCCTACATTAAATGGGTCTAGATCTCAACTGGAACCCATTAGAGAGGGTCCCACGGTTCACCACCGTTGCCAGAACAGTCGGGTCTAGGATTGGAGCAAAATACAAAACACGGACCCGATATTTAAATGGGGCCCAAAACCCACCTCGACCTGATCCTACTCATTTGCACCCCTAGGAAACGTCCAAACCGCTCACCCTACCATGTCAATTAACTCGCCCAAAATGTCAGGTATGCCAGCTCATTTTTGGGACCCACATGTGGAATGATGGAGGAGACTAGCCAAGCCATAACATTCCAAACGGTCATGACCTCAAGCCCATCTCCAGCTTCAACGCATATGCTTAATTTAAAATGATACCCATCATCAAATGCATTCATTGGCAGTATTACAACGTATGGAATCTTGAAACACGAACTTAGGTCGCAATTGTTCTGCCATAACAAACCAAAGCCTATGTAAACAACAAAAACAACAACAATAATAAGTAGAAATAAGTAACTTTTTTTTTCTTCAGCCATCTCATTTACCACATTATGTTCACATGGTCCGGTAACAATCAGATCGAATGGCTTATAGCATTGTATTTCGTTTTCACCTACATAGTTAAATGGGTGTGGGATGTCTGCTTCAAATCCAGCCCCACCTTCTACAACACAACTCTTTTTGCCGTGAGGATGGATTACAAACCTCACAATGTAACTTTTCAACCATCGCACTATTTGCTTTAGGTAAAGAGTCTAATCAATTACATACATCCTTTTTCTTCATGGTACAGCTATTAATCAATTCCCTCCATAGAATGTTGATTGAATAGACCTCCCGCCTTCCACGGGCAATCTTCAACAACTTGCCTTTTTATCTGTATAATTCAATCTCAATCACCCCAAAATCATGGAGCACAGAAACCCGACAGTCTTAACCTTGGGATGTCCGTATGACTTCTACCCCAACAAGAGGGCAGATAAAATCTCTCCCATAGTCTTCTCAGATATGTCATTTTCGCTATCCAACTCCATGCCGTTCTCCAGCACTGCAGCATCCAAAATCAGTTTCCGCTTTGCAATCTCGTACACATTCTCATCAACAGTTCCTTTGGTCACAAGCCTACAGCAAACTCACCCAGAAGGTCAGTATTCGAGAATTTACTTCTTCTCAGGGTACAAACAGTGAGAAAAGTATACAGCTTTTGATCCAGATTTGACTTGGTCTAATGCATGGGTAAGAAGTACATAGAATATTCCAACTTCGGTAGACCATTCACTTTGCTCAACAGAGCAAAAATGTGGGCCTGGAACTTTGCTTATCCACGTGAAAAAAATTTCATATGGCGGGCCCCATGCTGAATGGGAGACACAGAAATCTCCCATGTTAGATGATCCTACTACCCATCAACCGTCCGTTACGATTGGCCATTTTCATCATACAGAGGATGATTTGAAAGGGTTGCAGGGAAGATATAGTGGCACAATCCATCCCAGTATGTGCCCACCAGATAACAGTTCATATCACCAAAAAGTGGGACCCACATGTACCAGTGCTGGGTCGAATGAAAGAGGGGCTGTTTTCTTCAATCAATCATCATACAATACCCCAAAAACTCTATACAAGACGGGCACCTTAGCAAAAAGGATAAAAAGAAAATTGGGTTTTTAAGAGGAATGGATAGGGTACCTGTAAATGGTGACAGGTTTCGTTTGGCCAATTCTATGGCAGCGGTCTTCGGCTTGGCGGTCCATCTGTGGGTTGAAATCCATGTCATGTATGACTACCGTGTCAGCTCCAGTCAAGTTTAGGCCCTGCCCTCCTGCTCTTGTCGAAAGCAAGCATGCAAAGATTGAACTGTCATTGTTGAATGTATCCACTATAGTCTGCCTTTCCGTAACCTGAGTACTGTCATTGGAACAGAAACAAGACGTACTCTTTTGAGTATTGGAGCTAACAATAGACATGGCAGCATTACACATGCATACATAAATACATGCATGCAAACAAGTACATGTATGATTGACTCATGATGATAATATCTGTCATCAAGACATCTTCATGCAGCAACCATAACATCTGTATGCTATACAACCAAACATGTACAAAGAAAGTTGAAAACATACTTGCATGTGTACATACATGCACTATACATCATAGTCACATAATATATGATGAGAAGATGGCTGTACGTAGCTCCGAGGGCATCCATACAGACACATATATACAACTGCAACATATTTGCACAAATAGATGTACAAGAGTACCATGTCTGATGTTACCTGCCATCAAGACGTCTGTATGTAACTCCAATGACATCCAAAGTCCACTCCAGAATATCAAGCATTGAGGTCCACTGGCTGAAAATCAGAACCCGGTGCCCACCTTTCTTTAAAGAGGGGAGAAGTTCTGCTAATGCCTGCAAAGGAAAAACAGCTAATCACACTCCAAGTAGAAGCCTATAAGTATGGAGTTTTACCCTTTTTTTTCTATTTTCTTTTTAGTTCATTACTTCACCCTTGAATAATTCCAATGAAAACTACAGATAACCATACCCGGCATTTTGCAGAAAGCAGAACATGTTCTTCTGAAAGAGTTCCCTTTGCACCAATACCAAAGTACGAAACTAGAAGCTGCGAAACATATATTGAAATAAGCAAAATAAGTTAGTACATCCTCAATCACCAAACAGACACCAACGGTTAAGAAAATACAAAAACTCAAATTCGACACCTCAGAAGCATGCCTACTATGTTCTTGAGTCTCAAAAATTGCCGGCTAATTCAGAATTCAGAACATACTATAATGACAAGTGAATGAACTACTTTGATCCTGCCCATTTGCATGACTGAAGTGAATGTCATCAGAACCAAGATCATATTCCCTAAAGTATCGTTTAACAACTAATCTTCTTGCATTGCAATCCTCCCAATCATCAAATTTATGTTTAAGAGTCCCCTTTACAAAATAAATAAATAAATAAACAAGAAGGAAAAAATAGAAAAAAGATCTATGGACTCCATCCTTTGCATTGAGTCAGCAATGTAGTTGGCCCATCTAGGGACTGGATGATAGCTCAATTCTGTAAATCTAAAATGCATCCTTGGGTCATTTAGGATAACAGCTAAATTCAAAGGAAGGGCACATCTCCCACATGCAAGTGGTGGAGCCCTCCTAAGTTTATGCTTAACCTTGTTCATCCATTTGCAACAAACCATTTTTTCCTTCAATTTGGATATAAATTACCAAGCATTATTTATTACCAGAAAAAAAAAAAAAAGGGATACTCCATATTAAAGAAGGGCCAGGAAATTTAAGCCATATTAAAGAAGGGCCGGGGCAATCTAATGAAGTTAGAACTCCACAAGGTGCTACATGTTTACACAACTAACACAAACCCAGTAACAGAACCGAGGGGGAAAAAAACCCCTTGCCCTTCAATGTCACATTGGAGGTCCTATATCTTGAGCTGTAACTTGCTTGTATCAGATGAGCCTTCAGATGGATATTACGCTTTTGAGTCCCACAATGTTTCTTGCAGCATGGTTGGCCGTAATAGAATTCGACAACCAGAGAGCTAACAGGAAGTCACCCAAAGGCAAAGTTCTCTCAACGACAACAAATGAGAGGACCGTTATACATCATAACAGATGTGTGAACCATACTAAATAGAAGATGAGGCCTAACAGCTAAGGAAAGATCCATGGAAAAGCTCCAAATCGAGATAAATACAAAAAAACTCTAACCATAGCACTCCTGGGTGCACATCTTTGTTAACTGCTATTACACCATATGGCTTCCCCACCTTACAGATAGTGGCAACGTAGAACTAAATCCATAAATCCAATGTAGAACTAAACCCATAATTTTTCACAAGATGAGCCAGATGAATGTGCTTTTCCGTACCACAATTTTCTTGTAACATTGGCAGCCTTGTAGAACTCAATGATCAAGCTCTATGAACGTCACTCACTTGTATGAACGGTTCTCACAAAGACTGAATGAAGGTGTTGATAACAAACGACAGTGTAAAATTCCAAAACACATGTGAACCACACCCATCTTGTGTATGTATGTCCAATATATGAATGAAACAGGCATCACATCAATCTGCAGAGATACAGAATACATAATGTGAATCATCTGATACAAAATACAGATGGTGCACTTGGCAAGGTTACATGGATTGTGGGCCACAACAGTGCATGGTAAGGGAATGGGTACATGGTACATTGGGAGTTGGATCACTCAACTGCATACAGAGTTATATGTAATATAGTTTTATATACAAATTGTTATTGTAAATGATTGGTGAATGTTATTATTATTGATCCACATCCATAGTATATATTATATGCATGCGATTGCATAAATCAAAGTATAGATCTCTATACGCATAACTATGAATTTAAATTACAACTTCAATGCAAAGGGTATAGAACCATAATTTTGGGTCAGCAAAAATAGCAATCCAGGATGCAAATGACCAATAATCCATATTGGGTGATTTGGAACAGAAAACATAGGTGGGTTGGCAGTTTAGGTAACATTGGCAATGCTCTGATACCGATATCTAAAATCATGATTGTCGCCCAAGGTAGTTAGTTACCTTGGAGGTGTTGGATTGTATCAAAACCTCCAACTATGAGCAACCACCACTTACACAATCAAAGAACCTACAGCAAAAAGAACAAAATGAAAATACAATGTTGAGTTCACAAACCAAAAACATAGTACACTCACCCTCTCCTAGGATACACACCTTCAAACAGCCTTAATAACTCTACCTTCCTATTCCTCCTCCCTTACCACCCAACAAATCTTCAGGACCCACAAAAATTGACCACTCGCAAACATATTAATCTCAGGAACCTACCCCCTTATCAACTGTTAGATTTCATGCCAACGAAGATGAAGAAAACCAGAGAGCAGGGGGAACAAAATATTAGAGAGACATATTAGACACTCCTTAGACTTTATTAATAAAACCCTTAGCAACAAATATAACAATGTAACACAAGAGCACTCAATACAGTACACACACCCACAAATACACAATCTCTTGTACTCCCCCTCAAGCTGTAGCATAAATATCATATATGCCCAGTTTACTCCCCATCTCCTGAAGATGAGAGGAATTGCAAGCTTTTGTTTAGATATCAGCTAACTGATTGCTTCATCGACAAACAAAGGACACAATAACTTGGTGAGCAGTTCTCCGCTCATTTCACTAATTCAAAATGACTAGCCAAAACCCATCCCTCTGGAGACTCGAAATACTAGAGAAGATCTACAACATCCCACGGGAGGCAACAAATCGACCCTATCCAGATATCATCCAAGGAGAAGAGGCGTATGGTGGCATGGGGAGAAGGTAAAACTGAGCTGAGAAAGGAGAAGAGAAGGTGGAGGCCGACCTCGAGCATGACCCTCAGGATGAGTGGACAACAATAAGGAAGAAGGGAGGAATCAATAGAAGAAAGGAGCTCAAAAGCCAATCGATAAGGGACTTCCCCATCTAACTGGAAGGAAAACTACTGATAGAGCATCCTTGGGCAGAGTGGCAGAGTCACGGACATGGCAATACCAACGGACTAGAAGACGAAGAACCCAAGGGGATTCGCTTTTGTGTGGTTGGAGGGTAGCGGGTTAGAAAAGGAGAAGGGAACTATGGGTAGAGGAAGGGGAGTCTGGGTCACAAAGTCATATGCGAATGCAATAAAGGGGAAGGAGGAAAGAAAATCCCAGGACAAGTCTTGGGTTGAGGAAGAAACATAGAAGAGAGTAGAAGAATGGGCCTAGAAGGGGGTGGAGAAGGGGGTATCGATGGTAAGGGTAAACCCAGAGGTTTTGAAGAAGACTTTGCCGCAGCTATCGAATACCCTTCTCCTAATTTCCAAAAAGGGATCCTTGCTGTCAGAGATTAGATGCTGGTTTGGCGCATGCTGTGGTCTTCAAGAGGAGGATTGTGTTATTAAGCCACTGGGAGGGATAAAGTTGTGGGTTTCCATTCGACCAAATGCAAATGTAGACCATATTCTCACTGTAGGGATTTGTTTTCAACGATTGTCCAGCAAGGACTATTTACAAGTGGTAGAAGAAATCTTTCCTTGGAATGACGGATGTATGGTATATATGGGGAATTCCATTGGAACTCTGGGTGATGGAAGTCTTCAAAGCATTGGCGTCTTGTATAGGTAAAGTGTTAGGCACTGAGCGGGAGAACGAATAGGGAGGAGATCAATGCAACTGGGGTATGCATTCGGAGAAGAAGCATTCTCAGTGATCTGAAATCAATCGTGTGTTCTTAGGAGATGAGTGTCTGGAGGTGGGTGTGACGAGGGAGTTTCTTTGGGGGGTTCCAAACAGATGGGGGGAGGAGAGGCTAAGAAGAGAGGGTAGAGGGGGAAGGGGAAGATGGAGTACCCATTGGATATTTATGGAGATAGTGAAGATGGCGTGGTTCCACCTAAGCCATCCACATATGACAGTGGTCAAGGGTCATTAATGCAGCGGTCAGCTCTCGCCAGGAGAATTGGGGAAGATGTCAGGTTCGGGAACCAAGTCAGATATCAGCTGACGTTGGGGGAGTGCTTTGGGAGTCACACAGGGGGCTCGAGGTCCTGTTGGGAGCCAAATCAGAGGCTAATCCCAACATGTGTAGGGGAGAGAATGTTGCTGTGGCTGTAACAGTTGAGATCTTCACACATAAGGACCCATACCATTATGTTGAGGCAACAATTAGTAGCTCCTTTCGACAAGTATCAGAGCTGGGAGATGAAAGTTTTAATCTCCACTCGACACACATCACTGACATCAGCAGCTGTTGTCACGAGCTTCTCAAAGCTTGGGAAAATCACTCGAATCAAAGACGTGTACCACGTCAAGTGGTTGGGAGGGTTCGTGGCAGTTGCGGTGCGATGGAGTCTCCGAAGGGCTAGTTAGTGATAAGCATGGGCCAAGCCTTGTCTCCAAGGCGCAGGAGGACTTGGTGCTCGTGTCTTTCTTGCCTTGTGAGGAAGAAAGTGAAGCAGTGTCACAAGTATCTCACTACTTAAAAAAGATGCACATGGGAGTTCAATCCGATTGTTACAGAGGGGGGAGATTCTTCACAACAGACACTCATGTTGTCAATTCAAGCCTCTCTCGCTTCAAGGGGGCAACAACCTTGCCATGAGATTTTTTGGAGACTGCAGTTCTGGGGGCTTTATAGTACTTTTTGAGGAAGGATTCCTAGGAGGATTGCTGGGGAGAGGAAGCAAGGGACAAGTTGGAGCCATATAACCAAGCGAACAAGGTGGCCAATGCCAATTACTTCAACAATGCACACTCCTCTTCAGGCTACGAGGGAAAAGCTGATAGAAGTCAAGTTTCATAGTTTTTCTTTCTCGCTGGCAATTTACAGGACTCTCATTGTGCGTCTTCTATGATGGGAGGAGTTTGAACGATACCACGACATATTGGAAAGGGTGGGTAAGTCACTAGGCCCAACTTTCAAAGTAGGAGATGATGACACGCATGCCTTCATTCAATTTGTCAAGGAATGAAGTGGTCGAGGGGTGTGCAGGTGCATAAAATGAAGACGAAACACCAAAAAGTTAAAGAAAATTGTTAAACTTGGAATGCTTAGTGAATTATGATTCCCATAAAAAATGTAGTGATAGAAAGAAGGGAAGAGGGGCTTAGAATGGCTTTCCAATGAAGATACTGAGTTGGAACCTGAAGGGGTTGGGCAGCATGGGAGACGAGGAGGGAGGTATGTAGTAGATGCAAGGCTCAGATCATCTCTCTCCAGGAAGTGAAACTTAAGGCCTTTCACGATAGAGTGATGGATTTAACTATTTAGTGAGTAAAAAATAAGGACCAGACTGCACTAAATGCAAAGGGTACTGCCGGAGGGATTTTGGTGGCCTGGAACAAGGATTTCTAGGCGATGAAGGAAAGCTAAATTGGGACATTTACAGTTACGACATCCTTAAAGAACAGTACATTAAAATTTAGATGGTTATTCACGGCGGTCTATGGCCCATGTCATCCAAATTGAAGTCAACTCTTTTGGTTAGAGTTGAACGCAATCAAAGCAAGATTCAATATACCATGGCGTGTTGAGGGGCAATTTCAACGGTGTTAGATTTGCCAATGAAAAGTAGAATGAAAATTGAGTGACAAAAAGCATGAAAAGTTTTGCGGAATGGGTGGGCTCAAAACAGATGGGCCACAGTGAAATGGTTGGTATTCCAATTAGGGAGTAAAGGTGTGTGGTAAATTTCCTTGGCCTAATGGAATAGAAGAGCCAATAATGTGTTGCCCGGATAAATTTATGTTGTCAGCTGATTGGGTTGAAAAGTACCTGTTGGCACACCTACGAGGGCTTCCTAGACCAACATCTGACATCTGACGACAGACCCATCTTTCTAAAAGATGAGGAGGAGAGTTGGGGGCCAAAACCCTTTCGATTCAAGCTTTTATGGCTGGAGATGGACGGTTTTGCATATCAAATTAAGGAATGGTGGAAATCTTTTAAAATTGAAGGGTTGGCTAGTTTAGCACTATTTTAAAAGTTTAAACTTCTTAAAGGCAAATTTAATTGTTGTAAAAAGTAAGTTATGGACAAAAGAAACGTTGAAGTAGAATGTAGGAAGTTATGGACAAAAGAAATGTTGAAGTAGAATGTATTTTTAAGTGAAATTCATGGGTTAGATATCAAGGAAGAGGCAACTGGACTATCCGAACAAGAACCACATAGGCACACTATGTTGTCAACAAAGTATTCCAAATATCTTAAGGAAGAGGAGATAAAAATGACAACAAAGATCGAGGACCCTTTGGATTAAAGAAGGTGACGAAAACACCCATTTCTTCCATAAAATTGCCAGTGCTAGGGCGAGAAATAATCGCTTAAGCAGTTTAAAAGTGGATGGAAGAAGAATCGAAGAAAAGAATCAAATATGCTCGGCAATTCTACAATATTATGCACAGCTACTCTCTAGTGATGGATGGAGTAGACTTAAGACAATTTGCAGTTTGATAGCCTTTGAACCACATAAAGGGATTCCCTTGAGAAATTTGTGTCGGAAGAAGAAATCAAAGCAACTATCGTCTCATTAGGTAGAGATAAGGACTTGGGCCCAGATGGATACCCCATGGCCTTCCATCAAGTATTTTCAGAAATGCTCAAAACGGATGTAGATGTAGTGGACTTCGTAAAAGAGTTTTTTGAGGAAGGTAGGCTTACTATGGGGATGGGGGGATCATTTATTGCCCTCATCCTGAAGAAAGAAGGTGTAGAGTCATTAAAAGATTTCTAGCCTATTAGCATAATTGGAAGTCCCTATAAGATCATGACAAAAATTCTTGCATCTAGATTTTGGTTGGTTATAGCAAAAGTCGTTTCTGAGAGCCAAGAAGCTTTTGTGACAAACAGGCAGATTTTATACAGTGCTCTTTTGGCGCATGAATGTATAGATTCAAAAAATAGAGAAGGCAAGGAAAGAGTGGTGGGTAGATCAGACATTGAAAAGGCCTATGACCACATTGATTGGAGGTTTCTTGAGTACATGTTGGGAAGGATTGGATGTGGGAACAAATGGATCCAGTGGATTCGAGAATGCGTCTCATTGGCCTATTCCACAATTTTGGTTAATGGCTCGCCCAAGGGTTTCTTTAAAGCTTCAAGGGGACTAAGCAAGGGGATCCGCTTTTGCCATTTCTGTTTTTAGTGGTAGTGGAAGCCACAAGTAGAATGTTATTAAAGGATAAAGAGCCGGATCTTATTTCTAGATTCAAGTATCACAAGGAGGGGTTAGGATAACTCACAATATGCAGATGATACAATTCTATTTTGCGATGCAAAGTTAACAATGGTGAGCAATCTAAGAAAAATTTTGGGGTGTTACAAGGTCTTTGGATTGAAAATAAATGTCAGCAAGAGTGAGATGCTAGGCATTGGTTTATCTAATGAGGAAGTTCGGGAGTTTGCAAATGTTTTTGGATGTGGAACCGAGTCTTTCCCATCCTATTTGGGTCGTACCATCATGCTTAGGGAAGCCGGCAACCCATTTGTGGAGCAAGGTGGTTGAAAGATTTGGGAGGAAGTTATCTACATGGAAGAGTCGTCACTAGTCGATGGTAGGCAAATCACACTTATCAAAAGCAGCTCTTTCTAACCTCCACCTCTATTTTATGTCATTATTCAAGTGTTGGAAATCAGTTTTGGACAAGTTAGAGAAAATTAACGCGTGATTGCTAATGGAGAGGGAACAAAGAAAGAGGTTTCTGAAGGAGGCGGGTCTTAAGAGTATTAGAGTCGATGAATGTGGCTTTGCTTGGGAAATAGCACTAGAGATTTGGTTTTGAAGAGGGCAAGTTGTGGAGAGAACTAATAGCTTCCAAATAATGTGTCCAACCGAGGGGACAAAGAAAGAGGTTTCTGAAGGAGGTGCGGGTACTAGAGTATTAGAGTCGATGAATGTGGCTTTGCTTGGGAAATGGCACTAGAGATTTGGTTTTGAAGAGGGCAAGTTGTGGAGAGAACTAATAGCTTCCAAATATGGTGTCCAACCGAGGGTATAAAGAAAACCTCTTGTTATCATGCTTTGGGAATATGGAAGGCCATAAATTCAATAGGCCCTTCATTTAAAATCGAGTTGGAGTTCTATCTTGGTGATGGGGACAAGATTCGTTTTTGGGAGGATTTCCAATGTGGGAATAGATCGTTGGGGACAAAATTTCCATCATTGGCAAACTTAGAGCTGTCGAAAAACATTACAGTAGCTAGTTATTTCTCATTCAGTGGAGAGAGTGGTGTATGGAATCCTCCGTGCCATAGAGATCCAATAGATGAAGAGGCGGCGGATTTTGCGAAGTTATTGAAGTGACTTCACAATCACCACCCATCCCCCACTTCAAAGGATTACATCGGGAAAATTCTCGGCTCCAGAAAAGGGCTATAATCCTACTCAATATTTTCCTCAAGTGTACGAGTGATGTAGAATCAATAGATCACCTCTTCATTCATTGTTCCTTCATGAGGCAAGAATGATCCTCTTTTTTAGCATGCTTTAGAGTGGATTGGGTTATGCCACAAGCAGTGTTCGAAGTGTCCGTATCACTACAAGTTTTGCTAGTCAGGGATACAGAAACAATATTGATATCGTCGATAATATCGTTGATAATCGAAAATGCAGTAAAACATGGGAAAATGGTAGAATTTTCAGTGAAACTTCAGGAGATGCTAAAATATACATTTGCATAGTTACAATAAAAAGTTTGCAAAAAAAGAAGTATACACAGTAAGTTTCCATTTAATGGGAGCTTAAAAGCATATGTGATGTAGGACGGCCTAATCTAACCTTAAATGAGCATGATATTTGAAAGGGGCAGATTCATGCAAATTAAAAATAAATATATAAATATCAGCCTGATTTATACATCATAAACACAAGAAAGAAATAGGGTCAATAAGCATTGATTAGGGCCATCAATCACAAACACGAAGTATTGAATCTGAAAATCTGAATTTAATTGGATCCGGCGAAAGATAGAACTTTCGTCTTGCAACGAGTCCATCTAATGATCCAAGTGGATTTTCTAATCCAGAAAAATAGAAATTTCCTGGATTGGAAATCTGGAAAATTCAGAGAAAAAAAAAATGGTGGTTCTTTAAATATAGATTTGGGTGATGGGTTTTATGTGGGGATGAAAAGGGAATAAAAATCTTTTGAGATTGGGAGAAAAAGAAGAGAATGAGGTTAAAGAAAAGAATACCTTGAGAAAAGAGAGAAGGAGAAAGAAGTAGGGGATGAGAAATCGTTTACCTGGGCCTCACGCCCTCTTCCAATCACTGGAAGTCGAAGACGAGATCGTCAGAAGCAAAAAGCTCTCCTTTTTTTCTTTCATCAAACATAACATAACATGCTATGGGTTTAGGGTAACCCTTATAAAATCGTAATTACATGAAATTACCAAAATACCCCTACTTAAAAAAGTTTCAAAAAAAAGAAACTTGCACAAAATTGTGCACAAACTGTCTCAAAACTTAATTAACTCAAATGTTCATAAACTAAATGTAAATTTAAGATGCCCGATAGGCCTCGATGATAGTGTCGTGAAGGTAGTGTAATGAAGGTGGGCCGTGACGATCCAACGGTCCGATCACACCATCCTCGCGATCCAATGGTCCAAATGTCTCCTCTAAGCAACTTACACATGTCATGAATACATGTGTAAGGTCTTCAACCTCTAGAGACCCGACCCGTATCTGTCATCTAACCACATTGACACGAGTAATGCACGTCTCCTACGTTGATATATTTTGAATGGCTTGGTGTCCGCATCAACTCCCCTCGACTGAGAAGATCTCGACTTTGGCGAGATAAAAATTTTGTGCTTTTCTAACAAATCTGGATCTAGTCGTTGCAACTCTACTTCCGTCAACCATGTACAGTCGAATGATGGTCTGTTCTTCCACTTCACTAAGTACCTCTGAAATCCACCGTCTCGAGTGGAAACAACTTGCTCATTCACAATTCCTTAAATTTCTTCTCTTATTTCAGGTATAGTAGGCATAGGTGGTGTAGGTTGGGAAGAAAGTTTAGAAATTGGCCAATGGTTTGGAACAAAATTAGGGTATATGGGATGGCTTAAACAAGGCATTAGATCATCCACATTGAATGTTGAACTAATCCCCATGCGAGGTGGAAGATCTATCATATACGCATTGGACCCAATCTTTTTCAGAATCTTAAATGGTCCAGCACTGCGTGCTTGTAACTTCTTAACAGTACCTTGTGGGAACCGTTCTGGCCTCATCCTAACCATTACATAATCGCCCTCATTAAATTCTTGAATTCTACGATGTAAATCAGCTGAAATTTTGTATTGTTCATTACTAGCATTTATCGGCCTCCTAATCTCTGCATGCAACTCATGAATGTGATGAGAAAATGCATCGGCTAACTCTGAGGTCCTTTGAGTAACTGACATAGGTAACAAATCTATGGGTAGTCTAGGTTTATAACCACTAACAATCTCGAATGGACTCATACCTGTAGACCTATTAACTGAACTGTTATATGCAAACTCGGCAACTGGCAGGAGTAAGTCCCAAGTTTTAATGTGTTCACCCACAAAACATCGTAGTAGATTTCCGAGACTTCGATTCACAACCTCAGTTTGACCATCAGTTTGAGGATGGTAGGCAGACGAGAAATGGAGTCTCGTACCCATCATATGCCATAATGTCTTCCAAAAATAACTAGTAAACCGGACATCCCTGTCAGACACTATGGTCTTAGGTAAACCATGTAATCGAACCACCCCCTCAAAGAAAATCTTGGCTATGTTGGATGCATCTGAGGTTTTAGAACAAGGGAGGAAGTGGGCCATTTTTGAGAAACGGTCCACAACCACAAAAATGGAATCGTACTTTTTAATTGTCTTAAGAAGTCCAAGCACGAAATCTGATGTCTTGCCACGGTGCGTGTGGCACTGGCAATGGCATGTACAATCCAGTATTCTGCTTCTTCTGTTTTGCCAGTTGACACGATCGACATTGCTCTAAAATTTTGGCTACGTCTCGCTTAAGACTTGGCCAATAAAATCGATCCTCCACTAGGGCGATGGTCTTATCTGGACCAAAATGGACAGCAATACCTCCAGCATGAAGCTCCCAAACAAGGAAATCCCGGAGGAAAGTGCAGGGAATACAAAGTCGGTCTCATTTGAAAAGGAAACCATCTTTTAGCACGAACTCACCCGAACTATGCTGGGCACCTAAGAGTGACACATGTTCCCCCAAAAATCTAGACACATGGGATACTCGTCTTTCAATTGCTCAAACCCGACAACTTTTACATTCAAGGAGTTGAGCAATGTCACTCTCCTACTAAGGGCATCGGCTAGTTTGTTCTCGATCCCGGCTTTATGTTTCAGGACAAATGAATATTCCTGAAGAAACGCTGCCCACTTGACATGCCTTGGGTTAAGCTTTTTTTGGGAATTCGAATACCTCAGAGCCTCGTGATCAGAAAAAAAGACAAATTCTTGCGGTATAAGATAATGACACCAATGACGTAGCGATTGCACTACCGCATAAAATTCTTTGTCATAGGTGGAATACTTTTGTTTTGCCTCATTCAGTTTCTCACTGAAATAGACAACTGGATGACCCTCTTGGCTTAGTACTCCTATACCTACGCCTGAAGCATCACACGTTATTTCGAAGACTTTAGAAAAATCTGGAAGACGCATGACGGGAGTCTCTATCATCTTGCCCTTAATATCTTTGAATGCCTTAGCTGCGGCCTTAGACCATATGAACTCTCTCTTTTTAATGCAATCAATAATGGGAGCCATAATAGTGCTAAACCCTCGAATGAACCGACGATAAAATGTGGCTAAGCCATGAAAGCTTCTCACTTTATGTATGTTCCGCGGTTCAGGTCAGTCAACTATGGCCTTGACTTTTTCTGGATCTGCTCGCATCCCTACAGACGACACTATGAACCCTAAGAAGACAACTCTATCAGACAAGAACGAACATTTCTTAAGGTTCGCACATAACCTCTCCACCCTCAGGACACTACAGACCTGTCTCAAGTGGTCGAAATGGAACTCTTTAGTGGTACTATATATGAGTATGTCATCAAAATAAACCACTAAGAACTTCCCCATAAAGGGTCTCAAAACCTGGGTCATCACACGCATAAAAGTACTGGGTGCATTAGTCAAGCCAAAGGGCATGACCAACCACTCGTACAACCCATCCTTCGTCTTGAAGGCTGTCTTCCACTCATCTCCAGGGCGTATGCGTATCTGGTAATACCCGCTCTTGAGGTCTATCTTGGAAAAAATGGTGGATTTGGCCATCATGTCTAACATATCATCAAGCCTCGGTATCGGATACCGATACTTGATCGTGATCTTATTAATGGCCCTACTGTCCACACACATCCGCCACGTACCATCTTTCTTCGGCGTTAATAGCGCTGGTACGGCACACGGACTCATGCTCTCACAGATGAAACCTTTTTGCAGGAGCTCATTTACCTATCTATGCAACTCTGCATGCTCTGCAGGATTCATCCTGTAATGAGGAAGGTTCGGTAAAGTAGACCTCGGGACGAAATCAATGGCATGCTAATGTCCCGCATAGGTGGAAGCGCATCCGGTAAATCCTCAGGGAATACATCACTATACTCCTCAAGAACCGAAGTCACCTCAGGGGGTAACTCTACATGAACCTCGGGTGTAACTTCCCTAGCCACTAAGGCATACACCGTTGAATCATCCTTTGTCTCTTTCTCAAACTCTTTTGCATTTATGATATGTAAAGACTTCGGAATAGAATTCCTCACATCCTTGATTCACTCGTTTTCACATCCCTAGCCTTGTCCGTGTGGCTCTTGGGTGGCAACGGATTAATCTTGATTTTCTTACCCTCATGTGTGAATGTACACACGTTTGAGCGACCAAAAATCGTGACATCTCTATCGTATAACCACGGCCTCCCTAGAATGATGTGACCTACATCCATAGGTAAAACATCACACCACAACATGTCTTTATATGAACCGATTTGGATGGGGACTAAACACTACTGGGACACAGGCATAGAAGACGTGTCAACCCAAGAAACCTTGTACGGTTGAGGGTGATGGATGGGCTTCAAACCCAAACGAGTGACTGTGCTAGCTGAGACCACATTGGTGCAACTACCACTATCCACAATGGCTTTGCAAATTTTGTCACCGCTCTTGATAAACGTGTAGAAAATTGTGCTTCTGCGCCAATCATCACTCTCTTTGGCCTGCGCTAAAGCACATCTAACTACAACTAGTGGTGCAGTCTCTGGTTCTTCATCTTCATAATCACTAGCACCTATCTCTGGGTGATATTCCTCATCTTCATAATCACCCATGTCATCCACATTTTCATTTGACTCATCTATGACTAAGGCTTTCCCACGAGTCTTTGCTGTGCACTGGTATGCGAAATGACCTGTACCTCCGCACTCATAACATCTCACATGACTACCACTGCCAGGATTGGCACCAAGGACACATTTTCCCTTATCATCCTTAGGCTTAGGCGGTGTACTAGCCTGCGCCCTAGGCTGACTTCCAATGTTAGGTTTGGTTCCCTGAAAACCAGATCTAACAGTAGAGTCTCGGGACTCAAAGCGCCTCGTGACAGGAGACTTTAGGTAAAGCTCTAACTCCTATACAACTTGGTAAGCCCGATCCAAGTCAATCACTGCATGGGTCATAAGCTCAAGCTGCAGATACATGCGAAGACCCACCTTGAAACGCGCCAGCGTCACTAAGGGATCCTCCTGAATATCACACTGCATCATATACTCCTCAAATTTTGCGATGTAATCTGCAACCGACATAGATCCTTGGCATAATGCTTGCCATTGATCTAGGAGCTTTTGACGGTAAGAGAGAGGAAGATATTTTTCCTTTAATAACTCCATCTCTACCCAATGCGCGACTGGGACACCTCCTGATCTCTCGATCCTACGCTCCGTATTTGTCCAAAACAATTTAGCTTGATCCACAAGTTTCATTTTCGCAAACTGCACCTGTCGGTTTTCAGACATCTCATACCATTCGAAATAATGGTTCGTGTCTGCCAACCAATCAAGGAATGATTTTGGGTCAAGACGCCCATCAAAACTATGAGCATCTACTTTAACACTCTTTAAGACCCTCTCATCGACAACATAACGGTCTTGATACTCGACAGCGGGCTGCGGATTTCGCGCCCCTCCACGTCCTACCCCTCGGCCACGTGCTCCACGACTTCTACCACGATTTCCTACCCGTTCCTCAACTACTCCCCCTACGTGAGACTGTTCATCCCCTCCAATGTCAGAGATTTCTCTTAGGAATGCTTCTATCTGATCCATACGAGTATTCGTGTTCTAGATTATGCCTCAATGACGGTCAAACGTTGGTTGATCGTGTTCATCATCTCAGTCAACTGTTTCATATTGAAAATCGGGTGTAGACCAAATCCTCTACCAGTCCGAGTGGGCA
Organism: Magnolia officinalis; assembly: GCA_021015155.1. NCBI lineage: Eukaryota > Viridiplantae > Streptophyta > Magnoliopsida > Magnoliales > Magnoliaceae > Magnolia > Magnolia officinalis. The sequence continues at coordinate 31,641,674 of JAJHSJ010000004.1, read as the reverse complement.
TATACAATAAGACTCAACTTAGGTTTCCTCAAAACACGACTCTAAGAGACTGTTTTGACACAAGACTATGGACACCGATGATCCTAACCTTTAGAATGATGCGAATGTGGAAAAATTCAGATCTACTCCTTTTTTTTTTTTTTTTTTAATGCAAATCTGAAAATTTCAGATCTAGACTCTATATGCGATGCATGAAACCCTAGAAAATAAAATAAAATAAAAATCTAGACTCTTGATAACTCGATCTAAGACGACCTAATGCAAGAAACCTAAGCTTTGATACCAAAATTGATGTAGGACGGCCTAATCTAACCTTAAATGAGCATGATATTTGAAAGAGGCAGATTCATGCAAATTAAAAATAAATAAATAAATATCAGCCTGATTTATACATCATAAACACAAGAAAGAAATAGGGTCAATAAGCATTGATTAGGGTCATCCATCACAAACACGAAGTATTGAATCTTAAAATCTGAATTTAATTGGATCCGGCGAAAGATAGAAGTTTCGTCTTGCAATGAGTCCGTCTAATGATCCAAGTGGATTTTCTAATCCAGAAAAATAGAAATTTCCTGGATTGGAAATCTGGAAAATTCAGAGAGAAAAAAAAAAAAAAAAAAAACGGTGGTTCTTTAAATATAGATTTGGGTGATGGGTTTTATGTGGGGATGAAAAGGGAATGAAAATCTTTTGAGATTAGGAGAAAAAGAAGAGAATGAGGTTAAAGAAAAGAATACCTTGAGAAAAGAGAGAAGGAGAAAGAAGTAGGGGATGAGAAATCATTTACCTGAGCCTCACGCCCTCTTCCAATCACTGGAAGTCGAAGACGAGATCGTCAGAAGCAAAAAACTCTCCTTTTTTTCTTTCATCAAACATAACATAACATGCTATGGGTTTAGGGCAACCCTTATAAAATCGTAATTACATGAAATTACCAAAATACCCCTACTTAAAAAAAGTTTCAAAAAAAAAAAGAAATTCGCACAAAATTGTGCACAAACTGTCTCAAAACTTATTTTACTCAAATGTTCATAAACTAAATGTAAATTTAAGATGCCCGTTGGGCCCCGATGATAGTGCCATGAAGGTAATGTAATGAAGGTGGGACGTGACGATCCAACGGTCCGATCACACCATCCTCGTGATCCAATGGTCCAAATGTCTCCTCTAAGCAACTTACACATGTCATGAACACATGTGTAAGGTCTTCAACCTCTAGAGACCCGACCCGTATCCGTCATCTAACCACATTGACATGGGTAATGCACGCCTCCTACGTTGATATACTTTGAATGGCTTGGTGTCCGCATCAATATGTCGTCATAAAAAATGGTCTAACCATCCCATCCATCCCATATAACCATCCAATCATCCATCCACCCTTCCATCTAAACATCCATCAATTAGTGTTGTCATGTGCAATCACACATTCGCATATGCACACAATGGAGCAGAAATCGCATATGCGACAGTGGCATATGCGATTTCTGCACATATGCAATCGGATATGCCACTTGCGTGAGAATATGCGATCGCATATGCGATATATGTGATCGCATACAGCATATGCGATCACATATTGGACAACAGTCAGAAATCTGGCCTTTGTAATTTTTTTTAATTCTGCCTTTTTTCCTTACAAAAAGGCATTCAAACCCTCCTATTTGCATACTACATGCACTCAAACTCTCTCTCTCTCTCTCTCTCTCTCTCTCTCTCTCTCTCTCTCTCTCTCTCTTACACTTTGAAAGCCTCAATTCTCAAATCTCTCGTTCTCTCTCTCTCTCTCTCTTACACTTTCAAAGCCTCAATTCTCAAATCTCTCATTCTCTCTTCCATAATTCCAAGGCCCAAGCTCCATATTTTTTTCAAGTTTCAATCAAGGATTCAAGATTCAAGAAAGTAAAGCAAGCAAGAATACATCGAAATTGAATTCAAGTCACCTCTAGTCTCACATTTCATTTTCTAATTCTACTTCTATCTCTTTCTAGTTTCTTCTAGATATCATTTCATTTTCTACATTCTCTTATTTATTAATATTCATTCTCTTGTTAGTTACATAATATTCATTCATAAATAAATCATAATCATATGATCATATTCATACACCCACTCTCTCTCTCTCTCTCTCTCTCTCTTTTTTACATTCAAGAGTCAAGAGACTCAAAAGTCGAAACATTTGTTATTTTTAATTTGTTACAAGTTACAAGTTACAAGAAGATTCAAGAGCAACAAGTGCAGAAGACTACAAGTCTACAACATTCAAGAGTCAAGAGTGAAGACAAAAAGTGAAGAATATATTTCCAAATTTTAGATTGTGTAATTTGTGTTTTTTTTAATTGTGTAACTCTCTCTCTCTCTCTCTCTCTCTCTCTCTCTCTCTCTCTCTCTCTCTCTCCTCTTCTACTACAAGTGTAAGTGTGTAACTCTCTTGCTCTCTCCTTTTATTTTCCCTCCCTTTCTACTACTACTAGTGTAAGTGTAACTCTCTCTCTCTCTCTCTCTCTCTCTCTCTCTCTCTCTCTCTCTCTCTCTCTCATCTCTTCAGTCTTTACTTCAGTTTTTTACTTTTTACTAGTTTACGACTTCCAAGTTACAACAAAAAGAATCAATATTCAATACACACACCACACCATGTCTTCTTTCAAATCTTCGTCTTTGAAACTCAAGTCGAATGACCCGAGTTGAAAGTATGGGCACCATCGTATGCTGCGAATAAGACTCACATAGTATGTGAGTTATGTGGGTTCCAGTGGCATTGCACGGAACAAGCAACACCTTGCACATTTACCGGGATCAAATGCAAAAGCATGGGATAAAATTACTCCAGAAATCCTAAGGGAGATCATGGAGTATATGAATAAACAATCGAGAAAAAAAAAATACAATAGTGCCCTACGTCACAAGGAATATATGGAACAAGACGCATATGAAGATAGAGACATAGTTGATGTAGAAGCTAGTTTTACTCCCCTACTTCGATAGGTCGGTCTAGACCACAACCAACGCCCTAAAAAAGAGCCCGAGGGCATGGACCTATGGATAGATGGTATAGACCACACCCTAAGGATATGGTTGACCAAAGGGGTCGAGGCAAAGTGTCGGCTCAAACAACTTTAGAAAACCATTATAAACAAAAAGATAGGAAAACCACTATTCAATATATTACTAAGTGGTTCTACCAAACCAATATTGCTTTCAATGCAGTAAAATCAAGAAACTTCAAAGTTATTGTTGAGGTTATAGGTCAATTTGAACCTGGGCGTAAACCTCCTTCATATCATGAAATGAGGGAGACGTGCCTCAAAGCTGAAGTTAATTATACACGATCCTTTATGGCCAAATATAAAAAATCATGGAAAATGTATGAGTGTTTACTCATGGCCGACGGATGGACCGATAGATCCGGTCGGTCTCTCATTAACTTTCTGAAAAATTGTCCGGCTGGGACAATGTTCTTGAAGTTCGTGGATACATCAGGTCATTCGCATACTAGAGAATACTTGTTTAGCTTATTAGATAACGTAGTTGAAAAAATAGGTGAGCAATACAGTATACAAGTAAAGACAAGTATTCTCCAGGTAGGTAAATATTAGATAATGTAGAGGAAGCATCATTTATTTTGGACCCCCGATGCGGCCCATTATGTTAATATGACGCTAGAAGAAATTGGTAAGTTATTTTTAAATGTGATTGCAAGGGCTAGAAAAATCACGGTCTTTATATACAAACACGTCATTCTTCTCAGTCGAATGAGCAAACACATTGAGGGTAACTTGCTACGTCCAACAGTCACCCATTTCGCTACAGCCTTCTTAACACTACAAAGATTACATGCAAAAAAATTAAAAATTAGAAGCTTTGTAGTGTTGGTTGATTTTATAAGTAGACTTTGGTTAAAGAAGGCTGAAGGGAAACAGGTTCAACAAATAATCCTTTCGTAAAAATTTTAGACACAAGTGGTAAAGGCGTTAAAAGCATCCAAGCCCTTAGACATTGTGTTTCAATTGGTGGACAAGGATGAGAAGCCTCTAATGGATAATATATATGATGCGATGGAGAGAAGACACAAAATAAGATCATAGACCATTTTAACCATAGAGAGCATGATTACAAGCCAATTATAGATATTATAAATAGAAGATAGGACAACCAAATGTTATCTCCATTATATTCGATTGCTTACACCCTTAACCCAGCTTGTTTATTCACTTCTCCTGATTCAGCAAAAGCACTTACTATGCATATGGTTGAATTTATTGATGTGTTGGAAAGAATGATTCCAAATAGAGAAGAACAGGACAAGATCTCAACTTTATTGGACTTTTATACAAAGAGGGCATATTCTCAAGGGATATCGTCATCAGGCATCAGATAATCAAATTGCCTAATAAGTAGTATGAATGTCTCAACTCTTACAAATAGGTCTAACTAACTTTAAATTATTTTTCTCGGCTGACTGGTGGGTTGCCTATAGAGTAGACCAGAACAGGAAGGATCCAGCTCTAAAGAAGCTGGCTATGAGGATTCTTGGACTCACGTGTTTGTCAGCGGTTGCGAGCGCAACTAGAGTACGTTCGAGGCAGTAAGTTTAGTAATTGTAATTTCAATTTATAAGTTATAACTTATAAATGTCAGCTAACTAACTAAATTGCTAATGCCAAATGTGCTTTCTTTCATACAGATTACACCAAGAAAATGAATCACCTTGAGCAAAAGAAACTCAACGACTTAATCTTCGTCCAATACAATAAAAAATTGCAAGCACAATTACAAGCTAGGAAAGAAAAGCCAGCTTTCTTTGACCATATCTGCTCAGATGAGTTGGATGAAGATAATGAGTGGCTCGTAGAGACGAAAGACAGGGTATTTGCTGGAGAGGAGCTGACATGGGCGCAAGTTGAAAATGCCGCATACGGATCAGCACCTGGAGAAGATACTTCTACTCAAGGTATCCCGTATCGGTATCAGTTGGCGTAACAGTGCCCTCCAAAACCGATATGGATACGGAGGCGTAATGGCAATACGGGGGCGTAACGGCAAAATTTTTTTTTTTTGCCAAAAAAATATGAAAAAATATGGATTAAATCCGGAATATTCTAAGCATTCCAAATATGCATTCATTTATAAATTAGAACATGTTTATGGTGGTGTAACGGACCACTCTTTGGTGAGTTGTATCGGACTGTCTGATTAATTTTTGAACCAAACAACTTGAATTTGACTACAAAATTTATATATTTAATTTTCTAAATATCTAATTTATATACTTAGCAATTTAATATCTTTCACCCAATAGTTCTTTAAAAAAATGAAATTATATTCAAGTAGATCGCGTTGCCAATTTAGGACTGACTTGGAGGACCAATCCATGCCCCAAATCAGCCTCAAATTCATGCAATTTATTGGCATTATCCCACTTGTGAATTGGTGGACATTTATTGGATAGTGAATCATGAAAAAAAAAAAAAAATCAAAAGGCCCTGTTTTAAAAAATAAGCGCCCACAAATTAACAATTAAAACTATTCAAACAATTTGATTTTAGCATTTTGAGTTAACAATTACAGTCCATAATTTAATTGGTAAATTTTAAGTTAATACATGTCTAGTGTACAATTTTTTAAGGGCCCGAATTAGGTAGGACTCGGATTGTGAAGTGTAGCACACGAGTGTCAAAGTTTTTTGGACCTCACTCATGATGAATGTGTTATATCCACACCGTCCATCCATTTTGCCAAATAATTTTAGGGCATGAGCCCAAAAACGAGGCAGATCCAAAGCTCAGGTGGACCATACCATAAGAAACAACAATAATTAAACGACTATCATTAAAAATTTATTGGGGCTATAAAAGTTTTAGATCAAGCTGACATGTGTGTTTTCCCTTCATCCACGTCAGTGTGACCCTATTAACAGGTTAGATGGAAAATAAACATTATAGTGGACCCTGAGAAATTTTTAATGGTGAGTATTCTATAACCACTGTTTCCTATGCTGTGGTCCACTTGAGATTTGGATCTTACTAATTTTTTTTTTAATCATAACCTAAAATGATGTGGCAAAATGGATGGACGGCATGGATAAAATATATACATCATGGTGGGGCCCATGTGGCACGTGTACAATTTAATAAAATGTGCAGCGTGCTGCGTAATTCGTACACAGTCCATTCATTTCACGCAAGCAGGTCATGTGGGTCTGATCATGAGGTATGTGTTATATCTAAACAGTCCATTCATTTGACGAGCTCGTCTTAAGGCTTGACACGAAAAATAATACAGATCTAATTATCAAGTGGATCACACTGCAAAAAGCAGTGGGGGATTGAACGTCTACCATTGAAACCCTTTTTCGGATCACAGAACTTTTGGATCAATATGAAATTTGTTTTTCCTCTTCATTCAGGTCTTTTTGACCTTATGAACAGATTGGATGGAAAATAAATGCTATGGTGGGCCTACGAATTGTTTAACGGTGAAAATCATCATCTCCACTGCATTTTTGATGTGGTCCAGACGATCTTTGGATACAATTCATTTTTTTGGGTAATGCTCTAAAATGATGACATTTAAAAATAGATGAACGGTGTAGATATAATAAATACATCACTGTGGAGCCCATATAACTTTGATCTCCTTTGAACCGTTCGTACAACTCAAAGCTCGAGGAGTATCAGCGCTCATCTTAGCATGACAAGTACCTACAGCAACTAAGCTGGTGTGGTACACCTGTAAAAAAAAAAATAGAGAGGGAAACCGAAAAGAAAAAAGAGGCAAAGAAGAGAGAAGAAAAAAGAGGGAAAGAGGGAAAGAACAGAGAGAGAGAGAGAGAGAGAGAGAGAGAGGAGAAGAAGACGACGACGAAGGCTGCAGCCGTAGCTGTCCGAGAAGAGGAAGAAGAAGAAGAAAAGAAAGGAAAAAGTTATGTTTTTTTTTTTTTTTTTTTTTTTTAGGCTCGTAACAGCCATTACGGGTCAATAACGACCATTATGCCCGTAACGGCCGTTACGGGTACAAAATCGGGACATCGCCGATACAACCCCATATCGCTTAACGAGTCCCACCATTACCGTTAACAGCCGATACGTAACCGATTTGGGACACCCTGCTTCTACTTCCACTCGAAGACGAAGGATAGGGGGAGCCAAGGAGCGGGTAGTAGCAGTCAACCCGTTGAAGAGATTGAGGAGATAGGAGGAGGAGATGGTGATGATCAAGCTGAAGATCTACCATTGGATGTTGATGAAGTATTAGTACATACAGATGAAGAAATAGAAAAATAAGTGTATGTGGAAGAATGAGATGACTCGGATGATGATGGTTATGATGACGATGGTGGTGGGGATCAAATGCCACAATGGCAAATAAATCAATGTATATAGCAGCATTTAGCCATTTACTATTATTTTATTATAAACTTACAATAGATCAATAATAAATAAATAGCTTCTTCATTTTGTTTACTTACTAAGTATGTTGATGTTGACTGTTAATTGATATTTGTTAACTATATCGTCGAATGTTGATGACTTAATGTTTAATTCATTGTTTAATTGGTTTTGTTTTACTCAAATGTATTGAAAGGGCATATAAAAGCATTTATCTATTAACTTAGGAAAGTTCCTCCTATTTTCTTTTCTTTTTTTTTTTTTTTTATCTTTTTTCTTATTTTCCCCCTATTTTCTGAATTTTTTAAATTTTCCAGGAAAATTTATATATATATATATATATATATATAGGGTCCCGGTCTCCTGCACACCAGGCCACATCGACCTTAAATGAGAGCTCCTCCTTCAGTCGTTAGATCCCCTCATCGGCTGGGATTTAACAGCCGTGCGCAAGAGAGAGTCTCCTGAAGGAGGACCCGCGCGACACTTTTTTCGGCAAGACACGAGAACTTTTTTTGGCAAGATAGGGGCATCGGTTTTGACAAAGAGTTAGGGACGCGGTTTGGTTGGTGACGCTGCCATCAGCTATGGTCGGTGCTATGTGGACCCATGATGTATATGTTTTATCTACACCATCCATCCATTTTGAAAGATAATTTTATGATATTATCTCAAAAATTAGGTATATATAAATCACATGTGGACCACACCATGGGAAAGCAGTTTTGATTGAATTTCCATCATTAAAAACAGTTTAGGGGCAAAAACTGTAAATGTTGAGGTAGTGTCGTCCATGCTTAGATTGTAATGATCTTGGATTGTACTCTCTTCTTAATTTAGCAGCTTATTAAAAAAAATTATTTGTTATCCTTCAAAAAAAGAAAAACGACTTGCTAGCCTCCCTCACAAAATGGCACTCAACTTCAATCCATTGTGACAAATATTGTTGATATTTTGAAAATCTCACAATATTTTCATGAAAATTAATCAAAAGATATTATTGCAATACTATCTGAGATTTTCCAAAACTTAGAAGATTTAATTTTTTGCAATTTTGTTGCGATATCATCACAATTTTAATGCAAAAATTGTATAGAAGTTAAAATAATTCATTTTACTTATTAATTTAAATTTTAAAATTATTTATTAATTTATAATACATGCTTTTTATATTTCACTTTTAACAAGATTTTCCTAATAATATCATGAGAATAACGTCAAAATCCGAAAATCTCCCAAGAAATTGTCAAGGATGTGATTTGTCACTATGCTTCAATGTAGTTAGTATGCTCTAGGAAAACTGATTAGAGACGATGTGAATAGAAGCTTCATTGTCACAACATACGGGAACAAGAGAAAAGACCTCAAAACCCATATCCTAAAGAAATGAATGGAGCAATATAAATTCTATAGGCAGCATGAGACATCAAACGATACTCAACTTCAGCAGATAAGAGTGCCACCATAATCTGTTTTTAACTATTCTAGGGAGGTATTTCAACAACCTCTTGTCCTGAACATCAAATGTACTTGCCAAAAAAAATTTCACAGCAACTATCTCGACATCATGGGGTGATAACTATATCATTAGCATAGACTATCAGGTTTGTCACGGATACACCATTTCATTTTATAAACACAGAGTGATAAGAAGAACTCCGATGGAAAATAATTTAAGAAATAGCTTTACAAAACTTCTTGAACCACCCTCTAGGAGATTGCTTGAGACCATAAAGTGTTTTCTTTACTCTGCATATCATCCATTTCTTTCTTGGTGGGTGAAATCCAAGCAAGGTGTACGTTATCCATTACGTAATGGCCGTTATCTAACAGTAACTGTTTGGGCCATTACATGCTATAGGGTCGTAACAGCTGGTTCCCAAAAAAAAAAAAAAAAAAAAAAAACCAATACCTGCAGCCACAATGGGACTCTCTGAATTATATAATATGGCCATGTATAAATAAGTCATTAGAGACGCTTGATACACCTCCACTCAAAAATTGGACTTGTGACACATATTAAATAAAACTGAACTGCTTAAATTGTGGGACCTATTGTTACTAAGTCAGTCCCAAAATCAAAATTGTTTGAATGATCCTAACCATTGATTTGCAGACACTTGTTTATTGAAATAGGACAATTAGATATTTTTCATTCTGCACCATCCGATAAATGTTCATTGATTTGATAGTCAGGTGATGAAATAATCATAATTTTGGGCAGATTGCATTAATGGGATGAGTGTCATAGATTTGCATAAATTTTGGACCAATTTGGGGGGCATTCGAGTAGTCCCCCAAAATGACGACACTATTCGTTCAAATTTAATTTCATTTTTTTCTTAAAATTACTTAGGGGAAATGATGTCAAATGCTTAGGGATGTCCATTAGTGGAATGAGTGTCATGGCTTGCATGAACTTCAGGTCAACTTAGGTTCAATCTAAGCTTATCAGGTTAATAAAATCATCAGCTGCTGAGAAAACATTGTTACCAAAGAGTAGATCGTTACACCATCATATACATGTTCAAAACCACAAAAGAATGCATTTATGGATCCTCTCAATATTCTGGATTTTTTCAATATCTTTTCGGATTTTTCTTTTTTTAAAAAAATTGACCGTTATGTAAAACGATGATGGTCTAGACCATTATGCCAGTCGTAACCATCATGGTACACCCTGAACAAGAAGTAGAGACATACACTACTTCGTGTAAGGTCATAGTAGACAAATGCATTCTTCGCATCTAACAGATTAAGAGGCCAATTACAAAAATACAGCAATAGAAGCACTCGCAAAGAATTTAACTTTGATACAAGGGCAAATGTTTCATGATAGTCCACATCAAACAGTTGAGAGAACAATTAGCCACAAGACAAGCTTTGATCTTACAATCAATTCAAACAACATGTTTCCCCACTGGCAACTCCAAGTCCCATGTTCCCTTAATTGTTTTCAAGAATAATAAACCTCAGCTAATGTTGGCTGCATGGAGTGAATGAACAGACCATTGCCATCAGATTGTCACTTTCCCAATCATTGGATGGATCATCTGCCGCTGGCTCCTTATTTATTGTTATGTACCCCAACTTTCTTTTGCTCTCGGTGTACAGTTTTGCCGATTAAGACCATTCCAGGTAATTATTCCCATCAAGTTTTGAGTTATCATCAACCCACGATGGAGGTCATGTTGACTAGACCCCATTTACGGAAGGATCTTTTGATCACCACACATGATATCATCTCCCATGATTTAATCCAAAAAACAAAAAATATAAATAAATTAGTGCAACGCAAATCTGACATACCAAAAAAGACCGAGGCCTCAAGGATGAATCAACCCATCAATATTTAATCATTCTGCTTAGATCTAACAAATGAAGCCACTCATATACCCAATCAAGGCTTCACATGAACATAAGAACATTGTTGAAGGTGCTTGATCACATGGCAGGACAGTCAGCCCTTCTAGAGGTCAAGTGACTGTCGGGGTGGTCTAGCTGGATTGCTGGAGGCCTGTTGGATAGGGCTATCAACGGGTTGAGTTGGCCCATCAAGCTTTTGGGTTTAGCCCACTTTAGGCAGGGCTTGGGCTGGAATATTGGGCCTAAGCCTAAAATTTAAGTTCATTTAAATGGGTCGTCTTGAGCTTCATTTTGAGCCCGTCAGCTCGGCCCAGCCTGTTTAGGATTTCAATAGCATTTTTACCATATCATCATCATGGAAATAAATGGTCCAAATCTTGCACAAAAGTGGGTGGCCAGGCTTGGGCTCTGTATAATTATCAAAGGCCGGGCTCAGGCCTACTCTTTTTGGCCCGACATGGGCCCAAGCCAGGCTTGGACCTAGGTTTTACGTTACAGTCTAGACTTAGACTGACCTCAGCCCAGCCCATTGACAACCCTACCGTTGGGAACTCTAGATAGAATGTTGGAGGCCTGATGGAGGTCTGGCCAGAATGCTACAAGTCCAACAGGACCGATTGTCACCTATGGTTGGTCCAACCAGTGTTTTAAATATGGACAATATCGGCCGATATATCCCACGATACATCTTGTATCCCACCTATGCGATACGAAATGCACAAGTAGTGGGATATATCCCACATGTTCGATTCGATGAACACTTTTTTTTTTTCCATAAATCATGTTAAATCAGTGTTAATTTGTTACAAATCCATGATTTTTCCAGTTTTGCATGAAAAATCATGGATTGAGAGCTTCAATTTCGAGATTTGGAAGAAAAGGACCGAGTTGCTGAAAATTGAAAAAAAAAAAAAAAAAAAAAAAAAAAAAAAAAAAAAAAAAAAAAAAATCCAATTTCTAACAAATTGGCTGCAATCTTTATGTCCAAACATAAAATCAAACATGCGTGTAACCTGATCTAGTGATTCTTCCTTTGCTTTTGAATGTATTGCTTGTGTTTCCAAATGTCTTCTTACATTTATAAATTATATAAATAGACTTTGAATATACTGGCATCAATTCAGTTAGACGGTGCATAGATTAGGACCCCATACAAAGAAAACCTATTGTGTGCACTTGTTTTTTGCAATGTTTTGATTTATAAGTGTGTATTGATGACTTTTTTAAAAAAATCACTGAAGTTTCATTGAAAAATTCGAACAATTTCCAATGTTTCATCATGTTTCCAACAACAACGATACGTTACGCGATACAACCAATATATATCCCATGCGAAAATTGATACGTATCTGTATCCCAAGAGTGCAATACGTAACGTGATACCGATATTTCAAACATTGGGTCCAACTATATTATTGGAGGCCTATTGGAGCTCCAATTGGACAATTAGTGGTCCCTAGTAGTCCAACTAGACTTTCAGTGCGTCTGATGGACCACATGGACTGCCAATTGAGGAAAGAGAAAGGAAGGGAGCAAGAATGAGGGAAGGAGGGAAAAACGAGATAGGAGGAGAACTAAAAAGAAAGAATAAAGGAAGAAGGGAGATCTAACCTTGTCCTTCTCTGATACCATTTTAGATTTCAAAAGAAGAGGGAAAGAGAGGGAGAGAGAGAGACAAAGAGATGTGAAGAAAAGATTTAGTTATGTTAGGCTCTCTCTGCATAAGCATTTTGCTAATAGAACCCTAACATGACAAATATAAGAGTGTATTGCAGGAGCACCTTATGCAATACACACCCACAAATGCACAATCTCCTACACCAACACTTCATGAGAAGTAACATGTGTACATGCCAATTTCCATTAAAATTGGTATAAGTCCACTGAGTCTTTAACATATGGCTCACAAGCCACAACAATAAAAGGTCCTCTTTAGGTAAGCTCAAGCTGGAAAAGAAGCTCAAAAGGTGATGCATACACTTCCATTCCTATTTGTCTCCAACAAGGCTCTCATCGAGGTTGATGAGGAGTTCCATCACTTGCATGAGCCGAGAGATATTCATAGGCATGGAGGCCCATAACAGCGATAAAGGATTTAATTCTACCACTCCACTCCACTAAAGGAACTTGATGTGACTTTAACTGACAATTCCTTATAAAAGATTTTAGAAATGTGAAGAACGCAACAAAATGATCTAAGATGAAAAACCAAGTCCCAACCCAACTAGGGCTTTGGTAAGGATAAATACCTTGAAGCACACTTATAGTGAGCCAATTAGTAAGATATACCAAAGAATTAAAAACCTCAATGAAAGAAAGTTGTAAGAGTGGACATAACACATCATATTATCCAATGTTTTAAATCTTGGACCGCACCCGGACCCACTTTTGTCAGCTATTCCATCGTAGCCAGCGCCAACTATTGAGTTAAATAGTATACAAGGGCCTGTTTGATAGGCTTTTTTAATTGTGATTTGACTGAAATAAGCATTTATTAATTAAAATGTTAAATATCAAGAGCTATCAATGTATGATGTTGACATCTACACTTTCTGGTAGGTTCTGACTCAGAAAACAAAGCAGGCTGTGGACCACACCATGATGTATGTGTTTTATCCACGCCGTCAATTCATTTTTCCAAATCATTTCAAGACATGAGCCTAAAAATGGGACAGATCCAAAAAGCTCAAGTGGACCACACCATGGGAAGCAGCGGTAATAATGACGCCATTATTGAACCCACTATTTTTGTTGGTGTGGTCCACTTGAGCTTTGGAATTACCCCATTTTTTGGCTCATGCGCTAAAATGGTCTGAAAAAATGAATGGACGGCATAGATATAACACATACATAATAGTGGGGCCCACAAAGTTTTCAAAACAAAACAAGGTTGAGTTTTGCTCTATTTTCAAGGAGCAATTCCACCCTTTCCAAACAGCTAGCAGATGTAATTATTATACTTTTATCACAGATTTACAAGTATTTACATTGAAACAAACATGCCCTAAATGGCAATGGAACAACGCACTTGTGGAAAGGACTTCCTATTAAGTGAGTCAATGAGGGGTCATAGGTTTGATATTTTACCATAAAAATGGGGAAAAGCAAGTTGGCCACTTGGCCTAGACGATCCCAATGGTTCATTGCAAAAATTGAGGTCTCTTGGTAACCTGACCCATTTATTTGTCAGGTTCTGATCCAAACTAGTCAGACTATCTGGTCCAATCTGGGTTTTAAAACATGTTGCTAACCTATGTAATAGACTATTAGATAGCACTTGATTGTAATCAACCATGTAATAGTCTATTGTGCTTGTGGGAGTTTTATCCTCTCATTGCCAGTCCCCAACCCGGATAAAGGAGGGTTGTATCAAGTTGGCAGTTAGCATCTAACTTATGCCAAAACTTCCAACATGAATACGAACGATATGACATTCCAAACTCATGCTAGGGCGTTTCCTAAAACCAACACGTTGCATCAAAACTCAAGTGTAGTGAGAAATGGGCAAGGGTAGGCTAGGGCATCACACAAAAGTGGCATGCAACAACAATAATGCAGGGGCATTTTCACACCGAGCTTGAGTTGGGTGGCCTGTGGGATGCGGGAGAACACTTGGGGTGGGCGGCCCGTGTGAGGCGGGTGGCTCATGTGAGACGGAACGCATGTGAATTGGGGCCCACAAGGGCGTGGAACCCATGGATTTGGAGCCCGCGAGGAGGGTTTGGCCGAGGACCTAACTCATGGATGTGGGGCCTAGGCTATGAGATAAAGGGATTAATTCGTCATGCTTTATCAGTTCGAACTTTTAGAGCAAGTGGTTAATTGTTCTACATCAAAATAGTATCAGAGCGGGAGGTCTCGTGTTCGAGACTCCTCACCGGGGGTGATTAATGCAGGGGCATTTTCACATCCGGCTCAAGTGGGGTGGCATGTGGAATGCGGGGGCGCATGAGGGGTGGGTGGCCCGTGTAAGGCAGGTGGCTCGTGTAAGGCGGAACGCATGTGATTTGGGGCCCACGAGGGGGCGTAACCCATGAATTTGGGGCCCACGAGGAGGGTTCAGCCGAGGACCTAACCCATGGATGTGGAGCCTAGGCTATGAGATGAAGGGATTAATTCGCCACATTCTATCAGTTCAAGCTTTTAGAGCAAGTGGTTAACTGTCCTACATCAAACAATGCCCAGTTGCTGTGAGAAGTAGGAAGAAAAAGCTTGCCACATGGACAATAACCTTAAAAGAATTTGACCATGCAACATAGGGTAATGCTTATGGACGATTACATTAAGAGATGAAAGAAAGGGAGTGAAATTAATAGGTGTTCAAAAACAAGGTTAAATTTAAAAGGAGAGAAAACAATGTTATTCATAATTCATTAATAACCTGATGGAATAAGGAATGTGGAATATTGAAGAGGAAGTAAACGTTATGAGGAATGAGATGACCGAGTGTCTCAAGAAAGTGGCTAAAGATGTTTTAGGCATATCTAGAGAGAGAAGCCAATCTGCAAGGAAACTTGGTGGTGGAATGACAACTTGAAACACGCGCGCTTCAAAGCATGGCAAGAGAATAAAAACAATGAAAATCTTGAATAACGTAGAAATAACAAAAGATTGTGTAGTAAGCAAGGCTAAACTTAAGGCTTATGATGATCTTTACAATAGATCGGAGACAAAAAAAAAAAAAAAAAAAAAAAAAAGAGGAGAAAGATATCTTCAAACTTTAAAAAATAAAAAATAAAAATTTGAAAAAGAGGAAGAGTATGGATCTAGATAATGTTAAATACATTAAGAGCGATGACTAAAGGATACTAATCAAGGACAATGAGAAGAATGAAAGGTGGAGAACCAATTATCAGAACTTGTTAAATGACAACCACTCTAACAACATAGAAATAAAGGAACCATAAATTCAAATGATGTAAGAGTCCATGATACTTTCGCAAGATTAGGATATCCAAAGTCAATGAAGCTTCGGGAAAGATAAAAACAAAAACAAACACACACACACACACACACACACACACACACACACACACACACAAAAAAAAAAAAGGCCCTTAAACCAGATGATATACCAATAGAGGTGTGGAAGTGTATGAGAGATACTAGGTTACTTTGGTTGTCAAAGTTGTTCGACAATTATAAGATCAAAGAAAATGCCAAATAAATACAGCAAAAGTACCTAATTTATAAGAATAAAGGAGACATATAGAGTTGCACTAACTATCATGGAATAAACTTATAAGCCATGCCATGAAACTTTGGGAAAGAGTGGCTCAACAAAGACTCAATTGTCTAAAGCATGAGACAAATGTATCAGAAGATTAGTTTGGTTTCATGCTAGCAAAGCCAACCATTGAAGCTCATTTCCTACTTAGAAAATTGATGGAGAAATATAGGGAGAGGAGGAAAGATCTCCACATGATCTCTATTGACTTAGAGAAAGCTTCTGAATAGGGTCCTTAGAGAGTTAATCCGGTGGGTGTTGGGAGAGGAGTTCCAAGAGGATATATTAACCAGTGTTTTAAATAGCGGTAGCGTGATGCGTAGCACTCAACCCTCTATAGCGTGTAGCATAAATACGTAGCGTGTAGCGTAAGTTACACGATATTTCTATTTTTTAATTTAAAAATATGACAAATATAATAAATAGTGAAAAAAAAAGGGAAAAAAAATATAAAAATGCCTAAAAGATGATTCATTTGATCAATTATAAGCATGTTCAAAAAAGTTATTAGTTATCATTTATCAAAAGCCAATCCACATACATAAGCCAAATCAAATAATTATCACATCAACAACTTCCTAAGCAAACCACTTTAATTAATAATGTCTAATTGAAACTACAAGTCACAATTATGAAAAGAAATAAAAATCCCATAGGTTAAAAGTATCAAGTACAATACAAGTGTCACATTCCTCAACATTAGAAACAAAGAAAACGTGAAAAAAAAAAAAAAAAACTAAAAAAGTAAAAAAATACATTGTAGCTTACGCTGCGGATGCTACGCGCTACGTAGCTGTAGCGTACGCTACGACCCCTGTAGTGTGCGCTACAGTGGATTTACGCTATTTGGGACGCTACGTAGTGCTACGGCCACACTACGCTACGTAGCGTACGCTACCGCTACGCTACGGGCGCTATTTGAAACACTGATATTAACATGATTAAGGAGGGTGAGGACCACTAATGAAGAGACAAGTGAGTCCCTAATTGTTGTAGGCTTGCACTAGAGGTTAGCATTGACCATGGTATATGCCAAAACAGTTATGTAACAATATTGGTGGTAACCATTACGCGTTGCAAGGTTAAAATGGTCGTAGCGGCCGTTACCGAAAAAAAAAAAAAAAAAAAAAGGCTCGTAACAGGTCCGAAACAATTTTTTTAAAAGGCCATAATGACCATTAAGACATGTATCATAATTGTAACAACGGTGGCCATTATGGCCAGCATTACTTGTTATGGAAAACCTTGGCACTTTACCCATACCTTTCGCATTAGCATGGATGAGTTAACGAGGTATTTGTAGGAACAAATCCCATGGTGTATATTGTTTGCAAATTATATAGTTTTGATTGACAAGACAAGGGAGGGCATAAACACAAAGCTATATTTATGGAGAGGTGCTTTAGAATCTAGAGGATTTATAATTAGTCAAACTGGTGGGTGTTGGATGAAGATGAGAAGCCACCAATGGGTTATATCCAAGATGTGATGGAGAGGACTAGAAACAAAATCATAGATCACTTCAATTATGCGGAGCATGATTACATGCCCACTTTAGATATTATAGATAAGAGATGTAGTCAAATGTCATTTCCATTGTATTCAGCTACCTACATCATTAATCCAGTCATATTCTCCGCTTTCGTCGATCGGACAAAGGCAGAAACAATGCATATGGTTGGCTTCCTTAATGTCTTGAAAAGAATGGTTCCAAATAAAGAAGAACAAGACGGAATTTCAGCTTTACTGGATCTCTACACGAAGAGTGGTATTTTCTCAAGAGATATAGTAATCAGGCATAGGACTATGAAATTGCTAAGTATGAACATCTTAGCAAGTTGGTCCAAGTAACTTATAAATAGTTTTTTACAATGTATAAAGTCTAACATACTTATATTGTTATTTCACTGACCGATGGACTGCCTATAGAGTTGACCCGAACAAGAAGGATTTAGCACTAAAAAATTTAGCCATGAAAATTCTTAGACTCACGTGTTCTGTTAGCGGTTGCAAGCACAACTGGAGTACATTCGAGTCGATAAGTTTAATAATGCACTCCTTAATGTTGAGTTTAACCTTAAATGTTAGAGAGTTAAACGTAATGGCCATCGTGACACTAATGCACTTTCTTAATTCAGATTCACAAAAAAAAAAAAAAAAAAAAAAAAGGAATTATCTTGAACAAAAGAAGCTTAATGACTTGATTTTTGTCCAATACAATCAGAAGCTGTGAGAATGATTCCAAGTTAGGCGAGAAAAGTCTAGTTTCTATGATCGTATCTACCTAGATGATTTGGATGCAGATAGTGAGTGGCCATATAGAGATAGAGGACCCGATCTTTACTGGAAAGGACCTAACATAGACCTACGTCGAAGATGTCGCATTCGGATTGACACATGGAGAAATTTCATCCACTCAAAAGCAAAAATGAGGGACGAGAGCAATAGTAGTCAGGTGGTGGATGAGATTGAGGACATAGAAGAAGAAGAAGATCAAGATTAACCATTGCATGTGAATGAAGTAGTAGTGCGAACCAATGATGAAGAAACAAAAGAAGAGGTATCCGTCAAAGAAGGAGATGACTCTGAAGGCAACGGTGATAATGACGATGGTGGTGATCAGATGCTACAATGGCAACTGAATCAATGTATATAGCATTAGTGTGTTACTATAATAGTAGCCTATGTTAATATGCTTATTTTTTATATTTTGTAAGTAATGCTTTTTTTTATATATATAAAATGTATTTGTACATTAAGTTGTAACTTATGACTCATAAGTTATAAGTTGTAACTTGCAAGTTGTTTCAAGTTATCAAGTTATCCATTTATCAATAAAAATTGTATGTTCGAAGTTTTTAATAATTAATTCTTTTAATGTAGCGTGTTGATTGTTTTGTTAAAATTTATGCAAATATAATATAAGTAATTAAATATATAAATATAAATATATATATATATATAACTTAATGAAACACTCAAATTACAATGAAATAGGTAAAACAAAAAAAACAGAAAAAAAGCTATGCGATCACTTACGCAAGTTTCCCTAATTTTTAAGATTTTTTTTTTCAATTTTCCCCTTTCTTCATTTTTTTATTTTTCAAAAAATAAAAAAATAATATGCGGTTGCCTATGCGATGCGATTTTGACAACATGGTCAAAACCTTTTAAAGCGTCCCTCACCATCAATTCCCACGTGCTTGACTAAAATAGCCTCGCCGCACAAATTAGTTCCAAAACAATCTCTGCACGCATCAACCCATATGCACGATCCCAATCTTCTACACGGCCAACTCCCATACATGTACAGTATCCCCCCTTCCCTCCATTATCACCCATGTCTTCCTCCACCCATGTGGCTCCCGATCACCACCGCCATATTGCACACCTACCTCGCCATCTGCACCTTTCGGCTTTGAAGTGTCTTCCCCTTCTTTCGTCATCCCTCTCTTGCATCAAGATAGTCGACGCCTGTCCTCTACGACTACGGCTGCCACATTAAATGTTTGTCACTTCTTTCTTCCTCTCAAATCACCACCTACCTTGGGGCCATCGATCAAGACATCGACACATCATCTTCCATGACCAAGGCTTCGCCACGTGTCCCCCCTCCCACATTTAAATATCTAGTCGTACATGTGGCACCTTGTAAGACCTCTCCTACGCTGGTGTCAACTTGGGGGACACTTGTCTCCCACAACTCCGTTCCTTTGCCACTTGTAATAATGGCAGAGCACAAACCTACCATCCGCCTACCTATGTCTGCTACAAGCACACTTGGCCTTTCCTGCCCCACCACGTCACTACACCCCTCTGTCTCGCTACTCTGCTTATGCCACGGGTCGTAACTCCCTTTTGGTGGTCCGTTGAGCCATCCTTTCTGTATTTTTTCACTCTTGCCCCTAGCACCATCTCCCACCTCCCTCTCCAGATCTGATGTCGTTCCTTCATGATCATGACCACCCAATTGCTACACGGCATCTAAACCCATCTTGCGGGTGATCGTAACTTGCACAACATCTACCCCTACCATAATCGTCGCCTTCTCCGACATCAAAATTACCCTTTTCCTCCTTATACAAAGTCTCATAGCCCAAAGCTTCGTGCAACCCTCATTCCTAGGATCAATGGCAGTGCCCTCCACAAACAAGCTTCCACCTCCATGGAAACTTCACAAACCTTGAGCTCAAGTGGTAGCCCCCTCAATGCCACCAATACTTCTTCCCACCCAAAAATAGACCACTCCTCCCACCTGCAAAATTCAATCACTAGAGCCTCCCCGAAAAGGGTTCCTGCCAAAAGAATTCAATCGATTTCTAACTGCGGTCCAAGTGAGACCAGGAATTCTGTCTCACTAACATGTAAGATCACCCTCTCCCCCACATTGCAATTGAAATCCAACCACTGTCACAACTATTGTCGTTGTTTTGGCCCTTGTCGACACCAACAGCCACCATTGAAATGCCCTTAGTGGTTTATCAAACACCTCGGGCTATATGTAGACTACTGGCCCCTCCGATGTCTTCCCCCTTCTCACCCATTTCTCCTTCTTTGTTTTGGCTGCTTCCTCCCCTTCGATTTTTCCCCTCCCCTGCTTGCAATCTATGAGCTATCCTCGTCTACTCTCTCCTTCCCTAGCCACTTGCCTAGAGCATCATCAACATAAGATTTTGACACCCCCTCACTGTAGCCTCCCCTTCCCCGACCTCCTATGTCATGAGTGTCTCCTTTTCCTCCCTCTACCTTTCTTTTCCTCCTTCCACCTTACCACCACCATCCACCCTTTCCACCTAGCTATCATTGGAATGTTCGCCCTCTGCTTCAACTATCTCCTTACCTCTCGTCTCCCCTCTCCTTATCCTCCTTTTTCATCTTCTCTCAATCCCCTTCATTGATCCCTCTTCCCAAGGTGTCCCAAATCAATTATGTATCGGCCATAACAATAGTAACAACAGTTACCATTACGCAATACAGGGTTGAAACAGTCGAATTCAGAAAAAGAGAAGCGTAATGGTCATTACTAGGCCATTACGGGGTATAAAGGCCATTACAGTCCCTTTAACAGTCGTTATGGACAGTAACCCTAAAAGAAAAAAAAAATGAACCTGATTTTCTTCTTCCTCCTCTTCTTCTATTGCTATGGCCTACGGGGTTGCTGCCGCAACTTCTTCTTTCTTCCTTGTGGTGCGACCCTCTCTCTCTCTCTCTCTCTCTCTCTCTCTCTCTCTCTCTCTCAAACGAGTGGACGGTGTGGCTTTGAAACAACCACACGCTTAAGTTTTTTTAAATACTTTGCGGCATATGCCACTAAGCGCACATGTACATGCACTGTTTTGATGCATGGGGCCCACCTTGGTTTGTGTTGTATATCCATGCCATCCATCAGTTTTTCAATTCATTTTAGGTCATGGTCCCTAATGAAGCAAATCCAAATCTCAAGTGGACCGCATAGTAGGGATTGAATGCCCGTACTTAAAAACTTCCTAGGGCCCACTATAATGTTTATTTGTCATCTTCTTAAGGCCCACTGTAATGTTTTATTTGCCATCGAACATGTCGATAAGGTCACGTAGACGAGTAGACCTGGATGATGGAAAACATGAATAGCAGCTTGATCGAACAAATCTTTTAGTCTCGAAAAGTATTTAAGTGTGGGGATTCAATCCCTATTGTGCGATCCACCTGAAATTTGGATTTGCCTCATTTTTTGGACCATGCCCTAAAATGAATTGGCAAAAAAGATGGATGGCATGGATATACAACAAATGTGTTAAGGTAAGCCCCACATTCAAGGCGTCACTCATTATGGTCCACCTGAGGTTTAGATCTGCATAATGTTTGGGACCATGCCTTAAAATGAGTTAACAAAACAGATTAACAGCATGGATATAAAAATGCATCGAGATGGGCCTCACCCAATAGTGGTCCACTTGAGACCTAGATCTACCACATTTTTTTACCATGCCATAAAATGAGTTGGCAAAATGAAATGGACGATGTGGATATACAATACATACATTGAGGTGGGCCCCACATACATGGCCTTAAAATTTTGTACATGAGGCACAAATGAATTCAAAATTAATTAATTAAATTATGGACCATTGTTTCTAAGTCACAATCCAAAAATTAAATTACTTGAACAATTTTCATTGTTAATTTGTAGGCATGTGTTTTTTGAAATAAGACCATTTGATATTTTTTTTCATACTTTATTGTCCAATAAATGTCCACCAATCCATTAGTGGGATAAGCATCAAACTACCAATAGATTGCATGAATTTGAGACTGGTTTAGGACATCGAATGGTCTGCCAAATCAACAACATAATTCACCCGAATCTAATTTCAATTTTTTCTCAAGTTCTATTAGGAAAAATGATATCGAATTGTTAGGTATATGAATTACATAATAGGACACAAGTCCCTAACTCTCTCACAAGCAGGAAATAGATCTTCCCCAGTATCTCTCAAGGCTTCCGCGGTGATAGCTCTCTCAATCCTAGTCGCGATCTCCCTCATGAGCAAGACGCTTCACGCCTTTCAAACCTCATCCCTCTCAACACACGCCTTTCTCCCTCCCAACTACTTGAGGGTTTTTTAAAAAAAATTCTTAACTCTTTTCCAATATCCAAACCAAGGGTTAAAGTATCATCCGAAAATGGTACATACCACCAATATCATCCACAAAGGATATGGTTGTATTACCCCAGTATAAAGGGTTATGAGGTGATACACCCCCTTATTGGTGGTGAATGATAAGATATGCCAAAACCGATTCTAAAACCATGTCCAAACATAAAAATTGAATTCTTGAGAATAGCTTTTCCAATACCCAAAGACCATAAAACAGAATCTCTTTCACTTGGAATATGTTCCCCAAAAATAGATTCGCAACCCCTTTTAAGTTGCCAGTGAGCCAAATGACCCCTACAACATCCTCCCTCCCACATAAGATATGGCTTACTTACATCCATATCCCAATTGTATCCCATATATATGTTATACCACGCCGAACATGGGCATTCGATGATGGGTGTATTTGGCCCTCTGGGGTATTTGGGGGTGAATTCAGGCATCTAACACGAGACAAAGGTATCCAAGTATGACATTGGCAACTCATTATTGGATTTATTCAAGATATAATAGCTACCATGGCCTTTTTATGGTGTCATCATGCAACATAGTTTATATCCTCTCTTATTGTCTCTTTCTATTCGTTTCTTCTTCTTTTTTATTCTTATTTTAGGTTAAGTTGGGCTCGAACCCAAGACCTCAATGTTGAAACGCTGCTTGTCTTCCACTAAACCAAGATAGTTTAAATTCTCTTAAGACACTTCCAAATTCGAGAAGATATTCATCTACAATTTAACCATCTCACGGATCTTTAAAACACCATGAACCAGTTCTAAATGCATGATACCACTCATCCATTCATATAAACCATAATGAACCCACAAACATAATGTGAAGAAGCAGCAGCAGCAAACCAAATCAAAAAAAAAAAAATTTAAGTAAAAAAAAAAAAAAAAAAAAAAAACTTTCAAAAGAAGAAGAAGAAGAAGAAGCAAACCAAATCAAACATGTTTTAAAAATAATAATAATAATAATAAGGAAAAGGAAAAAAGAAAGTCGTTTTAATCAGGGAAAAAAAAAATGAAGAAGAAGAAGAAACTTTTGGTAAGAAACCAAAGATTGGTCATTGTCATCCACTAGTAGAATTGTGGTGGAACTTGGAAGTGGGAAAATTTTGTAGAGAAAATATCAATTTATTTACGGATTATTTGGAAATGAAACATTTGAGGTTTCAGAGAAAAGATGACTGATACTGGCTTTGTAACTCACCATTTGATTACCCGTGTGCATTACCAATCATGCACGTAGATACTCTTAACAGTTTTTGTTAAAGTTTTGTATTTGATCTTATTTACAAGTATGTGTTCATACAAGTTCTTCACATCCCTTCCTTGCTCTTATTTTTGCCCAAAACCATTATAAGCCTGAACTTTACATTCTTAAATTTTTTGGGGTTTCCCATACCCTCTGCCATATGACATTTTTGGATGCAAGTGGAGGCATGACATTATGATCATGAATCAGCAATGTCAAATAATGCTGACATAGAATTTTGAATACGATAAACAAATTCGCTCAAGTTATCATGCTACTAGAAAAAGAGAGTAATGGGAAAATGGGAATAAGAATTACCCGGTGAATCACAAAATCGTTGTAACTCTTAAGCTCATCAATCACTCTATCCAATGTGCATTCAAAGCCAAATGCACCTTTTGGATGCAACATTCTAGCAAAACGAACAACATCCTGATCACTGTATATACGTCTGACCAGTAATGGATGGTTCGCAATCTGACATAAGCATGAGATATCTAGAATCAGATATAAAACGAATCTACGACCAAAAGGCTGAGGTAACATATGAAAAGCTATCAGCCCACACCTTGCGGAACTGCACGAAATAGTTGGAGATCTGACGCCGTGGAAGCACAGCAGCAATATTATTGGAAATAACCTCTGAAAGCTTTGCCATGCGAGCTTGAGTTGCTGCACGATATGCATCAATGGCATCTTTATAAGTGTCGGCCTGTTCTGTTCCCATGCATACATACTTGACCTGCACTGATTATTTTTTTTTTTAGCTTTTGAAGGTACAATACATCAAAAGGGCAAAGGGGGGGGGGGGGGGGGGGGGGGGGGTAGCAATGGCAAGACTTCAGTTGCACTTGTTCTTCTACAAAACTTGAGCAGCGAATGTGAACCTTAACCAGGCAGATAAACATAAGACTTGCCTCTTGTATCTTTGGGACAAGTTGCTGCATCACATCTGATTTTAAACGCCTCAAAATAAATGGTCCCAAAATGGACTTTATACGAGCAATCAAATCTTTATCTTCTCCATTCAATAGCTTTTTCAGGTCCACATCTCCAGTTTCAAAAATATCAGGCATCATGAACTCCAACAATGACCATAACTCCTGCAACATATGCCATTAAATTTATATCAATGGTTCTGTTAACTACTTACAGCTAGTTACGCACAGAAAAGATTGCTGATTAATTATAGGCATAAATTTCTCATAAACAAATATTTATGTGATAGAAAAGTCAACCCTGTCCAACTAGGAATACCATGTTGGGTGTCGGGGGGAGGAAACAAAAAAAAAAAAAAAAAAAAAAAAAAAAAAAAAAAAAAAAAAAAAAAAAAAACCCTCCACTTTCTATCCCCAGTGTTTCCCACTCCCCTTCATGCATATCCCACCTCATATAAAGAAAATTCACTGATCTGGTGGAAACAAACTTCCACTCGCCAAAAGTAACGCAGGAATCTCTTATTTTCAAATACCCTTGAAAGGAAATTAAAGTTCATTCCTTTAGTTCTGCGGCCTCATAAAGATTTGATTGCTCAGACATTAGGGTCTTTGCCCTTGCGAGTGCTGCCATGGAAAGGTCGGCTATGGGTCTTTGATCATGAGGGTCCACGGCCAAGGCTGTCAGTTTGGTATTTGCCTCATGCCTTTGGAACTGTTCTTTGCTATAAGGCCTTCGTTGGAGCAAAACTTGAGGACAAGTACCATTCAACCCGAGCAGGACAAGCGCCAGATTTGGTGGGACCATGTGGGTGGGCCATCTGAATAGTCAAGCGGATGAGATAAAGGAGTGTCAAAACAGTCCGCACTAAAGCAATTGTTGACAGTGTTCAAAATATCAGTATCGTGTTACGTATCGCATCCTTGGGATACAGACAATGTTTTAAATATCGTATTCGCGTAATGTATTGCACCCTTGGGATACGGATAAATATCGGTTATCGCATGGGATATATCGCTTGTATCGCGTAACGTATCGTTGTTGTTGGAAAACATTGGGAAATTGGTCAAATGTTTCAATGAAACTTCAGGGATTGTTGTAAAAGACACCAATACACACTTAGAAATAAAAACATTACAAAAAAATTGGACATAATAGGGGTTTCCTTTGTTTAGGGTCCTAATATATGTGCTTTCCAACTAAATTGATGCAAGTATATTCAAAGTCTATTCATATAATTTATAAACATAAGAAGACATGTATGGAAACACAAGCAATGCGTTCAAAAGCAAAAGAAGAATCACTAGATCAGGTTACATGTTTAATTGTGTTTGGATACAAAGATTGCAACTGATTTGTGAGACATTGAGAAAATTTGTTTTTTTTTTCCTCTATTTTCGACAACTTGACCCATCTCTCCCAAATCTCGAAATTGAAGTTCCAAATCCATAATTTTTCATGGAAAACATGAAAAATCGTAGATTTGTAACCATTTAACACTGGTTTAACGTGATTTACAACAAAAACATGGATCAAAAATTGAAAATGCTCGTTGGATCGAATAGGTGGCATATATCGGCACTGCCTATGCATTTCGTATCACACATGTGGGATACAAGATATATCGTGGGATATATCAGCTGATATCGTCGATATTTAAAACACTTGGTGGGATACAAGATATATCGT
Organism: Magnolia officinalis; assembly: GCA_021015155.1. Classification (NCBI taxonomy): domain Eukaryota; kingdom Viridiplantae; phylum Streptophyta; class Magnoliopsida; order Magnoliales; family Magnoliaceae; genus Magnolia; species Magnolia officinalis. Next base: position 31,615,173 of record JAJHSJ010000004.1, on the reverse strand, counting down.
GGGATATATCGGCTGATATCGTCGATATTTTAAAACATTGGTTGTTGACAATAAACAATATTCCCTTCCTAAGCATGCTTTGAACGGATACATGAGAAAAGGAAGAGAAGCTTTGGAACTTCCACAATTTATCATGGGGGTGGGTGTCTTTCAAATTAGTTGTTGAGTTTTTGGGTGGCTAGAGGTCACTTTGCTTTAATTTTGTGTGGTTTTTAGGTTTTGATGGAATCTCGTGTGACCCCAAGGTAGTGATTAAATGCACATGCATTCTTGGGAACTAGTATGACGTGAATGGGGCTTTGTGGGTGGTCCTACATAAGGACCAAGGGGACAACAGATTTAATCATCGAATTCTCATCTTGAACACCAGGGGAAAAAAAAAAAGTTCGTAATTTTGATTGAGCATTGATCCTCTGTAATGGCCCTTCTAATGGATGTTTATCTATGAAATGAGATCTTTCTTCTTCCCTCTTACTTCTTGTAAACTAAATGATCCCAATTCTTACAAATTCACTAATGTTCAAATGAAAATAAAACTACTACAAATCCATTCTGTCTAATATACAAAGCAAACAGACCAAACAGACCATACCAAGCAAACAAATAAACCTACAGGAATAAATAATCTTGAAAAATTATTAGCATCCATGTAAAATGACTGAAGGCCACACCAAAACCTACCCCTAGCATAGAGAACTTCAGTGGCCTTTACAGTAGCAAATGTGAACGCAATTACTAGTATTGAGGACTCCAATCTTCATTTTCGTATGTGATATTTGATTTATAGTATTGCATATATTTTTTAACCAGTAAGTGGAAAGTAATTTATGTAATTTGCTTCTCTTTATCTGTTGTTTATGTGCTTCCTAGTACAACTTGAATAAGCAAACATATCCTTCCAAACTCTATTGGGTGCAAAGTATCTAACAAATCCAGTTTTGAGAACTTTAATTTTAAAACTACAACAGGCTGTCTGCAGTTGATCTCAGCTACAAGAGGACACTCATTGCATATATGTTTGTAAACTGTCCTCCATGCATCAAATTTCCAACTTGCCACCACTTTATCATGAGTGTGTAGTCCAATAATTGAAGATATCCATTATGCCCCAACTATGCCTTCCATAGTGTGGACCATTTCAACTCATGACACCCCTGCGGTCATAATGGCACATTGCATGGAGCAACCACTGCTTCATAAAAACAACTATGCAATGACTTCCATTGTAATAATTTAAATGAAAGGCCATAACCCAATAGCATACATGTAAGTCATTTTGAAGAGGTGTTCCTGTCAGCATCAGGCGTTGTTGTGCATTTTGTGCAACAGACATTAGGTTCTTCCATCGATAGCTGTTTCTATCCTTCAAAACATGAGCTTCATCCATTATAACACAGCTCCATCGCCAACGCTTCAGCGCCTTACGGTCATCTTTCTGCTGTGCACTGCATGAAGAAATGAAAAATAAAGCAGTCTAACATGCCGACAATTGATGGAACTGGAAATAAAATTGTAAAGAGAGCAATTTCACAAACCTGTGCCGCTCAAAAAGTGAATAGCAGACTAATAGCACGTTGAATGGAGGTGGAAGACCAGCCTTGCCCAAAGAGCTCAACTCCTTCGAATAGGCTGAACGGCCAGCCCCATGAAATTGGAGGACAGAAAATGATGGGCACCATTTTTTAAGCTCTCTTTCCCAATTCTCTAAAACAGAAGCTGGGCAAACAATTAAGTGGGGACCTGGGTCATTGTCCAAGTGTTTCAGCAGAGTTAAATATGTGATAGCCTGTCAGAGTAGGAAAGTTATTACAATCATAAGGTCATAATCTAATATGAGAAATGTAATTTATGATTGCCATCCATGTCATAATCGAGAGTTTGAAGGCCAGAATACCTGAATAGTTTTACCAAGCCCCATCTCATCTGCCAAGATGGCTGGAAGAAAAAAATGCTCGTCAGAGTTGAACAAAAATTCCACGCTGAGAAGGTGAACAAGCAGAAACAATCCATTCTAATAAGTGTTAAATTGTGTTAAAATTAGAACATGCTTGAGAAAGCATCAGTTGGTGGTGTGTTGTAAAGGCCATTACGGGGCCGTAAAGGCCACTATGTAAAAGTAACGGTGGCAACCATTACGCGTTACAGGGTCGTAAAGGCTGCAACAGCCGTTATGGAAAAAAAAAAAAAAAAAATGACCCGTAATTGCTGTTAATGGCACGTTACATCCCCTATAAAGGTCATAACAACCCCGTAATTCTCTGTTATGGGGCAGATACAGGTTTTCCATACTTTTTAATCAACATTATGGGGCAAATACAAGTTTTCCGGGATTTTTTTTCAATTAAAAAAAAAAAAAAAAAAAAAAAGAAGACCATAACAGCGGTTACAACCCGTATCGTAAAGGTAACTGTGGTGGCCGTTACAGCCACCGTTACCATTACAGAACACCTAGGACTTCAATCTGTTTGCATGTTTCTCAGGAACATTGTAAAACAAGAAAAAAGAAAAGAAAATGAAAAGTGAAAAACTGTTTGAGGACATGGATTTCCTGCGAAAGGCTTTCACGGGAAGTTCCTGCGCTGGGATGTTAGGTGGGGCCCACTATGATGTTTGTGAGAAATCCACCCCGTGCATCCATTTTGCGAGATCATTTTAAGACATGTGACCAAAAATGAGGCAGATCCAAAACTCAAGTGGGCCACACAAGAGGAAACGGTGGGGAATCAATGACCACAGTTGAAACATTCGTATGACCACAAAAGTTTTGTATCAGGCTAAGGTTTTTTGTGTTTTCACTTCATTCCAGTGGGAATGACCTTATAAACAGTTTGGATAGCATATAAACATCAAGGTGGAACCCAAGAAGGTTTCAATGGTACGCATTTCTTTCCCCAAATTCTCCTCTTGTGTGGCCCACTTGAGTTTTGGATCTGTCTCATTTTTTGTCACACCATAAAATGAGCTCGCAAAACGGATGGACGTGTTGGATTTCTCACAAACATCATGGTGGGCCCCACCTAGCATCCCAGTGCAGGAACTTCCTGTAAAAGCTTTTTGAAGGAAACCTGTGTCTGACTGTATAAGGGTGAAATAAAACACCACATCCACAAGCCCTTGACAGAAACACATAATTGCAGCTAAAATGCTGCCAGAATCATCTCAGAGTACATAATAAAAACAATAGACTAGGGAAAATGCAAAAGATGTAAAACAATTGAAGGCCAAAGCAGTGACCATCTGAGGATCAGCATAAAGAATGTACAATTTCATTCTATCTTCAATACATGAACGGGCACTAATGGTTGTTCTGTTGGGACGCTGCCTTCAAAGGGTTCTAATTGTAACAAGATTCGACACTGATTCTAATGCAGACACAAGCGCATTCAAGGTGTACCAACAAAGAAAGCGCCAACCACAAGTGTCGTTCTTATGGATAGGCGACTATTGAGAAGCTAAAGACCTTTCACATGTGATTAGACATATAGAAGATCCCACTCAGGGAAGACAAATGTGAAGGAAGATTAGAGAAAGAAGACTGAGCGCCCGAACTTTCCCGTACTTATATTATTTGCGCGTTTTTGCTTAGTTAGGGGTATTTTAGTAAGTTTATGCCTTTATTTGCTTATTCTAGGGGTATTTTTAGTAAGTTTATGTCTTTATTTGCTTATTCTAGGGGTATTTTTAGTAATTTTATGTCTTTATTTGCTTATTTAAGTGGGCTAAAGCCCTAAATCCGAATGTCAACTATTGGTTAATGAAAAGCAAACCCTTTGAGTGCCTCCTTCCTCTCTTCTCTCTAATAGTGCTTCTTCTCTTCCCTTGATCTTCTTCTTCTAATTTCTTCTTGTGCCCCTCCAACTTCTTCAAGGTAATAATATTCTTTCTTCTATTTTCCAGTTTTGGCTAATCCTTCTTCGATCAAAATCTTGAAAACCGATCTAAACCCTAAACCCCCCAATTCTCAAATCCCTAATCCGAGAAACTTCTTGGTTCTTCGGACTAGTGATTTTCATTGATCGATTGGGTGTGACCATGCAAGATCGAGAGGTCTCATCCCTCGCTGGATCCAACCTAAGTAGTAATTGAACTCTATGGTGATGGCCCGCTCCATTGCATGTTTCCTTTATGATTTTCTCAGTTATGATGATTACTGTTAGAATTTTAGATCATTTATTCCTTTTATTTCCACTGTTTAATTATGTTCATGAGCATGCATCATAATTAGGGCTGTCCTGCATCAAATTTAGTATCAAAGCTTAGGCTTGCATGGTTTTTTGTCTAGATCGAGTTATCAAATTAGGGTCTTGATTTTTAGGTTTAATTTAGAAAGTTTCCAAATTTAGAAAGTTTTCAATTTTAGAAACTTTCCAGATTTCTAGATTTAGAAAGTTTCCAGATTTAGAAACTTTCCAGATTTAGAAAGTTTTCAATTTTAGAAACTTTCCAGATTTCCAGATTTCCAGATTTAGAAAGTTTTCAGATTTAGAAAGTTTCTAGATTTAGAAAGTTTTCAATTTTAGAAAGTTCATAATCTGAAAATTTTTCAGATTTGAGTTGTTTCCTGTTTCAACTTAATTGTGTCAGTTCATAGTAGTTTTGCATTCATCGCATTCATCTTGAAAGTCATAATACCTAGCAGTCTACTTGGGTAGAGTTTGGTTCAAGTCTTCATTGTATGCCCACGAGAAGAGGTAGAGGTTTCGGACTTCAACCTACCATGAATAACGAACAGTTATCTGAGCAACTTGCTCAATTGATACAAAAGATAACCGCCCTAGAAGCGAGTCAAAAGCGTGAGTTTGCCCGCCTTGAGAACCAAATTACCACTACCATGACTAAGGTCGAGCAACTAGAGGCGTCCCAAAAGGAAAACCCCGCTATAGGGGATGATGCGCACTTCCAAGTGGGAGGAATCATTGAAGAACGCGCTGCCACACGTGGTGGTAGTGAGGATAAAGATCGTGGTAATGGTCGTGGTGTGGTGCGAGAGGCACGAGCCACATGTGACCGCTATGATCCAGATGAGCGTGCGATGAAGAGTGTAAGAGTTGAGGCCCCGAGTTTTGATGGGCGCTTGGATCCCAAGGCATTCCTTAACTGGGTTGCTGACATGGACCACTACTTTGAGTGGTATGGCATGTCAGAAAACCGTCAAATGTGGCTTGCTAAACTGGGTTGCTGACATGGACCACTACTTTGAGTGGTATGGCATGTCAGAAAACCGTCAAATGTGGTTTGCTAAGATAAAGCATGTGGGTCAAGCCAAGCTCTTCTGGACCAACACCGAGCGTAGGATAGAGAGAGTTGGTAGAGCCCCTATCACACATTGGTATAAGATGAAAGAGAAGTTGAAGGAGAAGTACCTTCCTCTCTCATACCATCAGAAGCTCCTTGACCAATGGCAATCCTTACGCCAAGCGTCAATGTCTGTCACTGACTACATCGCTAAATTTGAAAAGTATATGATGCGATGTGATATCCGAGAAGACCCTCTAGTAACACTCTCGCGTTTCAAGACGGGCCTTTGTGCGGATCTTCAGCGCGAGCTTATGACTCGGCCCTTAACGGACTTGGATGAAATATATCAAGTCGTGCAGGAGTTAGAGCAATATCTAAAGGCTCCTGTCGTTTGTCGTTTTGAGTCCCGAGACTCTAGTGCTAGATCTAGTTCCCAGGGAACTAGACCTAATATTGGTAGTCAACCTAGGGCACAGGCGACCATTCCGCCTAAGCCTAGGGAGGACAAGGGCAAAGGGGTTCTTGGTGCGGGTCCTAGTAACATGAGCCAAGTGAGGTGCTATGAGTGTGGCAATCTTGGCCACATGTCTAATCAGTGTCCTACGAAGAGCCGTGGGAGAACCTTAGTTATAGGCGAGTCCCACGAGGGTGGAGAGACCAGGGTGACTATGAAGTTGAAGAGTATCACCCTGAAGGAGGACTTACTGATGAAGAAGAAGTGGATGGAGAAGCAACGCTTGCAGTAGTCAGGCGTGTGCTAACTCAGTCTAGAAGTAGTGCTGACTGGCGTCGAAGCACTATCTTCTACACTATTGCCAAGTGTGGTGAAAAGAATTTATAAGGTGATAGTGAACAGTGGAAGTTGTCAGAATGTGATTTACACTAGCACCTTAGATCGCTTAAAACTGAAATCCACACCTCATCCAAACCCGTATAAAGTTTCTTGGGTTGACAAGACATCCCTACCTGTCACCCAGCAATGTCTAGTCCCCATCGAGTTTGGGTCATACAAAGAGTCCCTGTAATGTGATGTTTTACCTATGGATGTGGGACATGTTATCCTAGGTAGACCGTGGCTATTCAATAATGATGTCAAGATCTTTGGCCGTTTGAATGCGTGTACTTTTATGTATAACGGTAAAAAGATCAAACTTAATCTCATGCCACCTGAGAATACACAAGGAAAGAAAAAGGATGAGAGGGCAAGTGAGCCTGGAGGAATGGGGAAATCCAAACCTAAGTCTCTACATATAATTAGCGCAAAAGAGTTTGAAAAAGAGGCTAAGGAGGATTCTATGGTGTATGCCCTTGTGGCTAGAGAGATTACACCTGAGGTTCCATTAGAGTTGCCCCGTGAGGTGACCTCGATCCTGAATAAATACAGTGATGTATTTCCTGAAGACTTACCGAATGAGTTGCCACCTATGAGGGACATACGGCATGCCATTGATCTTGTCCCAGGGTCTACTTTACCGAACCTTCCTCACTACAGGATGAACCCTGCAGAGCATGCAGAGTTGAAGAAGCAAGTTGATGAGCTTCTGCAAAAGGGTTTCATCCAAGAGAATATGAGCCCGTGTGCCGTGCCTGCATTGTTGACGCCAAAGAAAGACGGTACATGGCACATGTGTAGACAGTCGTGCCATAAACAAAATTACTGTTAAGTATAGGTTTCCTATACCTAGACTTGATGATATGCTTGACATGATGGCCAGGTCTACTATATTCTCTAAGATAGACCTCAAGAGTGGATATCACCAAATCTGTATACATCAAGGAGATGAGTGGAAGACGACGTTTAAGACAAAAGATGGACTGTATGAGTGGTTGGTCATGCCCTTCGGCTTGACTAACGCACCCAGTACTTTCATGCGGGTGATGACACAAACTTTGAGGCCGTTCATGGAAAAATTCCTAGTGGTGTACTTTGACGATATTCTTATTTATAATACCACTAAGGAATCACCTTGAACATTTAAAGAAGGTCTGTAGTGTCCTTAAGAAGGAAAAGTTGTACGCTAATCTTAAGAAATGTGCATTCATGTCTAGCCAAGTTGTGTTCTTAGGATTTATAGTGTCATCTGAAGGGATGCGCGCAGACCCTGAAAAAGTCAGGGCCATAGTTGAGTGGCCAGAACCAAGGAACATTCATGAGGTGCGAAGCTTTCATGGCCTAATAACTTTTGATCGTCGGTTCATTGGGGGTTTTAGCACGATCATGGCTCCCATTACCAAGTGCATGAAAAAGGGAGAGTTCGTGTGGTCTAAAGCCGCAGTCAAGGCTTTTAAAGAAATTAAGAGCAAGATGGTGGAAGCTCCTGTCATGCATCTACCTGACTTTTCTAAAATCTTTGAAGTAGCGTGTGATGCGTCTAATGTCGGTATAGGTGGAGTGTTGAGTCAAGGACACCCAGTGGCCTATTTCAGTGAGAAACTGAATGAGGCAAAACAAAAATACTCCACTTACGACAAAGAATTTTATGCAGTAGTACAATCCCTGAGACATTAGCGACACTATCTCCTACCGCGAGAATTCGTTTTGTTTTCTGACCATGAGGCTTTGAGATATTTGCATTCTCAGAAGAAACTCAACCCAAGGCATGCCAAGTGAGTAGCGTTTCTTCAGGAATATTCGTTTGTTTTGAAACACAAGGCCGGGGTTAAAAACAAACCAGCGGATGCCCTTAGTAGAAGAGTGGTGTTGCTCAACTCCTTGAGTTTAGAGGTAGTCGGATTTGAGCAACTGAAAGATGAATACCCCACATATCCTGATTTTGGGGGTACTTACGCGTCGCTCTCTAGTGACCAGCATATTATGGGTGAATATGTTCTTAAAGATGGCTTTCTTTTCAAGGGAGACAGACTTTATATTCCCCGTATGTCCCTTCGTGAATTCCTCATCTGGGAGCTTCATTCAAGAGGGATAGCTGGCCATTTTGGTCGTGATAAAACCATTGCCCCCGTGGAAAATCGTTTCTATTGGCCAAGCCTCAAGCGAGACGTAGCCAAAGTTTTAGGGCAGTGTCGAACATGTCAGCTGGCAAAGCAAAGAAAGCAAAATACCGGGCTGTACACGCCATTGCCAGTGCCACATGCTCCGTGGCAGGATATTAGTATGGACTTCGTGCTTGGGCTTCCCAAGACTATAAAAAAGCACGATTCCGTTTTTGTCGTTGTGAACCGTTTTTTTCTAAAATGGCGCATTTCCTCCCATGTTCGAAGACGTCGGATGCGTCTCATGTTGCTCGTCTCTTTTTTAATGGTGTGGTGCGTCTCCATGGGTTACCTAAAACCATAATGTCTGATCGTGATGTTCGATTTACTAGCTATTTTTGGAAGACAGTGTGGCACATTATGGGAACTCGTTTGCAATTTTCTACTGCTTACCACCCACAAACAGATGGTCAAACTGAAGTGGTAAACCGTAGCCTTGGAAATCTTCTACGTTGTCTAGTGGGTGAACATGTTAAGACTTGGGACCTAATTTTACCAACTGCTGAACTTGCTTATAATGGGCCAGTTAATAAATCTACAGGATTGAGTCCTTTTGAAATTGTAAGTGGTTATAAACCTAGAATGCCCATAGATCTCTTACCTATGTCTGTTACCCAAAGGTCTTCTGAGTCAGCCGATGCATTTGCACGCCATATTCATGATTTGCATACACTTATTAGACAGCAATTAAATAAGAGCAATGATGATTATAAAGTTTCAGTTGATTCTCATCGTAGAGTGCAAGAATTTCAAGAAGGAGACTATGTAATGGTGCGAATAAGGCCAGAGCAATTCTCTCAAGGATCTGCAAAAAAAATTACAAGCGCGTAGTGCTAGACCATTCAAGATATTACAAAAGGTTGGGTCCAACGCGTATCGGGTTGACCTTCCACCTAAAATGAGCATTAATCCAACTTTTAATATGGAAGATCTAGTCCGTGCCTATACTCTCATTGTTGATACATCGTCCCTTTCATGGCCTTTTTCTGAGTTTGGTACCCAACCCCTTCCACCCCCTCCTCCACCCATTACCCATAAAGAAGAAATTGAGAAAATCTTGGATGACGAAATAGTATCCACAAGAGATGGAGGTTTTCAAAGGTATCTTGTCAAGTAGAAGAACAAACCATCGTCTGAATCTACGTGGCTGTCGGGCGACGCATTGTAGGGTATTGACCCAGATCTACTAGAGCGCTGCAAAAGTTTCAACTCGTCGGAGTCAAGTTTTTCTTACCCGAGGGGAATTGATGAGGACGCGCATTCAAGGTGTACCACCAAAGAAAGCGCCAACCACAAGTGCCGTCCTTGTGGATAGGCGACTATTGAGGAGCTGAAGACCTTTCACATGTGATTGGACATATAGAAGACCCCACTCAAGGAAAACAAATGTGAAGAAAAATTGGAGAAAGAAGACCGAGCACCCGAACTTTCCCGTACTTATGTTATTTGCGCGTTTTTGCTTAGTTAGGGGTATTTTAGTAAGTTTATGTCTTTATTTGCTTATTTTAGGGGTATTTTAGTAAGTTTATGTCTTTATTTGCTTATTCTAGAGGTATTTTAGTAATTTTATGTCTTTATTTGCTTATTTAAGTGGGCTAAAGCCCTAAATCCGAATGTCAAGTATTGATTAATGAAAAGCAAACCCTTTGGGTGCCTCCTTCCTCTCTTCTCTCTAATGATGTTTCTTCTCTTCCCTTGATCTTCTTCTTCTAATTTCTTCTTGTGCCCCTCCAACTTCTTCAAGGTAATAATTTTCTTCCTTCTATTTTCCAGTTTTGGCTAATTCTTCTTCGATCAAAATCTTGAGAACCGATCTAAACCCTAAACCCCCAAATTCTCAAATCCCTAATCCAAGAAACTTCTTGCTTCTTCGGACTAGTGATTTTCATTGATCGATTGGGTGTGACCATGCAAGATCGGGAGGTCTCATCCCTCGCCGGATCCAACCTAAGTAGTAATTGAACTCCATGGTGATGGCCCGCTCCATTGCATGTTTCCTTTATGATTTTCTCAGTTATGATGATTACTGCTAGAATTTTAGATCATTTATTCCTTTTATTTCCGTTGTTTAATTATGTTCATGAGCATACATCATAATTAGGGTTGTCCTGCGTCAGATTCTGTCTGCCTTGAGTTACATTTTACTGATGCTGTGAAATCCCATAAGAAAGAAAATATTTATGAATCAACAAAAATAATAGTCTATGCATGCAAGAAAGGGATTTCAAGTCTTTCTACTATTTCAGAATCATGAATAAACAGGGGTAGAAGCTTAATTGGACAGCTACCAACTAGTTTTTACAAAGCTGTAGATGCAGATATGGTTAATAAGCTAATGTAAGAAAGTATATGCCTTCACATTATTTCTGCAGTAATATGCCACAAAAATGTGGTGAAGATTTCAGCATAGTAGTTTTTCCATTGGCAGATACCTAAAAGACCTTTAATTCATGAAATATAATGCAGAATTTTATAGGAAGTCTCCGGCATATGTATGGGAATCTTTAAAATATAAATATACTAACAAAATAGTGATGAACCAAAAAAATTAAGACTTCTGCAGCAACACCAATAGACAAAAAAAAAAAAAAAAAAAAAAAAAAAAAAAAAAAAAAAAAAAAAAAAAAAAAAAAAGAGTTATATAAAAAGCTCATACAAACATCTCTTACAATATTATATTAGCTACATGAACAATGCAAGTAACAATGTAAGCAATAAGAATAGCACAATCTTAGCTTCATCATCAACTAAGCCTTATCCCAACCAATAGGGGTTGGCTACATGAATTTCGTTCCACCATTCCCCTCAATCAAGGACCACATCCTTTACACCACCTGAAAACAGGAAGAACGGTGTGTCCCTCAATCCATTGTATCTAAAAATCCAAAGGATGATGTGTCTAGCGAAAGTGTCAAAATCCACGATCATATGCACCAAGAGTCCAAGGTTGGATTGATCGAGGAATCCATCAACGGATCAACAGACGGATCAATTAATGGAACAAGCAACAATCAATCACTAGATTGACAAAAAAGGTGATTAACTCTATAATCATATGGGTAAATCCTATGGAGATTGTTAAAGTTGATATGGATGTGTTAGTCCCATCCAGTGTTTCAATATTGACGATGTTGGCTGATATATCCCACGATATACCGTGCATCACAGCTGGGCAATGTGAAACCTCAAGGTAGCATATGAAATTCGTCATATCACAAAAGATATTGCATGATATTGCAATGTATCGCATGATATCGCAATGTATCGCATGATATCGCGAACGGTGTTTTCAGCAGCGTTATAGCGCAACGTGTAGCGTACGCTACGTAGCATAGCACGTAGCGTATGCAAGTAGGTTAATTCCATGGTAGCGTAAGCTACAGGGTATGTAGCATAAGCTACAACGCATGTAGCATGGCATGTAGCATGGATAGCGTAATTGATGCAGGACATGAGAATTAAATATGACGTGCAAGATTTTCAGGCTTACATCACGTTAGTTCAAAAACAATTACACAGAATTCCATATCCCACACAAAAGTTCAAGCATTCAATTAAGGGGAATCTATGCATGTCCAGGCCTACACATGTTAGGGCTAAATCAATAAAAATTATAGACCAAACAATACTCACAGAAGAGTAAATTCATCCACACATGCACAGAAATAATTCCCCAATCCAAGAGGTTCACAAATTTCAATTCATGGAACCCTAGGGTTGAAGAAAGGGCATAAAATTGAAAATTTGAGTAATTTAGAGTTAGGGTTAGGGACTTGGGGTGAAAGAGGGGTGAAAGAGACGAGAGAAACGAACCAGAGAAGCATCACACGCGTGGACAGTGGCGAAGGCCCTGACGCATGTGCATTGGAACTGTTCCCGCATGTGTGTGGGGCCCGCAAATTAGGAAACGGCCAGCTTGGCCCTGGTCGGCTAGGGGTGGGCCACAAAACATCCAAATTTCAGCCTGATCTGATGCACGGTCTGTGCGTGGTGCTCCGCCAAAGTTTCAGCCTTCCTGTAGGGCAGGATTCTGAAATTCTGCTGTAGAAGAGAAGCGTCTGCAAAATACTAATGGATTTGTAGATGGGATGATTGTAGGAGAAGAGAAATAAGGATGGTAGAGGGTAGGGGTGCACACGGTTCGGTTTGGTCCAGCTCTGGGGTGAAACCAGAACCGAACCGTTCCTAACGGTTCTAGGAAATTCGGAACCGGAACCGGACCGTTGGCACCCTAGAACCGATCCGGAACCGAACCGTTAAAACCGGTTCGGTTCCGGATCGGTTCCACGGTTCTGGGCTTTTTATAATCCAGCCCAATTGCAAGCTCATGTCCATCCATGTTGTAGTCCATTTGATGAATGGTTTAGATATTGTATAAGGTGTGCAAAAATACATTTACGAAAATAATTGTTTTAGAGAAAATAATTATAAGGTGTGCAAAAATACATCGGTTCGGTTTGAGGTTCGGTTCCACGGTTTGGTTCTACAGATCGGATCCACGATTTGGTTCTATGGGTCGGTTCACGGTTCGGTTCGGTTCTACATACCCCCAAACCGGGAACCGAACCGTTGTCACCGGTTCTTTGATTTTTGGAACCGGAACCGGAACCGGTGCACTCTAGAACTGGACCAAACCGGACCATTTGGTTGGTTCCGGTCCGGTTCCACGGTTCTACCGGTTAAATGTGCACCCCTAGTAAAGGGTGGGGGCGAATTAGGATAGGTGTGGCTTCGCACCACGGTAGTCAGCCCTTCGAGGAAAGGAGAGTTTCACACCCAATTGAATCTCTACAACTCGGAAATTTAGAGGAGCAGAAAAATGCAAAAATTTTATTAATCTTCAATGAAAGAAAAAACCTACAAGGGGTGCCTACTTATAAGAAAACTCTATACCCCAAAACTCGCGCCATATGCGTAACATATTACTTGGAGACGAAGTAATCAAAAATAACAACTAATCAAAGCAATCTAAACCGTCCATAATATTCCTAATAACAATAAAAAGCAAAACCCAAAATACTGGCTTAATTAGACTAGTGGGTCACGATCATGAGAACCCATGGTGGGATTCACACTATCAGGTCCACTCCAATGAACCAAAACGTAGTCCTCTAACCAGGATGTCCTCCCTGGACGTCGTCATCGATCCGGATCGATGGTGGGGCCCTCCTCCTTGCGTACGTGCGTAGGGGGCGTGCGTGTGTGCGCGTGATGTCCCCATCAATAAGCTACCTGAAATCTCTTTTTTTTTAAGTGTTTTTTCTATTTTAGCTTAACACTATTTTATAATGGTGATGACTTATACCTATGACACATGAGACTACATTAAACTAATCCGAACCATCCAAATTGTGATCCATATCATAGATAGAGCACTTGGATCAATCCGGACCATCCAATTTGTGGTCTATATCATCAATTTGTAGTGTTTCAAAAAATAAAAAAGAAGTCACACTTAGATATGTCTAAAGGCAGAGAGAGAGAGAGATTGCATGGAGATAAGTGGTTGATGATCCAGATTCATAGTCAAGAACTCGTAAATTATGCATTTTGTAAATTTTATCATATTTTCTATTATTTTAATTAAAAATATCAAGGATTGTGTAGCTTACGCTACATGCTACAAAGGGTTAAAGCCACGTTATACGCTATTTAAAACACTAATCGCGAAATATCGTGAGATATCACGAGATGTCACGACCAGTCCCTTTTTGATAAAATTCCAAATATCGCATGGAAATGTGGATAGTCCAGGACTTTCTTCCGAAATTTTGAAAAAACCCATTATAAATCTCTTTTCCTTGATTCATCTCCACTTCTAGCTGAATCTATTATGGATTTCGACCCTATCTGTTGAATCCCTTTGAGGAAAAACACATATTTCGAATTGAATTGAAGATCCAATCCGATTTAGGGCCGTTTTCGATCTAACCCATTTCAGAGTTTTTTTTTTTTTTTTTCAAAATTCCACTCCTAATGTATGCACAACTCTGTGGGTCTAAGCCATAGTCGCACATATCATTCACAGGTTTATTTCTAGTTTCTACTTCTTCTTTTGCTTTTGAATGTATTGCTTGTGTTTCCATACATGTCTTCTTACATTTGTAAATTATATGAATTGATTTTGAATATATTTACATCAATGCAATCAAACAACGCATAAATTAGGATCATATACAAAGGAAACCTAGTATGTGCATTTGTTTTTTGTGGTGTTTTGATTTCTAAGTGTGCATTGATGTCTTCTTTAACAATCCCTGAAGTTTCATTGAAAAATTCAATCAATTCCCCAATGTTTTCCCATGTTTTCCAATAGTGATACATTACGTGATAGTCAATACAACCGATATATCCCATGCAATAACTGATATGTATCGGTGTGCCAAGGGTGCGATACATTACAATAATGATACAGAAAACATTGGCCCCATACCAATGAAAAATGGAGTGTGTAGATCAAAAAGTTGTGATGAGAAAGACAACAAGGCACTAATCAAGAGCATGAGAAGAAGCCATGACCAAAGCATATGAGGCAAGCAACTCCATTGCCAATAAGAAAGTGGAAGGCAATGACAAAAACATGGAGAGCAAACCATCATCCTAGATAGAGGATGCCTATCAGACACATAGGCCTTCACCATCAACTGCCACCAGAGCCAAGGAGGATGCTGCAAAGGCGAAACGTGTACATGAAACAATCTCAGTTATCAAACACGATGTTCCGTATCCGTTACGATACGCCCATAAAGGCCGATACGTATAGGTAACGGCCATGACCGTTACGCGATACGGGGGTGAAAAGGGGCAGTTAGTTTTTTGAGAGCGTATCGGTCGTTACGGTGGCCGTACTACGGTGGCCGTAAAGGCCGTTACAGGGAATAACAACCGTTTACTTCTGTAACGGTTGAAAAACGATCACTTTTTTTTTTTGTATTTAAATTCACTTTTCTCATCTTTTTCACTTTTCTCATTCCAAAAACCCTCATATACCATTTTACAACATATTCCAACCACCCTTACTATAGCTTTTAAGATTAAAATTGTGGATTGAAGTGATTTGAGCGAATAGAATCTTCGAGGGCCTTTTTTTTCAAAAAATTGAAAAAGAATATTTATGCCTTTTTCTAATTTCTAGTTGTAATGCTTGATTGTGATGTGTAAACATTAGATACATAATCATATTAAACAATTCACTAGACAACCCGATACAACACTCTCACCAAAGAGTGGACTGTTACACTACCATAAACATGTTCAAAATAAAAAATGAATACATATTTGAAATATTTACATTGTTATTGATTTTCTAGATATTTTTTCAGAATTTTTCGAGCAAAAGAAAATTTTCAACCGTTATAGGGGTCATAACGGTCGTTACACCTCCGTATCGACCGTTATGGCCGATACCCGTATCGGTAATGGTAGTGACCGTTATGGCCACCGTTACCAATACGGAATACCTTGTTATCAAACTCAAAGAATAAGTTTTTCCAAAGACAGGGGAAATTGATGCAATCAGATCCTGAGGGAATAGGTTCCTCACCACGTGCCACGTGCTACATGCAATTACAGTACAGCTACAGTAGCATACTATAGTGATGGTACAGTATTGTGCAAATCTCGGCATGGTTTATCTTGATTCCAGTGTAGTTTGGACTTTTAGTATATGAATTTTTCATTTTTGTTTTAGAAAACAGTTTGTTATCAGTAATTCGATATGATTAGGAGTATGCTTGCACTAATCAAGGATTGTTGGAGTTTCACTTGGGAAAATATGTACATCATTCTATAAATTGGCCAGTAGGTCATGCATATGAACAAGATTCTGTGATTTTATGAAATAAGAAATTATTTTCTTTGAATTTAATGCGATGAGATTTTTCTTCCAGAGGTGTATGCCCTAGAAACCATCAATCACTCCACTGACTTTGTGTGGAGCAAATCCACATATTTATCTTTCTCTACATCATCTTTATGCTTCAAACCTGGTATGCAGAATTCAGTTCTGCAATTAGTTTCAATCTCTTTTGATTCTAATTGCATTAGATTGGCCTAGTTTTGAGGCGCAACAATAAACAGCACATTTGTATTGGCCCTTAGATCAAGGTAAAGGCCAATGTCTCGACTATATAAGTTACACTTCAACATTAAACAAATGTCTTTCCTTCATAATAATAACTATGACCGAATGGTCTAGGACTAATTTTTCATGCCCAACAAATAAATGAGTCATTTCGACTAGGTCTAGGCCTAAAATTCCAATAGCTTATTCCATCGAATAACCAATTTACAAAACAATCTTCTTAATTTCTCAATCAAATATGTACTTGGTACTTATTTCAATTGAATGTGGTACACTAGCAGCCTATTGATATTGAATTTCAATTTATTTTTTTCCCAAGCTGCTTCTTGTAGACATAAATACAGTTCCATCACTGAGACAACAAAAACCTTCTCTTTACCACCTTATTCCTCAATGACTTACAAGACAATCTTTCTATTAAAAATTTCATTGCATGAATCAATTACCATCCTACCACTTCATTCGCTTGCCAAATAAAGGCAGAAAAGAATGTCACTGAGTATCAGAAGTAGGTTGCAATGAAAACCTCAAACACAGGTATGGAACCGATGGGTAGGCAAAAATGATACCTCCTCCAATATTCTTCCTGTACAACAGAAGAAGAAAGTTCACTCCCACAAGCTGGTATGGTTTGAGAATGGGCTGAAAATCTGATTCTTCAGATGCACAAGCTGCATCAATATCTTCCTATACCACAGATAAAAATAAAAAAAATTTAAACTCATATCAAATCCAACTAAGAAGACTGACTGTGGCACGATAATTTATCAGATCAAACAACCCAACCATCGAATCAAATTCAACCATCCATTTGCAAGCTATCAATAAGACAGTCAGGGTCATCTGATTCTAGCAATTTTCAGCCATGTGCAATCCAAGTTATGGTCCATTAGTCAGGTGGTCCAGATTTACCAACATAAAGCCCAAACTACCATATACCTGCGTCACAATCCTTGCCGAAGAAGTTTCAACTTCAGCATACCTATCACACGATGCCGGGACCGCCGAAGAACCATATAGCTCTCGACGCAGCGATGCTGAAATCTTTGCACATTTCTGCAATGCTTTACCCACAACATCTTCATCATCTACTTCTTCTTCCTCTTCTTCTTCCTCGTATTCTTCATCCGAAGTTGGAATCTCAAACACTTCCGAATAATCCTCGTCACTGTCCTCATCCACGACGAAACGCCGGGCCCGGTTCCCTTGCGGCCGAACCTCCGTCACCTCCACATCATCATCCTCCAAATTCTCCTCATTCATATCGAGAAGCTCAGCGCTGCCGTTCCGATCTGAATTCTCGCGGATCTTGGGCCGGTAAGCAAAGGACTCAATCGGCGGTGGGGATTTGTCCTTTTTGAGGGCCCTGGAGAGCTTGAAGGTGTGGTCCTCCCACTCCTCGTCGGAGATTTCTTCGAAAACGCGCTTCATCTCATCTTCCGCCGATGGCGATATGTCGTGGACGAGAAATTCGCGTTTTTTCCTCAGGAGAGAGGAAATAGAGGAAAAACCCTAGAGTAACGATAGGGTTTGTGATATAAAGTAAGAAAAGGGAGAGGATGATTTCTGAGAGGAAAGAGAATTTGAGTAGTTCGAGAATGGGAAAATTGCTGAGGAAAGGACTGAGAACGCGAGATTTCGGGAGTGGAAAGAGTGTTAGAAAATGGCGGTTCAGAGAAGAGAGAGAACCGCCATTTTTTTTCGGAGCGGGGTTTTCCTTCGGCGTAGAAAATGGGGAAGGCGCTAAAGGAGAATCTAGTTTTCGTTACAATACGCGCAGTGCGCATGACGCATCCTATGCAGTCCTTTCCTTGAGAGTTTACCACACCTTCTAAGAGCGCTGAATGAAAAGAGTAAACCTTTGATACTCTGGCGGGGTTCGATGGATGATACGCAGGCACTTGGAATTTGCATGCAATAAATCAATTTAAAGTATCCAAACTATGGGGCTTAGATTAGATGTTTTATGACAAAAAAATGACACTTATTTTATCATCTGGTTATTGAACCGGACATTTACTGGACGGTTAAAAATGAGAGATATCTAATGAAAGTGTACACGAATCAGATGGCAGGATATTTTTCAACAGAGCTACGATTTTTTCAACTGATATGGCATATGGATGCGACTTAGCGATACTGGGCCCCACGATTTAGCCGGTTTTATTTGGGTTAATGTGCACGGGGATTGGTTACTACCGACCAGGACCAAACTAGAGACGGACGGTCGCGTGAGGGTGCCTATGGGGCACCATGATGTATGTGTTTTATCCATGCCATACATCCAATTTGAAATATCATTTTAGATGATAATTCCTGTAAAAAGGAAAATCGAATGGTCAAGTGAACCACACCACATGAAATAATAGGAATTGAATCCCTAGCACTGAAAACCTCTTAAGGCCTAGGAAGTTTTGGATCAAGCTGGTATTTATGTTTTCCCTTTATCCAGGTCTATGAGACCTTGGAACAAGTTAGATGGCAATATACCCGTGTTTGATATAGGAAGGTTTCACTGGTGCGGTTATTGCCCCCACGCTTTCTGCATGGTCCCCAATTTATCTCCTTTTTTTTAGCTTAAGCCCTAAAATGATCTTTCAAATGGATGGATGGCTCTGATAAAAACGCATATATAACACTGGGCCCATGGATTCCCTAATAGGAACATCTATGTCTACCTAGCTACTAGTTGGGGCAAAACCTAATCTGCACTTGGTTAAGGTACATCGTATACTTAGGCTTGTTTGGTCAAGCGGACTAAGAGGGATTAGGAGGGATGGGAAAAATCCCAAGATATGCCAAACGAGCTAAACAGGCCGATGAACTGGTCCCGGATATAATAAAATCATGGATCTTAAACTAATCTACTTACATCACCATCATTATATTAAAATTGATCCCATCCTTCCTAATCCGTTCAATCATGCTTGGGGTGTGTTTGGTTGGACATATGGAAAGGGATTGGAAGGTAAAATTCCGAGATATGCCGAGCATCTAGTGCGAAGACGTGCGTTGCAGCTCCTCAACATACGAGTTGTATGAACCATTCCGAGGAGATCAAAGTGACATAAGCCCTAAAATGATGTATTTATTATATCCACATGGCTTATCATTTTTTGAAATAACTTCAAGCATGATAACAAAAATCATTCAGATCTGATGCTCCAGCTGACCACACCAGAAATAGTAGTGGGACAATGCTTCTCACCGTTAAAATATTCGCAGGGCCCACCATAGCATTTACTTTCCATCCGGTATGTTAATAATGTCACACAGACACGATGAAGAGGAAATGAGGAAATCCAAAACTTCTGTGACCCGTAAGGGCCCGTTTGGCCGGGTGGATTGGAAGGGAGTGAATGGTATTAGGGTGAATGGCGTGGATTTCTAGGTAATGATGGTGTTGTCAGCGGATTGTCTTGAGATCCATGGGATTGATATATCCCTGGATTCATACATCCAGTCCGTTTGGCACGCCCGGCCAATCCGGCAATTAAAGCTTCCGATCCCTTCCAATCCCGCTAACCAAACACGTCGCAGGCTAATTTCAACGGATTAGAATGGATTGGATGGGATTTAAAGGTAATGATAGTGTTGTCAGTGGATTGTCTGAAGATCCATAGGATTTGGATCAAATCACCTGCACTGTTTGGCACGCCCGGCCAATCCCAGGATTTATCATCCAATCCCATCCACTACCATCTAATCCCTTCCAAGCCAACCGGCCAAACGGGCCCTAAAGGTTTCAATGGTATACTTTAATCCGTTGACGGTTGGATATAACCCATACCTTATGATGAAAACCACGGAACTTGGTGGTGTGCGGTACACCAGCCAATTTGCTTCCATCTCTAAGTATTTTCGGCCAATATACCACTCCTCAGGAGATCCATACCATTAAAGTGAAAAGATAACCCCACCATGAAGATCTATTATCAAAATCGGGCTAGTCCTTTGATCAGATGGCGACACCTCTATGTAGGTTCAGTTCATCGGTTATCCATTTTTTTCGGTGTGGCCAGCCTGATGAACGGACAGGTTTGATTTTTGTTGCAGGTTATATTTATGGTGGGGTCTGCCTTTTTCACGGTACAGATGTCCTGTATTTAGCGGGAAGTATATTCCCGCATGACAAATCAGGTTCCTATTGCTGTCCTGTTATCAGTTCTCGCGCTAAAAAACAGGTATGATTCCACGGAGGGGACGCGGATTTCCTGCGAAAGTCTTTCGCAGGAAGTTCCTGCGCAGGGTTTCTGTGTAGGGCCACTCAGATGTTTGTGAGAAATCCAACCCCTCTATCCGTTTTTTAAGCTCATTTTATGTTGTGAGACCAAAAATGAGGAGGATCCACAATTCAAGTGGGCCACACACGAGAAAAAATTGAAGATTTAGTGACTACCGTCAAAACATTTATATGGTCATAAAAGTTTTGCAACAGTCCATGTTTATGGTGTTTTCACTTTGTCTGAGTGAAAATGACCTTATAAACGGTTTAGATGGCATATAAACAGCAAGGTGGAGCTTAGGAAGGTTTCAACGGTGGGCATTCCTTTCCCCACTGTTTCATCTCCTATGGCCCCCTTGAGTTTTGGATCCTTTTCATTTTTGGTAGCATGTCTTAAAATGAGGTTGAAAAATGGATGGACGGATTTGATTTTTCATAAACATTGCAGTAGGCCCCACCCAGAGTCCTTGCGCAGGAACTTCCTGCGAAAGGCTTTCGCAGGAAATCCGCGTCCCCTACAACTGCTTACCCTACGAAAATATAGCAGCTGCTGAACCTTTAAAAGTCACTTTTCCATTGCTAACTTTCCGCCAACGAAAATCCTAAAGCGTCGTACGGACTCATCCGTTCGTACTATTATTTCTAAAGAAAATGGCCTGAAACAAAAAAAAAAAAAAAAAACAACTCAAGCGTACCGTGCAAATCTTCGAGTCAAAAAGTCGAGAATTCTGCTTCCTCCAAGGGAAATTTTATTCCGCGTTTCAACGGGAAAAAAGGGTGAAAGCATTGGATGGCTGGGATCGGTCTAGGAATACGCCTCCCCAGGCAACGTGCAGAACGTTGTGGGGACTAGATTCGCTACAATGCGCATCATGGCGCCATACCCCTCCTCCGGGACGCGGATTTCCTGCGAAAGCCTTTCGCAGGAAGTTCCTGCGCAAGGACTCTGGGTGGGGCCTACTGCAATGTTTGTGAAAAATCAAATCCGTCTAGAGGGGTTGGATTTCTCACAACTTGAATTGTGGATCCTCCTCATTCTTGGTCTCACAACATAAAATGAGCTTAAAAAACGGATAGAGGGGTTGGATTTCTCACAAACATCTGAGTGGCCCTACACAGAAACCCTGCGCAGGAACTTCCTGCGAAAGCCTTTCGCAGGAAGTTCCTGCGCAAGGACTCTGGGTGGGGCCTACTGCAATGTTTGTGAAAAATCAAATCCGTCCATCCATTTTTCAACCTCATTTTAAGACATGCTACCAAAAATGAAAAGGATCCAAAACTCAAGGGGGCCATAGGAGATGAAACAGTGGGGAAAGGAATGCCCACCGTTGAAACCTTCCTAAGCTCCACCTTGCTGTTTATATGCCATCTAAACCGTTTATAAGGTCATTTTCACTCAGATAAAGTGAAAACACCATAAACGTGGACTGTTGCAAAACTTTTATGACCATATAAATGTTTTGACGGTAGTCACTAAATCTTCAATTTTTTCTCGTGTGTGGCCCACTTGAATTGTGGATCCTCCTCATTTTTGGTCTCACAACATAAAATGAGCTTAAAAAACGGATAGAGGGGTTGGATTTCTCACAAACATCTGAGTGGCCCTACACAGAAACCCTGCGCAGGAACTTCCTGCGAAAGACTTTCGCAGAAAATCCGCGTCCGTTGTAGGAGGGATATTTTTAATCTTTTTAAGTTTATCCGTACAACCTTAGATCTAGTTTGCAAATTAAGGTTTCCAGCGAATAAACTTACTGGCTGAAACCTGCGGTCTATACGCCTCAAGAATCTTTTTCTTTAATCCAGACAATTGATCCTTTACCTACACCTTGGATGGACCATATCTCCCCAAAGGTCTCTGGGATTGGAAGGTCTGGCCACCGACTTTGGGATTTTTCTACGTAATATATACCGTTACTGCGTTTTACTTCTTAACATACTGGATTGGGTTTTACTTATTAACATACTGGATTGGACCGGAGTCCTCCACAACACCTGTCATAAGCAGCCCGTAAAATACCCCACCTTTTAGGGCCTGCCATTACGCGTATGTAAAATCCACTCCGTCCATCAGATTTTACCCTCGATTTTAGTTGGAAAAGGATAAAATTTAACTTAAAACCACCACTAGGTAAGCCACACCGCTGGGAATAATGGAGATGGCATGCCAACCATAGGCTTCTTGGTGGGGCCACAATGCTCCGTATATTTCATCAAACCCGTGAATCGGGTTTCACTCACTGGAATAAAGCAAAGACACAAAAATAAGCCTCACAGAAAACTCAGGCAGTTCAGAGGTTTTAGGAGCAACTTTGTATCATTTCCACTGATGTGACTCATTGGATTTTTCCATCGTACTAATCTTTTCTATGTACGGTTCGAATAGGAGTTATCGCATGATGGAGAGAATGGATTTACATATACAAAATGATGGGCGCCACACCACTCAGTACGCTTGGGTCCTGAAGGCTCCTGTGCATCTGACTGGAATACTGATCCTCCATGTACACAGTGGCTTGTGATATATGCCTGTTGAGTGAGCCCATGCCTGATTTAAGCAAAGGGAGGCAATGGGTTGGCTAGCCCGCCCAACCACCATTTGGCACTGGGTTGGACCTACTTGGCCCGTGGGCTGGGCTGAGCTTAGACCTCACATGCAGGCCCAATTAATTTTTGGGTCATGCTTGAGTTCAAGTCATTTAAGCCTGGCCGACTTAGCTGAGCCTAGATCAACCCAATTTTATATATGATGTGTGTATATCTTATGAATGTGTCATTTAAATCCTGCTTGAGATGGACTGGTTGGGCATCATTCATGCATCCCAATGGCTCTATATTTGCCCCCATTCTAACTTAGCTTGCAGTCGTACCAGTACCAATGGAGTGTGCCCTGTTAACAGATGGATTAATAGATAGGTCGCTCAAATCGCATCATCCACCCAAATCAAACCAGCCCATTACTACGTTTCTATTAAGGAATGTAGTGTCCATGTTACCTTGGTCTAACTATTTTATTTTAGGGGTTAATTAAGACATCCAATTTGAGCGATCGAAACCAATTACCAAATAGGATGATCATTTTCAATCACAAGGCCGACCTATAGTAAGTTTGTCGACTCAATTCCCAATTGGCTCGATCCACTTACTCAACATGTCTCATTTCAAGGCTAGAAAATGGTCACAGCATTAGTCTCTTGATAAGTGGATTGGATTTGTCACACATGTGCCATATTTTTGTGTGTGTGGGTATGGGTGAATAAATCAGGTTCTAGTTCCCCGGGCAACCCAAGTTGACCCGTCAATTAGACAGACATAGAATCTAGGTTCAGTCTGACCCATGAGCCAAAAACATACTATTGGATTAGGCTCAAAACTAGTAGCATTGACTCCGCTTTGAAGTGGTTGGGTTTGCTAGCCCACAGGTCCTGAAATAAGCCTTACTATAGCTAATTGGAGTAGTCTACATGAGTCCTGTTCTCTCGTTCCACTCTATAGATGGACGCCTGATTCAAAAATATCCTCAATGCATGAGACAGTCCTACCGTTCAATTATTATACAAATTGACAACTAAGAAGGCAAAATCAATATTTTGAATTGTGCCAGCCTGACCAAATAAAAATCCAGGCTTGAACCAGCCCTAGGCCCCCCGGTTGGTAGGCCCACCCAAGACCAGTGGCTAGGACATTCCAACATGTGAGGCTTTTGGGGTGTAGCTCATCTACAGTGGACCCACCCCTAAGGCATAGGCCGTTTCTTGCAAGAACTGAAATGAATCGCACCCTCCACCCCTTTGCTCGACAACCAATATAATACTTGGTCGTAGTACTAAAAAATATCCAAGGCTATATACCAATATCCAACTATTCAATCTGCCAAGATCCAATGGCTTACAACCGACTCATCATTGTGGAATATGCTGGGATCTATTATAGCTTACATCCGACTGATCTGGGCCTAGAAAATCACTATTTTGAATAGGCCCAGTCCAGCCAGTTCAAAATCCGGGCCCAAACCCTGGCCCTTCTGTTGCGGGGCCTAGCAAAATTTTGGTCGTACATTGACCGGTCATCACACGACACTGCTAAGCCATCTCAATCTCGATGAAATTGAGGCTTCCTCATATGCAAGATGGACCCATCTGCGACGTTGCCCGGATCCAAAACTCATGCCCATCTATTTTGTAAGTGCGTCACCCTTGCATGCAGAAATGGCTTGGTCTGTTTTTCTTTAATACCCTTTTCTCATACAAGTACAGGCTACCTGATCAATTTTCCAAATTTTATGTATTCTCGATCATGTTGGCAAGTACGGTTGTGGTCATCATCATCCTCTAAGACTCATACTAAGGTATGCTACATGATTTTTTTTTTTGTAAAATAATCACATTCTCTAAAAGCTCGAGCCCTAATAGGATGATGTATGAATGTTACTGAGAGTGGTGTATCAAGCTTTTAAATTAGTGGTGATTTATAATGATATTACCTAATATATGTTGGAAACCATGGAAACACTCGTACACTCAATCGTACAACCAAGTCCAAACAAAAATAATCTTAATTTTACGTGAAAAACACTTGGGGAAAAAATCACAGCACGAAGTAACGAATAATAGACTGTGGAAGCAGAAATTACAAGAGAGAATCTTACCGATTCAAACAAACCTCAAATATCTTTTCATGAGCTTTAGCTATGCCTTCGAACCATTATGAACAAATTAGAAAGCCTTAATACACCTCTTTCTCATTTAAATCTCAATTGCACTTGATATACAGTGTTACAATCAGAATAGAAAACAACTTATGCACTTACGCAAATTTGTACAAATCTTCAATGGAACCTTCAATTGAAGATCTAAAGGTCAAGTGGACCACACCACAGGAAACAGTGGTGATCAAACACCTATCGCTGGGGGTGGTGCAACACCACCTGATCAACATCATCGAGGGGTGGCACACATCTCAACCACGTGGCCGTTGTAGTTCTCGAATAAATACAATAGATGTTTCCAAATGATAATAATAAGATGATAATGATTATCTGAGCACTCTGAAGCAGTACTCCCCGTTGCATTAGGGCATGCATAGGGACACCTTGGACAGTTCAATAGGTCCATCACAGATTATCTGGGCTAGCATGAAAAAATCACACGGACTACCATACGTCTTATAGAAAAATACTTCCAAGTACAATTCCAGGGGTCCATCGTAGATCGCTCAGGTTGGTAATAATAGCCCAGCCTGGCCCATTGGGCCATGGCTCAGTGGATCGAGCTTTGGTGAATCAGGCACTCCCAACCAATTGGTTATAGCCTATCCCGGTTATCCATTTTTTGTCCATTAATCCAAATAATAGTGTCCTACGATATGTGACTTGTAATAAAGACAGGCCTAGCCCAAATACAGGCGCGAGCCTTGCCTGGTTTTCTCAAAAGGGAATGTGGGCCAGACCTAGATCATTGGAAATAGATCACATGAAGGCCCATCATGTCATTTTATTTCAAGTAATGGCCCAAACCAACAGCCAGGAATGGCGAGGATTAAGTAGCAATGGTTCCATATCTCAGTTACAAAGAAGATTGCGGGTCACACCATTGTCTTAGCCGGCTTGGGATGGTTGTGTTAGGCTGGGGCTTTAAATGCAGGCAGTTGGGTTTTTTTATTCCCACTCTAGGACCATCCACCAAAACTACGCAACGAGAAGGACGGAGAAAAGGGGAGAAAAGATCAGTCTTTTTCCACATTAATCCTTAAATCCACCACCAATCTTAATCCAAAAGATGAAAAAGAAAAGAAAACCCTATAAGATGAGAATAAATATGATAATAATGAATGAATTGTTCTTTGTAATGCGCTCAATGTGATTGGACAAGTTGTTTCAGCGGTCCGTGTCTTAAAACATGCTTGACATTAACTTTCCTCACAGGTGGAAATGAGGCACCTGATGTGTTTGAGACCACAGTTGCTTGTCTGTTGGGCTGTCAATGAGCCAAACTGCCCTGTTCAAACATGGCTTGCTTTCGGCTGATCCGGAGCTCTCAAGGGTCAAGGACATTTTTGTCATACTCGAAAGTAGGGGAGGCAATTGGCCAGGCTGGATATGGCCCTAGCCCAGCCCACCAAAATCCCTTAAGCCCTGACCTGACCAAATTGAGTTTAAAAGGCCCATTGGAAAAGAGCTTAAGTAATTATCAATTCTTCCTCTTTTTTTTTGGGAACATATCTCCCATTTACAATAAAGCCTACTTAAAAAAAACGTGTGGATCATTGAAAGATTCTATTACTGTCATTAAACTACCCATATATGTTGATGAGCTATTAAGAAGTGGACATGCTACCACAAATGTCCATGGTGACCTAACATAGCAGGATTTGATTGGGCACATGCTTGATCGGGTCCATTTTTGATAGTATCACGTGGCCAAATCAAACTGTAACATCCCGAATTGTTTTATTTATTTTTCGCTGCATACTTTGATAATACAATAAGCTCCCATTGAAAAGGCATTAAAGAATTATTTGTACACTTTTTATTCTAATGGAATAATAAATACAGTTGATTTTATTTTCGTAAATGGTTACCTTCATAAATGTAATTGGATGTGATATATATATATATATATATATATATATATATAACAAAGTACGATTTTGAAGCATTCAATTTTTACATTATTAACACCCAAAATTTTCGGACACGAGTATGTATTCGGTCTGTGAAAATTCCAGATGTTACAATTAGTATTAGATCATGAGAATGAGATTAACTAGGCCTGAAGGAATGGACCATCATAAACTTTACATGACTAAGATAGAATCATGTATTGGATACATATACTTAATTAAATTCCCAAAGAAATCAGGAAGTTGAGGAATTAGAAACTCATATTCAAGTTCCCCATTGGAAATATTAAGTTAGACGTGAAATTTAGAGACTATGAATCTAAGTAACTTCGGAATAAACTTCAAACTCTCAAATAAATTTATCGTGGACTAAAATTCATCCTTAAACGGATTTCCAAGCAAGAAAAACAAGTTTCCCAAACCCGAATTAGATATTTTCTAATTTTCCTAAAAAAAAAGTGTCGTTTTGATGAAAACTGACATGTTAGGAAATTTCCACTGGTCTCGGTAGGTATACTGATTGAAAAATTTTGAAACTTTTTGGTATCTCAAATAGGTTTCCAGAAACCTCCATGTAAAATTTCAGCTTTATTGTATCTACACAAAATTCTAAAAAAATCCAATAATGTCAATATTTGTTGAAAAATACTACTGGACAACAAGTCTTTTTGCAGCTTACAGGGATGAAAGACTTACTAAATTGTAGAATCTTACTTCGAAATTTTTTTCGGAATCTTGGGAATAAGTCCGGGACTTATGTTTAAAATTTCAGATAAATTAGATATATGGTTTAGAAATTAAAATTCTGTAAGTGATAGACTGTAAATATAAAACGATTTTCGGAATTTACAACTGTTCATATAAATGATAACACTAAAGCTTAGGTTCAACAAGTAATGTGTCATTTAGGCTTATTCTTTTTTTAAATATAAGGTACTTTTATAGTGAATAAAAATATATACATAATATTCATCAAGGATATAGAACGATCGGGACCATGGAATTACAAAACCATATTCAAGCAAGTTATAAGTGGTTTGATCCAAATACCAAATCCCGAGTGCTTATCAATGAATTCAATGCCCTGATCAAGCAGAAGTTCAAAATTTACCTGGAATGAATGATACGAAAGAACTTACTGCCTTCGCTAAGCAAGAGTTCAATGTATCAGGATTATCCATATTATGATTGTTTTTCCATGTTGCTCTGAAACATGAAGAACCGAAAAAATAAATTACTCTACATAGTGGGGAAACTAATGTGTGAAATACTATAAACTTAAATACATAAATGACTAAAATAATTATACGTATATAAATTCTCGAGGTCGAGATTTTCATTTAAGGGGAGTAGATTGTAGCGTCCCGATTTCATGTAGCCAATTATATACACACCTAAACATATATAACTACCTTACGGAGAATACAGTGAAAACTTAAACATAATGAATTAGTGTGAATGGTAAAAGTAATGAAAATTTGAGGACAAAATTTTATTTAATGGGGGTAGATTGTAAAACTTTGAACTTGTCAATACTTAAGTATTGAAAGTTCTCGAGTGTTACCATGAAATTTAACTTACCAAGTTAACTATCCTAACCTTACATCTATTCTCCAAAATGAATCTAACCGTTGAGAATGATCTTTATCCATAGATCAAGCCATCCGACTGTTGATTTTAAGACAAGATAATCATATGTCCAAGTATTCCCACTTGTTCATTATAACCAACCGTTCAACCAACTATCCACCGATAGATAAAGATATCTGACTGTCCACTTTGAGTTTTAACCACCCGATCATAGTAAACTAACTGCTTGATATCTGCATCCATTCGTACACATATCGAATTAAAGTTCTGATCTATTAATCTTGTTCACCACCTATGAATATGCTTAACCCATCGTCAAAACTACATTCTGAGAAACTTACACATGTGAACAGTCACTTGAATCTAACGGTATACATGTTCCACCTCTTGATCACTCCAAAAACCCACTTGTGATCATTCATTTATAAAAGCAACCATACCCCACTTACATACATGATCAGAGTACCAACCATCAAGTTTTTTCTATTTTTAACATGTCATCTGACCATCCATTATGTTGGTTGATATATGTATTCTTTAATTAATTTGGTAAATAATTATTTATTCATAATGATTTAGATATAAGTTCATTTGTAAGAATTACTTAGAAACGTGCTTATAACCATTTAGAAACATTAGATTTCCCAAAACTCTCATATCAGCAATAATTATGAAAATGTCATTAACTTAAACCCTTGAATTCTAGATCACATGGTTCTCACGATCCATTTGATGTGAAATTATATAACATGCCTATGTATAATAAATTAACCATACATGTCAAATTTCAGCCTTTAGATCATTGTAAAAGTGACCCAATTAACAAATCAACCCCTTAACCGTTAATCTTGGTGTCTATCGAGTGAATAAACCTTGTGAGTAGTTGTAGTAGAATATTTTCCTTCATATGAATGACTTGGATTGCTCATAATATGGACCAAGTGTGAAATATGAAAACCTTACTTTGATAGGCTTTTCCTTAGGCGTGAAGTTATCCTTTCGAGACTTACCAAGTCCTTATAAATCTGGATCTTCCGATTTAACTATTTTCTGCTGTTCATCTGAACTCAAATTTGAACCACACTTTGTTCTCATATGACTACGAGGTTATACAAAATTTAGACCCCGATTTATAATCATACACCGTTAAATGTTGAAGCCAGTTCCTTTCTTTTGGTGTAAAAGGTGAAATTTCAGATTTAGGCCTTTTTCACCATTGATCAACTACAAAATTATGTCCAACCGTTTGCCTATCCTAACACATTTCTCCCAAGATTGAGCCCTGATCATTAAGTATGGACCGTTAATTGAAATCAAGTTCATTTTAACACCCGTTGGAAGAATTTTCAAGGTCGGCTAATCTAAATTTCGGATTACCAAGAAAATTATATACCCCGACCCTATTCAACGACCCCGACACACTGGATGAATTAAATTAAAAGAAAGATCGCTAGAAAATGTCAAATTTGAGAAGTCCAATCCAAGTGGAATGTGAAACATACCCCCTCTCACACACCCACTCCTTTATAAAAGGAGTAGTGCTTCTCCTTCTCCTCTCACACACCCATGACCCCACGTCCAAGAAAGAGAAAGGAAAAGGAAAAGGGAAAGAGAAAGAGAAAGCCTAGTTGCCCATCCTCCTTCTCCTCCACACGTGTGGTATCTCCCTCTTATTTAAGCGATGTCTTGATTCATGTATAAACTTTCTTAGATGGATATCTACTTAAGGTTTAGATCTAAGGCTAAGGTGAAAGATTCATTTAAAGCTTACACTAATTTGAGTTGATATGATTTATCTTGTTTTTGCATACTTTTATATTACTGTGATTTTTCATGCAATTGATTGATTTACCATTATCAATTATTTATCCTTTTGAGAATTATGGTTAATGTATGATTTTAATTATGTGTGATTTTTATGAATTTATGTGGGGTGATGGGTACAAGCCTTGCCCTTTGCTAATTTTGAGAGCGACGGGTGCTTCCACTCTATATTGAGATGGTCTTTTACTCATCTCCCCTCATTTTTGTTGAGTTAGCATATTTGCTACTTTTCTCTTTTATTGAATTAGCTTATTACTAATCTTCTCCTTTATTAGGTCAGCCTTGTACTACTTTCCTTTATGGCTTGGGCACGTGTCTTCGAATTCCAAGACCCTCATTGTTCGACTTATTTCTCTATTGATGCAAGTGATGTGTTATTGGCCTCATATATGGTGGTTCATATATATTATCATGGACGTAATGCGTTTCGAGTAACGGTCCTCTTGGTCGGCACGTAATCCCGTGGGTTGGTGAGTGGTGCACAATCGATGTAAGTAAATTGTCATACGTGTTAGATCACTTCTCAGGATTGGATGTCGCAAATAGTCGCTCCATGAGCACATCGTGTCACGTAAATCTCTCAATCGCATTGTTGTGTCACCTTGAGACATTCATATAAATCCACGTTAACGTTGGATACGCCGATGAATCTCAATAGTACGGGATGCGGGACGAGCTAGGTTTTCTATGAACTATATTCCACATTGTGATGACCACTACGTATGATGGACCACACGCACTATGCTAGGCATGCATTCATGTAGATCGGTTGTGCATACTAATACCACTCGTAGTGGTGGAGTACGAGACGGATCAGAACCCTCACATTATTCTTATGAATCTCTTGAATTATTGTTAATCTTAAAGGATAACCATCACTATGAATATGACACTGACCCTCTCCAACCATACAGATATTGCAGGTGAATTACAGATTGATGATATATTCGATAATTATTCTATGTAAGATTCTTTCAAAAAGAAAAGGAGAATGATAACACCATGAATTGTTTTATTTATTTTCCATTGCAAACTTTGATAATGTAATAAGCTCTCATTGAGAGGGCATTAAAGAATCATTTGTATGTTTTTTTATTCTAATGGAATAATAAATACAGTCGATTTTATTATCGTAACTGGTTACCTTCGTAAATGTAACCGGATGTGATTTATCTAAAAAAAAGTGCGATTTTGAAGCATCCAATTTTTATATTATTAACACTTGGAATTCTCGGGTACGAGTATGTACTCGGGCTGCGAAATTTTGGGATGTTTCACAAACCCTGTCATATCGTGTCACTACACTATGCGTCTTTAAGAAGTGGCTTTAAACCATTTTAATAGTGGCCCAATTAATGATTGGACTTCATCATTGGCCTTGGCTTAGCTGGCAGATCAGGCCTAAAATTCAGGTCAAGCCTCGCCCGTGGGTCAATTTTAAGGGCCTAAGCCTTGGCTCCATAAGGTTGGGCTGGGCCATTACGTCCATTCCCACCCTCTACATGAGCCCATTATTGCCACCTTTATACAGAACTATGTGGTGGGGCTTAAAATTGCGTGGAATAGTTTACCACGACACGTGGAAGCTTGGCGAAGGTATAGAATAAAGGTTATGTCCTAAAGGGGGTGATTAGGACCAAATAAAATTTTAAGTCTTTTAACATATAATTGCCTACTTAAACTAGTATATCAAATAAACTAAGTAATTAAATTAACCTAACGCTTTAAAGCCAATAGAGGGTCCATCCAAAATACTCTCTCAAAAACTCCACATAGAGTTACAAATATCATTTAACTTTAAACAAAGCTATATAAAGTATTCAAACTCTTCTATTTTCAAAATTTTGAATTGGGTCATTAAAAACCAAAGCTTTGATCCTTTTACTGTGCTTATTTCTTCGTGGAATACTTCCAATATATCCCACGCTTCCTTACCCATTTCACACGTGCAAATATATTTAAATTCATCAAGAAAACTACATAGTAAATAGCATTGGGAGCTTTGGCATCATAGGTATACTACACTCTCTCATCAACACACCATTTAAATTTATCTTTTGGGGTGTTAACAGTTCTACCACAACCATGACTAGTTTCATGGGCATCATCCATCCTTTGTCGATAATAGCTCAAACCATAGAGTCAAGGGATCTTATAAAAACCATCATATTAGCTTTCTAATAAGCGTAGTTAGACCCATCAAAATAAAGTGGTCGTGTGATGACACACCCCTCTTGAGTAGATATCATTTTTAAATCCCTTGGGTCAACTCAAGGCGGTTAATTCCTTCAAGAGCAAACCGCTCTGATACCAATTGAAATTGCATGGAATAGTCTACCATAGCATGCGGAAGCTTGACAGAGTTATATAATGAAAGCTATATCCTAAAGGGAGGGTGATTAGGGCCAAATAATATTTTAAGTCTTTTAACATACAATTGCCTACTTAAACTAATAAATCAATTAAATTAAGTAAGACAATTAACTCTAAGGCTTTCAAGCCAATTAGAGAGTCCAATCACATAGATTACAATAGATACGCTAATGAAACAACTAGCCTATATATGATAGTGTACATGTATGTGTGGGATGTACTAACTATTTACTTCTAACATTCATGTAATCATGCATATGTATAATTCATCAATCAATCACATAAGTATAATTAAACACACGTTCAAAGACAATCCCAAACACAAACATGTATAGTGGTTTGGTTTCCCTACTTCACTTCCGCCGGACGCACTCAACCCATGAGTATACCAGATTTCACTATCGGAGATTTTAAATCAGAATTACTCTAACCTTGACAATACTACATAATGACTGGATTTCTCAGAGACTTTTGTTGTTTTCTATAAGCTAGCGACGAACCTCGGTCCTAGTCTAACCAAGAATAAGTTGTACCTCAACCTAAAAAACTGCAGCTTCCTGACTGAGAGCCTCTTGTTTTTAGGCTTCGTAGTAACATACACGGGCACTTGAGTAGATAAAGAGAAGGTGATTTAGCCATCAAGGAATGGTTGGTTCTAACCAACATCCATAAAGTGCGGAGTTTTCACCGATTGATGACATTTTATCGTTGGTTCATGAAGAATTTCAGCACCATCGTGGCATCGATTGCAAATTGTATGAAGAATGGACCATTTCAGTGGATTGACTAAGCTGACAGAAGCTTTGGTGAAATCAAATATAAACTATTCATAACCCCAGTTCTTGTACTTCCCAGCTTCGACAAACTATTCGAGATGGAATGCGATGCTTTATATGTCAGAATTGGGAGAGTTTTGACACAAGAAGGTAAGCCAATAGCCTTCTACAACGAGAAGCTTAGTTATGCCCGTAAAAAGTGGTTGACATATGAGCTTGAATTATACGTCGTGGTCCAGGCATTGCGACATTGGAGGCATTACTTGATTCAACAGGAGTACTTCATTATATATACAAACCATCAAGCTCTTAAATTCATAAATAACCAGGCTAACGTGAATCATGTATATGCTAGGTGGATTTCATTTTGCAGGAATTAACATTCGTGCTGAAACATAAAGCTGGGTGGTAGAATAAGGTGGTTGATGCACTTAGCTGAGTACATCGTTATTGATCACTATGAGTAACGAGGTTGTCGAGTTCGACTTCCTTAAAAGGCTGTATTAAGAAGATAACGACTTCAAGGATGTGTGATTTAGATGTCAGGAAGGTTAGCCTAGTGACCTCCATATTTAGGATGAATTTCTCTTCAAAGGAAATCAATTATGCATCCCACAGAGTTCCTTACGGAGCACATTATCCAAGAGCTATATGGGGTAGCCTCGGCAGTCACCTAGGGTGAGACAAGGCTACAACTTTCGTGGAGGAATGATACAATTGGTTGCAGTTAAAGCATGATGTGGGAAAGACGATACAACGATGTTACATATGTCAGTCTTACAAGGGGCATTCTCAAAATATGGGCTTATACGACCCATTGCCTGTCCTTGATGGTCCTTGGGAGGACTTATCCATGGATTTTATGCTTAATTTACCGTGGACCTAGCATAACATGGATTCGGTATTCGTAGTGGTGGACAAATTTTAAAGATGATGCACTTTATTCAATGCAAGAAGACTCTCGATGCTACGCATGTTGCGAACCTGTTCTTTCAAGAAATTTTGCAGCTATATGGTTTTCCTAAATCCATCACATTCGATTGTGACATGAAGTTCCTCAATCACTTTTGTAGAACTTTGTGGAAATGATTTGACACTTAACTTCAGTTCAGCAGTACGTATCACCCACAAACAGATGGCTAAATTGAAGCGGTAAACCGTATGCTTGAAAACCACATTTGTTGCATTTCTAGAGATAAATCGAAGCAGTGAGATTTGGCCTTAGCTTAGGCGAAATTCATGTTCAACAACATGCTGAACCGTTCCACTAGCAAGTCCCCATTTGAAGTTGTGTATGGACGAGTGTCCCGCCATACTCTTGATTTGGTTCCTTTGTCTAAGCTTTTGGGCATGAGCGTTGCTACAGAACATATGACAGACTGAATCATGGGCATTCACGCTGATGTCCAGTGTAGGATCCCGATCCTTTGTCACACCGTTCATGCGCACACGTGTCCCAACCAGCACCGTTGATAAACCATACATTGCACCCCAGTGTACATAGAAACCCCACTCGAGTGATTTTTCCTGAATAACCTTGAAACCTTTATTATGTGGACTATGTCGTCGCTGCGGTTGCCACGTCGAAAACCGTGTGTCAATCCAACACACCGTTAGTGAGATACGACCCATCGAATCCACGGCCAAAATTCTGTAGCTTGCAACATGAGCAACCTTTATTGTGCTAGGCCTATTGGAGTTGAGCCCATATGGGCCTAAAGCCCACTTTCTAGAACATATGAATTATCACAATATAAGATAATAATTACATGACAAATAAGGAGCTAGCACATATAATACAATGCATTATAAGACAAAATTAAATTGTACCATAAAATCCATCATTAGCTCTCTCCCCATGCCTTAGAAACTAATCATGGCCCATGTCTACCTCATCCTATATATGCATCCAATGCATGTCTTATTTTGTGCCACATCACTTCAAACAACCAATTGCAATACTCCACTTCATCATCCACCATGCATCACCTACAACCCATAATCCTTATCCATTCACTAGCTAATGCATACCTAGATTTCTTCCACATTGGCTAATACATGCTTAGCACCATCCACCTCATCCATCCATTACCCATACCATACACTACCTTCCACCTTACTTTTAACACCAATAAGACCCCATAAACTTGTCACATCAACCCCCAATTCCCTATATTATAAGAGCAGGAGCTCTCTTACACTCATACTTTTGCTATACTTACAAAATTCTGAGATTTTAAGAGAGAGTGAGAGAGAGTGAGGCCAAGGTGTGGCTCATCATCAAAACTAGAGGGAGTGGACCACACATCATCATCAAGCCATCCATCCATTTGAGGTAAGTCTACACTTCTCCTTCCATCCTCCTTATCCTCCTCTTTCTTCCTTTTTTAATTTTCTTGATCTGTGTAGGGCCCACTGGTGTGGAGCCCCATGGGTGCATATATTACTGGCCATAGTTGTCAGCAAGGTGGCCCATGTCAGTATGGTCTACCATGATGAACATTATATCCACACCCTTTATATGTAATCCCGTTTTTGTATTTGGACAACAACTTGTAAAAATCATATAAAATATATCATGCTAAGATCTGAGTTGAAACTTGAGAATAATATGAATTGCAATATGAGCTAACTCTAGGCCAAATTTTGTAGACATTTAATGGTCCAATCATTCGTGACATTAACTTTACTTGGATGTTGTCCAACAACACACAGAGGTTCCAATTTGCTAAAACAATAACCCATTTTTTGTCCCTTTATTAAACCCAATAGAAAAATATATTCTATTGGCTTTATAGAAAATCGAAGTAACTTTCCAATGGTATATAATACGCCTCGATGAGAGTTCGGATGGCTGAGATCTTAGCCTCATACAAAAATGTATCTGAGAGCTTGTTGTGACTACATATTGTGTGGGTCAAATCCATGATTCTAATGGTCAGATGTATTTGATATGTTTTCTTAACATACTTAAGATAGTTAATAATCATATGTATGATCCCTATGGACAGATTCTTTCATTATAGAAATTAGGAAATTCTGAACCGATAGATACTTTCATAAGGATAAACCTTAAATTATTATGTGTGGTGTAAATGAATCCAAGGCTCTGTATGGTTGGAAACCTATATACAATCTAAATGATGTATTCCCAAACCATCCATTGGCTCGAATTTTCTAAAAGAGAATCTGATCATGGAGATTTGATCAAGACATTTCATGTGTTACTTGTATGCTGTATGTATGTTGTCCGCAACATTCATCCTCTTATTGTGGACCCACTTGGTAGTGGGACCACTTTTGATTTATGTACTTTATTAGTTCATTCAATCTGGATAGCCATGTGTATTGATGTATGTCTCTTATTTATGCTTTGCCAGCGTGTGGGCCCCACTTGTCATTCTATTTATTTCCTTTGCACTTTTTCTGTTTATTAAAAATTTTCTAAGTATTTAACTGTATTGCATGTAGGCTTCTTTGATTCCTTGTGGTGGGCCCTACGCTCTTTAGTTAAGGGTCCCACTTTGGAAGATGTTTAATCCTTATATAAGTGAGATGGGATGTCCCACCTTTTTGTCAGGAATGATCCTCAAGTGTTTGGAAAGTGGGCCCTAAGTTGCGACAGACCCCATTACTGAAAGCTGTCTAATTATTTTTGTATTTTTGTACCAACTTTGGGCCTCCGTAAAGGACCCCACGCAGAAGATATGAGTAGGCCACCACTTGGAACCTTTAACCTATACCAATAGGGTCAGACATGGTTAAGTCAGACCCCACATGATCAGGGAGTGGGTCCAAAAATAGGGTCAGGCATGGCTGTGCAGAAAATTAAAATACCTATGTTTGGCCCTACACCAAATATATTATGTGTACATAATCAATTGGTCCCATCTTATATTTTTTGAAGTCCATATATATGAATACCAGGGGCACCTGACAACACACTGAAAAGTGGTTCCTTATGATCATGGGACATACTTAAACTTGGGCCAAAACTAATTTTGCACTGTGTTTCCTGCATAGTTTCTCCAAGTACCCATGTATGGGCCATCACCGTATATTGTACACACTCAACCAATGAGGCCTGCCTTATAATTTGTAAATCCCATATATAAGGCTACTAAATTCTCTTTTTCCTTTGCCAGGGGTGGGCCCCATGTGATAACAAAATAGACTAAAAAATGGTTTGGAACAAGTTCTGTGCTGAAAATATGTTTAACCTGGAGTTCATGTAGGCCCACATTTGTGGGGTCCACCTCCTCTCTAAGGCATTTGATGGACTGTTTAGGCCCTGAAAATAAATTCTCAGATGGTGGTAGGTCCGAAATTCAAGTGAGCCTTTTGTGTGCGGGTCATATCTCCATCTAGTTAGGCCTACCTTGTGATGTTGGTAAATGAGTGTTATTTAATCCCGTGATTTGGGTGGTAGACAACCCTTGCTGCCCACATATCATTTCTTAGGTTATGAGTGTCCTTGGGCCAACCCAAATGAAGTAACATTAAGGCCCAAGTGGGCTATCTTGAATGAGCCGCGCCCTTGCCAAATAAGGCCCACTTAGTATATTGTGTAAATTTATTCATTTACCTTATGGAGCGTGTGGTGGACAGCCTTACTGCCTAATTGTTTCTCCTAGGTCATATGCAGCCTTGGGCCAATCCAAATTAAGCAAAACCCTAAGGCCTAAGTGGGCCCAACACTAAGAGAAATTGTTGGGGAAAAAGAAGCCCACCGTGGTAATCTTCCTTGAGCTCATTGGGCAGGCCTATTGCTTGGTGGATAGAGTGCCTTGAACACTACCTCTAGTCAAGTGGACCACACTTAGCGATGCATATTTTAGAATCCATAAGTTAGATAAATGGGCTTTTTCTTAGTTTGCTGTATATGTGGCTAGTGAGCCCAATATGATGTATGAGTATGACATACAAGATGTTAGCATGTTGTCCTTATGTTTGAGATTGTGCATTGTTTCTAGTTAATGGTGGAATGTGTGGGTTCCGCTTAGTTGTTGAGTTGGATCCACACCATTAAAGGCCTTGTTGTGGGAAGTTTATCCCTTAGAGTTGGCCTAGTGGTCCACCAAGTGAGACTCACACTTGACTTATACGCCCCCATGTCTTGCGTGTAGTCCAAGATCAATATGGAAGTTACACTAGGTGGGACGCACCTACTAATGGACGAGATGATGATACATGTGTGATAACATGATAATTATGATGGTGAGTTGTTGGTTGAAATGATAGATATGATCTAATTGATGGTGATTATAGTAGGGTTAATATCGATTATGGTGATCATTTAATAGATGGTAAATTGATGACAAACGCGTTGATAATGAATTAGTTGTTTATGGTAGTTGTGACATTGCTTATGTTAATCATGAAGTGGAAGTAATCTTCATGCTAATGATGATGATAGTATGTACATGTATATGATGACAAAATATGCTAGTTGATCACCATGCTTTACTTGATAATCATTACATTAGATGATGAGATTGATATCCTTGTTGATAATTATGCACATGTTGATACTCATGGTGATGATGTGTATAATCACTATGCTTTGCTTGATATTAGTTACATTGGAGATGATATTGATATCAAAGAGACAATAATGCACATGTTGATGGTCACGATAATCTCATGCATAGGATAACCATGTTATACTTTATGCCTAAATGATGATAAATAAATGATGTTGGTGAACGTAAGGATAACCTCATGCATGATAGAAGCTTAATGCCTAGGGCATATATGATGCTAATGTTGGATGATGGCCATGATATTGATAATGCATGTGAATCCTTGTATGCTATGTACTTCATGTACAAGCTTCCATGACTTGGATAATTTGGCGTAAGATGTTGGTATGACACCTAATGATTTTTGTGGCGTTACATAGTGATTGGTGCGAGGATTACACTGAATGTTTGCTAATAACATTTTCTTTATGCTGACATGACACTTTCTTTATATTGACATGATACTTTTTTTATATCGATGCGATACTTATTTTATATTAGAGGTAGCATTGCTCTTGCATTTAAGTTACTATTGCTTTACATTGATTTAACCATACTTTATGCTTAATGGGGTATTATACATCTCATGCATAGTGCTTATGATTGTACGTTATCATATCTCATATGTATCATTTGTATGCCTGTTGTAGATAACAATTGTTCATAATATATGTCATTCGACTTGAGACACTTAAGGAACTTTATATGAGACAGGGTCGCCCCACATGATTCGAGCGATATGTGCAGGTTTGATACATGCCTTGGATAGCGTGATTCATGCATTTTGCACTATATGTGACACGTACATCTACTCCTTAGAGTCATCAGGGATGTGATCCCGTAGCCATGTTTTGGCTGACGGATGATCAACAATGAAAACTACTGAGGTTACAGGGCGTCACAGGCGTCCCTAGGTAAAAGTCCTTAAATCCTGTGGTACCAGTTGGATGCTCCAACGTCTAGACCTAGTAGATTTATGAGTGCACGATGGCTGGATACTGAGATGCCGCGTCTTCAACTATGTCAGGGTTGGTTGGAAGTTGGTTTGACCTTACCTGCCCGGATACAGAGGGCTATATACTAGGTTGAGTTTGACCAGCTTGTGAAATTGGTTCACTATCGACAGACCGGGTGATTTTGTGTACAACTGACGAGGCGAATAATGAGGTCTTTTGCACTCGCTTGGTCTTCCATGCGATGGGTGGCAACTAGTATCGGAAGTGTATTAGACCCTGGTGATGTTTCTATATATGAACAATACTGAAACGTGGACTTATCGAGTAAGACTTGCATGTTCAGCATTTAACTCATGCATTCATTCATCCACTATCCACTCGGGCTGGTGGTGCGTAACTAAATTATTATGTGCACATTTTTGATGGCCAGGATTTTTGTTAGGTACACGACTAACATGAGATCATGAGTTTACCACATTGAGTCTAGCTATCCAAAACGTGTATGAGACTAATTTGGATAGAAGTCCCTTGTGATGAACCCCACGGCATGCGATATCGTGTACTATTATCCCGATTACATACACCGGCTTTGTTATTCCTTTTCCATCGTATGCTTTATAGTGAAATATGAAATTTGATTATCTTGTTTATGATATTGACTATTCTCATGATTTATGATTGTTCGTCCAGGTAGTATGCCTAAAATTGATCACATGACTTATGATAATCTAACGAACTTTAATAATATGCTGCTTGGTTGATAACATGCTCACCTATGATAGCATGCTTGGTTGATAATATGCATGTTGTTGTTTTGGATGTTTTTACAGGAGTGCCCTGATAAGCCGTGTTTTACTCCCTGCATGCAGTAGACTCACGAGTTTTGTTTTACTCATACATATGATTTAACTTTTTCAAGATATGTTTAGTAGCATGGTGCGTGCAGGAGCTATAGGGGATTTGTTATCTCTTCTCCCTCATTGTTAAGCCGGTGCACCATCATATGTGTGACATGTCGAACAGGTTCGTTTCTTGGATATGCATTGATATCATGTATAAAATGTGTAACTGCCTAATTAGATTAACCATTCGAAAAAAAAAACTCCCTTGCCATGAGCTGGGTTTGGCATTCGGGAAGTTCACTAACCGTTCACCAAGTCTGTCGAGTGGCGAGGAAGTTGTCGCGACTCGAGTTTGGGACTTGGGAAGTAGAAGGGCCTGGGTTCCAGATTTGGGGCGTGTCATCCAGGCCAAGTTGCAAGCTTTTAATGATAAATACGAAGGAGCCGGCTGGCAAACATCAGCGTCCGAAGGTGTTCAAGGCGGGTGACAACGTGATGGTTCATCTGTGCAAAGAAAGATTTTTGACCGGAACCTACAATAGCTGAAGAACAAGAAGAATGAACTGGTACCTATCCTCTATATGATCAATATCAATGCTTATGTTGTCGATCTTCTTAAAGACATGATGATCTCACGCACATTCAATGTAGCGGATTTGTATAAATATCATGAACCGACGTCGGAAGATAGCTCGAGGATGAGTTCTTTTGAATTGGAGGGGACTAATATAGAACGGGTCACAAATTCTTTCATGGTTAAGATGGACAGAAGAAAAGAAGCCAAGAATGATCGACAACATTCAACATAGTTCGACTGGTCGAAATTCGATAAGAAATTCCAGAATTGTTGTTGGACAATTTCTGCCAGTTTCGACAGGTCGACAGATCTTGTTGACATGTTAAAATATTGTTCGAAAGGTTGATAAATCGAGTTAATGGGTTGAAATTCACAGAATTTTCAGTTTTAGTCTCTAGACATTTTTTAGCCATTTCGACCGATTGACTTGATCGGTCGATGACAAGTTGACAGGAGCGAGAATTTGCGCATTTTTTAAGAATTTTTTCCTTGTTCTATTAGGACTCTTTGATTACATTTTATAGTTTATTAGGGTTATTTAAGGATGCTAAAGTTGGTTTT
Source organism: Magnolia officinalis (assembly GCA_021015155.1). Classification (NCBI taxonomy): domain Eukaryota; kingdom Viridiplantae; phylum Streptophyta; class Magnoliopsida; order Magnoliales; family Magnoliaceae; genus Magnolia; species Magnolia officinalis. The sequence goes on along the minus strand of JAJHSJ010000004.1, from coordinate 31,572,991 downwards.
TTATTAATCAATCAATAAGATCCTAGAAATTAGTTTATTTGTCATGAATTTGAGAAATCTCTCTTGTGAATTCAAGAGAGCCTTGTGGATTCAAGGTGTTTATCAATAGAGGAAGACGATGATCAATTTCATTACATCCTTCCCTGCGTCATCATGCTTGAGAAAATTGACATTTGCAACTAATCAAGTTTCTACATCGTATCCATTCTTCCATAATTTAATTCTAACTTGTTCATTTTATGCTTAGGCTTATAAAAATCTAAAATTATCAAAGGCACAGATCTTATGGTTAATATTAATATAGATTTTTGAAAATTTAAATTTTCTTACATTTAAAAAAAAAAATCCTACACTTGAGTTGTTGTGTTAGGCCTATGTTGTGCTTGGGTCAAACTTGGGTGTGGGATCTTAACTGTTATGCTAAATTGAATCACGGGTCTATTTCCAATCCTAGTTGTTGTTGTTGGACATGTGCCTGTGAGGCCCACTTGTAGGCAACCATTATTGGATATGTTCACATGAGAGTTTTCTTTCTTTCTTCATGTGTGTTTTCTCTCGGTAGCTTGAAGTTGAATTTCAAATTCAACTTCAAATTTAGATTCGATGAGATTAGAAGTTCTCTGGTGAGAAACTTCCTTTAATTTCAAGAGTCCATGGAAAAAACTAGAAAGGGGAAGCAACAAATCATGCATGTTCATCATGTCTGTCCCTTAAATGATCTAAAACATTAATAATAATTCATAGCCATCAGCTCTATAAAATTTGGCCATCAGCTCTTTAAAATTTGGGGGTGATCAAACTTCTCTGCTCTCCTAATAGTGAAGAGGAGCACTGGAGGTGTACCGTTCAACTATTGCTCTCCTTGATAGAAAGGATGAAGTCCCCAAATGTCACATCACAATTGGTAGGATGTAATAAAGGTAGCTCGTTGTTTTTCAACGGTGACTCGTCCCTATGTACGTGCGTTCACCTCACTGTAACATGTGGTTCAGTTATCTGTCGCAATACACGTTGCACCACGCGTGAGATTTTTAAGTGCCTTCTTGATTTGCTGACTCGTCGTTTTTCGTTGGCCTATCGTATAGAATTCTAGACCACTGACATCTTGTGCCCCAGCATATATTTCCTTTGGAAATTCTGTTAGATAATACAATCCTAACGTTTGAGTTGACTCGATGAGTGAATGGTTGTAAAGGAAAATGCAAAGTTGTCACATTCAACTGAAAACGGTGGCTAGGATATTCAAACCAGGGAGAGTTTGTGATGATCTGAACCATTAGTACCGCTAGCTCTGCCATCTATTGGCCACTAACAAAAAATTGGCTTCGCGAACGGTCTAATTAATGGAGTTTCTCTCACTGAATGTGAGACATTGATTTATGACTTTTCGGGTGATGATCAATTTGCTATAGATCTATTGAATGAACGGTCCGGATATCATGCGCATCTGCCATGTGATTTGAAATGATGTGGATCCAACCATTGATTTGATATGAAGGACACCACTGTGGATGGACCGAAATTCTCCACAATGTAAAAATCCGGGAGAAAATTATCGCTGTAGACCCCACCTTTTACCCAGCTTCTCTTATGAGAAATACAAATCTTAACTTCCCCACTTAGACCTTGCACGTGCTGCCAGGGCATTTAAGGATGAAAATACCCTTGAAATTACCCCTGCTCTTCACTACCACTGCTTTCACTCACGTTGCTTTCAAAAAATCCTTTTCCCAGCACGAAAATCCCTCCATTGGATTGATCCACTCTCCCATTGGATTACATCCTCTCCATACATCAACATTTCCTCATCTTCTGAAAATAGTCGGTCCACTGAAGAAAGCATGCATCGCAGGTATATTTTAATTTATTGTCTGATGGATGAAGCTTGCATCTGGGCTTTTCGTTCATCTATGTATACATCATCCGATGAACATGATGGATTACAAATAAAACATCGTTGTGTGATTAAACCCTCAATATAGATGGAAAAACGGATGAATGTCGTGGACCACATACATTCAAGGTGCGCCTAAATTAGTTAACTCAGCACAATAAAAGCATACTGATCAAAATGATTTCAAATTTCAAGAGTTCTTGTTCTATTTGACCTACTTCTCGGCAATATGCTCGAGTTGTCGCCAACATTTCCGGTTCATGATTGGTTGAATTCCCTGAATAATATATGAATTCAATGTTTAGCTAGTTCAAGTGCATTTTAAGTTCATTGAAATTCATGTTAGGTTAGTTCAATTGTATTTTCAATTATGTGGTAGGCTAGTTCAATTGCATTTCAAGTTCATTGAAATTCATGTTACCCTCACTGAATTTCCAGTTTGCCCAACTGAATTTCTAGTTTGTCCCACTCAATTTCCAGTTTGCCCCATTGAATTTCTAGTTTGCCCCGCTGAATTTTATGTTTGACCTGCTGAATTTCTAGTTTGCCCCGCTCAATTTTCAATTTGCCTCGCTCAATTTCATGTTTGCCCCGCTGAATTTCTAGTTTGCCCCACTCAATTTTCAGTTTGCCCTGCTGAATTTTTAGTTTGCCCCGCTCAATTTCATGTTTGTCCCATTGAATTTCTAGTCTGCCCTACTGAATTTCATGTTTGCCCCGCTCAATTTCATGTTTGCCCCGCTAAATTTCATGTTTGCCCCGCTCAATTTCTAGTTTGCCCCGTTGAATTTCTATTTTACTCTGCTGAATTTCATATTTGCCCCGCTCAATTTCTAGTTTGCCCGCTCATTTTTATGTTTGCCCCGCTCAATTTCATGTTTGCCCCACTCAAGTTTTAGGTTGCCTCGCTCATTTTTCTACTTTGCCTCGCTCAATTTCTATATTACCCCGCTCAATTTATAGGTCGCCTCACTCATTTTCTATTTTACCTCGCTGAATTTGATAGTTTGCCTTACTTATTTTTATAACTTGTCTTGCTCAATTTCCGGTATTTCCTCGCTTAATTTCTATCTCGATTTCATATGAAGCTTGTTCAAATTCATGAAATGCTACATTATTTTCAATTATGTCTGATTTTGTACATTATGATTATCTTGTGAATTTTATGTTTGATATATTTTTCAATCCATTTTTGCAGGTGACGAATATTCTGCTGTAATCCCAAACCTAACCTCCAGGTGTACACTGAAATGGTGGTTTGACAAGGTGAATGTTGGAGTGGAGAAGCATGATAGTCGACTAAATTTGTTTAGCTAATCCCCATTTTCATTTTTATTGCATGTTACATCCTTTAGATTTATAGGGGCTATATTTCTCCTTCTTTTTTAAAGGCACCTTGTGGGGAATCATTCGATGTCGGAACCATATCAAGGTGATCTAGTATTTGAGATTAGGGGGATACGATTGTAGTTCTTGGAGATGGACTTCGCCCTTATTACGGGCCTTAAGACTGGAGTGCTTTTAGTACCGAAAAATCGTCGCACTACGAGTACATTAAGAGACAAATGCTTCAAAGAATATTGATGCTTTATTTAAACCAACCTAATTTAAATTGATTTTAAACTCGCAAGTATACGAATCAGGTGTAGACATGATACGTATTTCGAGATCGTTCCCACAATGACTGGTTGTCACAATTCGAATTTTATGATTCTTCTTAACTAATCCAACAAATAGTTTAGCTAGTTATTAAGTAAAATAACAAAAATCAATTAAAATAACTGAGAACAAGAAGGAAAATTCACTCAAGGAGAACACTAGGACTTTTGAATCCACCACTAATTATCCTAACTCTTGTTTTACTTGTTGATTCGCCATAATTCAGATTGATATACATTCAATAAATATAGACATTAAGAATCAACCAAACCGCTTAAATCCACATCCACCATCTAATATCTTGATTATGAATCACAGAAGATGAAATTGGGAAAAAATCACAAGGATCACATCTTTCCATCCATGTTTAGGCATGAATAGATGTAAATTCTTATTTCTTTCTCTGTAGGAAAACCTGTTCATGGTCGGACACAAGCATACCTTAGAATAAGATTCCAAACAACATCCACTTCTAGACTTTGGGTAAGCTCATAGATTGGAGAGATATGGAGTTTTCATTTAATCATAATAGAGAAAGAAATAAATCAATTACTTCCAGATAAAATCAACAATCAACAAGAATCATTCAAAATAGGGGCTTCATCTCAGCCCTAACTAAGAAATTAAAAATTCATGAGATGTAACAGAGATTCAATTGGAACGAAGAAAAATATAATTGATAAGAAGCACATCCCTTACACAACCCTCTGATTTCTTTCAATCTGATATGAATCTGTCAACCCTAACACCGTCAAAAGAAGAGCAATCTATTCTCGAGCAATCTCTCCTCTCTATCTTCACTTCCACGTCTTCCAGATCCAGATGATCCGGATGCCTCTCCACGTATCTCTCTTTCTTCTTTATAGCAGTTTGGAGGCGGTGGAGTGGAGAAGTCGGTGGATAATGCAATTCGCATCATGCGCAGCAAACCCGCGTTCGACTCACGTTTGGCATAAATAGCCGACCTATTTTCGGGATCTGATCCGTTCAGTCTCCTTGATCGTGGTCGGTCCCACCTTGGGAGAATTTTGAACGGCTAAGATCATCAGACCGATCCTAGCCACGGCTGCAAAATGGCCCGCAGCGCTCGGGTCTCGGACGCTTATAAACAAGGCTTGCGGAAGGGGTCGGCGCTGATGCTTAGTGGGGTCCACTTTGACTGATCTTATGGAGAATCAAATCCATTATACGAGCTTATGTATTCATTCCTGTTCACGGGCCCAAATTTGAAGTGAATCCGTGTGTCAGATGGGCCACACCATTAACCAACGTATCAGGGAAAAATTGTTGCTGCCATCTTGATTGTCTACATGGAATCCTGGAATCTGTTGGGTTTTGGTCAACGCCCTCCCCTAGACAATCTGGTCGGTTTGGATTAGCCTTCCGATGAATGCAAGTGGGCCACGCACCCTCCCAGCGGACGGGCTGCGTAAATGTACGAAGAAGGAAATTTATTTCTTTTGGATTTTTACTGTCAAAGGCAATTTGACCGTCTTTGGTGTTGCCGTGCACGGCTAGTGCACTTGTGCACTATGCACACACCACTCAAGGTGGGGTCCACTGTGATGTTTATGAGAAATCCATACCATCTATCATGTTCCCCATATACTTTAAGGGGTTGAGACCAAACTTAAAGCATATCCATGGATTAGGTGGGCCTCAATGCACCAATTTATGGGCTGATCTGTCTGTTGGGCCACTTCCACAATGATCCAATGGCTGATTTTTGACGTGTACGGTTAACTTATGGTCCCCAGGCCATTTATGACGTTGCTAGCCGAACGGATGATGGAAACCCTGTGATCTTGCATTCCGGATGACTTTCAGGCCATTTGAGCTTCAGTTTCTCAAATTTCTTGGATCTCTGGTGTGTAAGTATGTCGATCTTGGTCCCCTAGGGTCCATCCCTTGCCTTGGTGAATTCTGAGCGTTAAATCCATACTTTTAGTGCCCTATTTCAGTTCAAGCTCGTAAATATACCTTGCAGCATAAACACAGTTAAATTGAGCCGTTAAACAGTATCATGTTCGTAAATTCAGGTAATAACTGGGGTATAATATGCAATATTCGACTCTTAACACAACCCCCAATCAACATTTTGCTAGTCTCGATCAAAGTACGCGAAAAATAATTTCAGAAATACAAGACAATTCTTGTAAACCCGAGTGACTTGTGAAAAAAATAGTCGAGATGCGAGAATTCTAAGATTCATGAATGGTGAGCACTATTTTCTCCTGGAATCAAGCTCATGGTAAACTTCATAATCAAAATATTAATCCATTAATTAGAACAATTCCAAACATTGAGTTCCATAAGTGTATAATGTAATCTCGGCTTATCACTATTAAGAGATCCAATTGTCAATTTCATGATATCATTGGTAACCCACAAAGGAATTCATGACAACCAAAACCTAAACCAACACTTGCCTTACAGATCAACTTTTCATTCTACCAGCCTTTGATTTTTCCATGAACAGCAACGCCAAAGAGGGGAATCAAATCCTCACCTATAGGGAGCAAACCTATGGTGAAAACTAGTCGCCTAACTCTTTTCAAATGTCAACCATGGGGAATCGAATCTACACCTATAGGGACCAAACCTATGGTGAAGTTCGATCGCCCAACCCTTTCCACAGGTAGCTATCTTGTAGCTGGGTAATACCTTTTTCTTTCATTCTTCTTATTGAACATGATGGACAAATTCCCTAGGTTGGTTCCATCCATTCTTAATGATCGCCAAGTTACAATTCAATATCGAACTGAAACCTTAATGTGTAAGCGAGATGTGTCCTGTGAAATCATGACTCAATCAATGTTTAAAACTTCTAATCATGGGTTAACAATTCAAACTTAACCGTGAAATCTAACAGATGACTGAATCCAAGAGTTATAAATTACCAACATTCTGTATCTTGTAATTCTAAAATCATGACTATCCTTCAAAATCACTTCGAATTCAGAAGAAATTTCAGAAAAATTTTCAAAAATTTTCAAATTTTTTTATTTGCTCAATACTAAGAAAATACTGATTAGGTAACCTAATCTCCCACTGCCAACCTAAAATCTACATTGTCCTCAATGTAAAAGATATGAGCATACACTGCACACGAGACAATGAAATTGAAAGAGAAGTTGTGCTAGTCCTCAAGCAAAACAAAAATAACAAAAATAAAATCCTACCTACACCACTTTTACAAGTACTCTTGATTGCATTTATGTAACGACCTGTAAATTTTCATACATTGGGTCGAGTACCGCCTCGACCAGAAATCACGTAGGATTAAATCCTTTAGAAATTTAACAAAGTTAACTAAGTACTAAACTTGGTTAGCCATGAAATCCGTTGGGATCGCTTTAAATACGATCTGCAAGACCCAAAACTTGCAGAATTAGTGACTCTTGGTTACCCTAAAGTCTAGAACCAAACTCATTACCCGTCTGCTCTCGGGAATGAAACGAAACTTCGTATCAGGTCTAGATCACACATCGGGAGTCCGATTAACACGAAGCTAAGGAACTAGGACCGCCCCACTGAGCTTGACAATCATCTCAAAAATCAGATGATTCCGATGTCACACGGCCATTCTTTTCGATCTGGAGCAAGGGAGTGAAAAACGCTAATTCCATCCCAAAATAAATATCTGGAATAGTGATCTGGCATCATTCGGTTGCGCGTCAGTATTAAGCAACCTGACCGTTGGAATCAGACCAAATTACACCCTCGGATTAAGAAAAATTTCAGGAACATTTACATGTACTTAGAATTTCTGATCGTGGCCCACTGACCGTTGAACTGAAAGTGGTCCGCCACGTGCGATCTGGGAATCCGATCGAGTCGAAAACGTAATCCCACGTAGATCCATAGATGGTGAGCTTAAGTCTGACGTTTGACTCAAGGAGGGCCACCAGAACCTCCCTTTTGAGCTGAAAAAGTGGCGAAATGCCTATATATGCAGTCACCCTTGAACCTGAGTCTATTTTAGGGATGTTTTTGGCTATAAAAGGGGCTTAGAATAGCCCCTCTCACAGCCATACGAATTTGGGAGAAAAACCCTAGAGAGAGAGAGGGAAAAGAGGAGAAGAGCTTGGATTTGTGGGACCACCTTCCTCCTACTGCTTCCACTCATCACACGGCCTACACCGCCTCATTCCTGGAGTTTTCCCGGCGGTATCCATCCCGTTTGGAGGTAAGAAACCCTAACCCTAGGTCTGATTTGAGGTAGGATTGTTGTAGGTTATGAAAAAGCTAATCGATTCCGCTCTTTAGGCTAGAAAACTCCTGTATACGGAAGCTCCAATACCCTTGCTGATTCGTTGGAATTCCAAGGGCCAAGGTGAGGACTTTAAGCGTATAAGTTACGTTTTTCAACGCTTTCAATGTCAGATAATGATAGATTCATGATCTGCGTGTAAATGCACATGTACAAAGTGCTTTCCGTTTCCTGTTTCGATTAACGTTGTAGAATATGGAATTTCACATACTCTAGATATACGTAGAAATACCGTATACGTATTTTTTTTGGGAAAATGTTTGACATGTTTATTTAATGTATGATTATATAATATATGGATAAAATACTAGTTTGGCGAAAGGAATCGCTAAAATACATGTTCGCTTGTAAATGCCTAATATGTTGAAAATGTGTATTCTAGAAAAACCGCATATGTGCGGATTTTGGAAATACAATTGTAATGATTATTTGCTGTATGATTATGATATACATGGGTAAAATACTCATGTGGCGAAGGGACAACCCTAACAAGAAATTTGCTAACATACGTCATGTATGTTGGAACAGTGTATTCTAAGTGTTTGTGCAAATGCTTGTATGAGTACATGATTATGTATTAGTGCCTTAGATAGGCGCTGATATGGGATTTCCGACTCCCTTAGAGACATATAGGATCCCCTCCATGCGGTGGTTCACTACAACCACTCACTTGTAATGTGTACACAATTGCATCCCTATGTGGATAGTGCTTTATCACATGCTTTACAACATGCTTTGCAACATGCTTTACTTCATGTTTTACTTCATGCTTTATAACATGCCTACTAACATGCTTGTATTGCTTGTTTATCATGCTTTACTCCACATGCTATTAATGAAAACTGTTTGAGTTTGGGACTATGTATATAGTCCAAGCATTCGGTACCAGACTTGCGGTTGTGGCTGAGATTCATATCGCCACAAAGGACGTGTCTGGCGAACCCGAGTCGTACTTCTGTTGGCGATAGTGGTTGGCCACACGGAGTGCTTTTGCGCTCCATATCGCTCAACCTGTGGTGCGCTCGAGCTAGTCAGGCTCGCCAAGTAAACCAAAATGAATTTGTGTGTTCACCATGTTTGGTCGCTACTGCTTGAACCTAGGGTACTGAACTTACCAATGACGATCCCATTTAACCATGGTACCTCGATCCGCTAAATCGCATGAGCCGGGCATGGTGGTATGGGACACCGTGGTCGAGCTGTCGGCCTACGCTGGGGCCATGTGCCTCCCCGTAGTGACCATTGCGCAACCAAACTCGTGAGCCGAATACGGTGGTATGAGACACTGTATTCGAGCTGTCGATACTTCGGTGAGAGCCGAGTACGGTGAGATCTGTACTCGTGCTGACGGGCGACGAGTCCTCCGTAGTATCATCGAGTGTACTCCAAGTGTCTGTGATTGGCGACGAGTCTTTCACAGCAACTAGAGTGTGAGTTGAGCCGAGTACGGTGAGACCTGTACTTGAGCTGACGGCTAGTGATTGAGCCGAGTACGGTGAGACCTGTACTCGAGCTGACGGCCAGCAATTGAGCCGCATACGGTGAGATCTGTATCCGCGCTGACGGGTAACAAGCCCTTTGCGATGCCTTCACTACGCTTCTCAAACCATAATATCGTATGAGAATAACTAGGATTGACGACCCTAGAATGGATCATGTTGGGAATGATACAAGGGAGGTACCTTAGTTTTCCAATACTGCTGTTTGAAATAGACTAATAAAAACTTGGTAATCATGAGCATCATCGCACCGCATGTGCTTTGTAGATGTGGCGCACTGAGGGAGTAAGCATTCGCGAACGTAAGATGATGTCGCTTGAGGGTGGTTTGGCAAGGGCATACAGCATCATGTCATATCATTTTTGCACTTAACAAGAGTAGTTAGAAATGTTTGATTTGTACTGCTTTGTCATTACTGCTTGATTGATTTGATAATATGTTAACTTATGCTTTATTGTTCCACTGAGTTAGCTACTCACTCCCATGTTACGGGACGGTGTTTGCAACACCCACCAGACTCTGTCGCAGGTGTAGATGGCGCCTTGGTTCAGGAGCCGGAGCTCGACTTTGATGAGGATCAGGAGGAGTTCTCCTTTATGCAGTATTCTGACGGCTTTGCTTAGGCCGGCTGCATCGCGGGATTTTCAGGGCCTCTCTTGAGGATTGTATTTTGGTTTTTTGACTTAGAAACAATACATGTATATTGGTACTCAGTTAGTACTCATACTCTGGAGTTCAGAAAATTTTGTTACTTTACATACTTTGAATATAAAATTTCAGTCTTCCGCTTGCCTTTATACAATTGAACTGGAGTATGAATTACTGTTTTGGTATAATCTCATTCATGTTTATTGCGCTAACTTAGACAACATTTAACCAGCATTGTGTATGTTGCATAAGTGATGCGTTGGAACTCGGGAGTTGAGTTCATACTCGACCCCCGAATTTCAGGGCGTTACAATTTAGCATATGCAACAAACCTTTAAACCCCTATGTTGCCCCTAGTGGATGAGTCGTAGTCTTGTGAGGGTTTGCAGCAATGTTACCCACAAACATTGAACTAACTAACTAGGAAAAAGAAATGAAACGAAAGGTTGGGTTGCCTCCCAGGAACGCTAAGTTTAACGTCTTCAGCCAGACAAGCAATAAAAACAACCATGGACCATGAATTAATCAATCTTGAAACCCGGGTCCTCCAAATAAATTTTCTCAACATCTTGATTAACAAAATCCTCTAAATATGGTTTCAGCCGTTGACCATTTACTTTGAAAATATTCCCGTCCTTTAGATTTTGAATGTCAACTGCTCCATGAGGAAATACTTTTACTACCTGATAAGGACCATACCATCGCGAATGTAGTTTTCCAGGAAAGAGGCATAACCTGGAATTATACAATAATACTTTCTGGTCCGGTTCAAATGTCTTGCGAAGAATTGATTTGTCATGAAAATTTTTTATCCGTTCTTTATAAATTTTTGCATTCTCATATGCCTCATTTCGAATTTCTTCTAACTCATTGAGTTGAAGTTTGCGGTGTGATCCAGCCTTGTTTAAGTCAAAATTAAAGGTTTTGATGGCCCAATAAGCATGATGTTCTAATTCCACAGGCAAGTAGCATGCTTCCCAAAGACAAGCCTATAAGGGGACATTCCAATCGGGGTTTTGAAAGCCGTACGATATGCCCAAAGAGCATCATTCAAATGTTGTGACCAATCCTTACGATCAAGGTGAACTGTTTTTTCTAAAATTTGTTTAATTTCCCGATTCGAAACCTCTACTTGACTACTTGTTTGTGGATGGTATGGCGTTGCAACTTTATGGGTGATGGAATATTTCTTCATTAAAGATTCAAACGGTTTATTGCAAAAGTGAGTACCCCCATCACTTATAATTGCTCGGAGAGTATCAAAATGAGAAAAGATATTTTCTTTCAAGAAACGGACCACGACTTTGTGATCATTCGTTTTACATGGTACTGCTTCAATCCACTTAGAGACATAGTCGACGGACACATGGATATACATATAACCGAATGATGGGGGAAATGGACCCATGAAGTCAATACCCCAAACATCAAATATTTCAACAATGAGAATATTGGTAAGTGGCATCATGTTCCTGCAGGAAATATTACCCATACATTGGCATCTATCACATGTAGAACAAAAGGCGTGGGTGTCTCGAAAAAGTGTAGGCCAATAAAATCCACTTTGTAAAACTTTTGCAGCTGTTTTCTTCGAACCAAAATGACCACCACATGCATGGTCATGACAAAAGGAGATACTATGAAACTCACTTTCAGGCACACATCTCCTAATAACCTGGTCAAGACAAAGTTTGAATAAGTATGGGTCATCTCAAAAGAAATGTTTAACCTCAGCAAGAAATTTGGATTTATTCTGTTTAGTCTAATGAGAAGAAAATTGACTTGTAACAAGATAATTTACAATATCCGCATACCAAGATAATTGAGAAATAACTAAAAGTTGTTCACTAGGGAAAGACTCATTCATTGGCAAAGGATCCACTGTGGACTCCAAGACAAGTCTAGACAAATGGTTGGCTACCACATTTTCGGAACCCTTTTTATCCCGAATTTCAATGTTGAATTCTTGTAGCAAGAGAATCCAACGAATTAAACGAGGTTTAACATCTTTTTTAGAAAGAAGATATTTCAATGCTGCATGATTTGAGAACACTATAACCTTTCATCTTAATTATGAGATACGACCTGAATTTGTCTATAGCAAATACCACTGCCAAAAATTCTTTTTTATTGGTAGAGTAGTTAAGTTGAGCATCATTTAGGGTCTTCTTAGCATAATAAATGACATGAGGCATTTTGTTCAATCTTTGTCCTAAGACGGCTCCAACAACATAATCAGAAGCATCACACATAAGTTCAAAAGGTAAACTCCAATTAGGTGGTTGGATGATTGGAGCAGAAGTTAATAAATGATTTAACTTATCAAAAGTTTTCCAACAATCATCATTAAGGACAAATGCAACATCTTTAGATATAAATTGCATAAGGGTCGAGAAAGTTTGCTAAAATCCTTAATGAATCTCCTGTAGAATCCTGCATGCCCTAAGAATGATCTAATCTCCTTCACCGTTCTGGGTAGAGGAAGACTATAAATTAAATCAATCTTAGCTTTATCAACTTCAATGCCTTTACTAGAAATAACATGCCCGAGTGCAATCCCTTTTTGAACCATAAAATGACACTTTTTCCAATTTAATACCAGGTTCGTTTTTTTATATCTTTCCAAGACAAGAGATAAATGGAATAAACATTCATCAAATGAAGAGCCAAAAATTGAAAAATCATTCATGAAAACATCGGGGAAACGCTCAACCATGTCTGAAAAAATACTCATCATGCATATTTGAAAAGTAGCAGGCGCATTACATAACCCAAATGGCATACGCCGATAGGCATATGTACCAAAAGGACATGTAAATGTAGTTTTCTCTTGATCCTCGAGAGCAATGAGAATCTAATTATACCTGGAATAACCATCCAGGAAACAATAGTAGCTATGCCCTGCCAATCTCTTAAGCATCTGATCTATGAAAGGAAGAGGAAAATGATCCTTCCTTGTGACCAGGTTCAGTTTACGGTAATCAATACAAACTCGCCAACCCGTAGTCATGCGGGTTGGCACTAACTCATTATCATCATTTTTTTCACCGTAATCCCAGGCTTTTTGGGAACAACTTGAATTGGGCTGACGTATGTGCTATCTGAAATGGGGTAAATGATACCAACATCTAACAATTTAAGCACCTCCGCGCGAACGACTTCTTTCATGTTAGGGTTAAGCCTCCTTTGCATTTCTCACGACGTTTTTGCATTTTCTTCAAGATAAATATGATGCATACACACAATGGGGTTTATTCCCTTTATGTCTGCTATTGTCCACCCAATAGCTGCTTTATATTCTTTAAGAACATTAAACAACTTACCCTCCTGTTCCTTATCAAGGTTAGAAGCTATGATGACAGGCAGGGTCTCACAAGGACCTAAGAATGCATACTTGAGAGTTTCAGGTAAGTGTTTAAGGTCAAGTTCGGGTGGTTTCTCAATAGACAGGACCAATTTAGACTTAGATGGTGGAAGAAGTTCCACTTTAGCTTTCCATTTTGTAGTATCCATTACAGGATTAGAGTCAAGCAATGCATTAACTTCTTGGATGAGACTTCCTATGTCAAAATCTATGCCAAAATGTACTAAACAAGTCTCAAGAGTGTCTTCGGAAGATTTAAGGAAAGAGTCATGCACTAGACTCTCAATCATGTTCACTTCAAATATATCATCCGAGTCTGACGGTTGTTGTCCAGCATTGAAAACATTGAGTTTAATCTTCATGTTACTAAAAGACAACTTCATAACTCCATTCCTGTAATTTATGATAGCATTGGATGTGGCTAAGAATGGACGTCCCAGGATAACCGGGATTTGACTAGTAGGATATTGGATAGGCTGAGTATCTAGAACGATGAAATCCATTGGAAAATAAAACTTATCAACCTGGATTAGCACATCCTCAAAAACACCACAGGGCACCTTGACAGATCTATCAGCTAGTTGTAGTATTATTTTGGTTGATTTCAGCTCACCAAGTCCTAGCTACTTATATACAGAATATGACAACAAATTAACGCTCGCCCCTAAATCAAGCAATGCCTTCTCAATCCTATGATCTCCTATGACACAAGAAATGGTGGGAGCTCCTAGATCCCTAAATTTAGGAGGGGTGTTGTGTTGAATCATGGAGCTGAGTTGTTCCACAAGGAAGACCTTCTTGTGAACATTCAGCTTACACTTTTGAGTGCATAAATCTTTAAGAAACTTAGCATAAGCAGGGACCTGCTTGATAGCATCAAGCAACGAAATGTTAATTTGCACCTGCTTAAACATGTCCAATATATCATTAAAGTTGTTTCCTTTCTTAACTGGTGCCAAACGTTGAGGAAAAGGTGCTTTAGGCACATAGGATGACACATGAGTGGTTCCTGGAGAGTCAGAGTGCTTTTGGACTTTGGATGCACTAATGTGTCTCTCCGCTTCATTTTGGTCTTCCGATTTGGAATTTGATTCTTTCCTAGGCATCTCTACTTTGTTCTCGATCTGTTTGTCGGACCTAAGGGTAATGATTGATTTGGCTTGCTCATGATGTTGTTCTTGGTTTGAATTAGAGCCAATCTCATACTGTCCTTTTGGATTTGCCACAGGTTGGCTAGAGAACTTGCCCTTCTCTCTCTCACTCAATGTGGTAGCCAGTTGACCTAACTGTACTTCCAGCTTGGCAATGGATTGCGCATTTGCATGTAAGCTTTGCTGGTTAGCTTGTAAAGTTTGTTGGGTGTCTTTTTTGAAATTGAAGAGAACTCTGCATAAAAAGATTGAGTGTATCTTCAAGAGATGGTTTCCTTGATTGTGAAGGAAGTTGTTAATATTGCAGAAACTGTTGAAGTTGTTGACTACCAACTTGGGGGTAAGGTTACATAGGAGGATTTTTAGATGGTCTTCCTTGTTGTGGTCCTTTTGCCCAAGAAAAATTTGGATGTCTAGCCCACCCTGGGTTGTAGGTGTCTGAGTAAGGATCATTCCCAGTTTTCTGAAAAGTGTTCATAACATGCACTTGTTCTGAGATAAATTCTGGAAATGCTGCACCAGATGGACAAGACTGCGTAGGATGGGCGAGACTGGAACATATGACACATAACTCGATTTGAGTTGTTTTTGGAGGTCCATTATTTAACATCAAAGCATCAACTTTCTTTGTCAGGCTATCAATCTTGGCATAAAGATCTGGCGTGACTCCTATCTCATATATACCATCTTTCTTCTGTGGTTGGGGACTTCTTTCACTTCTATTTGAATAGTCCCATTACTGGGAGTTTTCACACAAGGTTTCAAAGAAATTTCAAGCTTCGACATCACTTTTGGTCATGAATGACCCTCCACTGGTGGCATCAAACATGCGACGGTTTTGGGGTGTCAAACCATCATAGAAGTATTGAACCTGTTGCCACTTCTCAAAACCATGGTGTGGACATTTAAGAAGCATGTCTTTCCATCTTTCCCAACATTCGTGAAAGTGCTCACCCTCTTTTTATGTGAAATTAGTAATTTCTTTGCGTAGAGCATTAGTTTTGTGAACGGGGAAGAACTTGTTTAAGAACTTCTTAGACAATTGGTCCCATGTAGCGATAGACCCAACTTTTAGAGAATTCAACCATGCTTTCGCCTTATCCTTCAAAGAAAAAGGAAAAAGGCGCAAATGGATCGAATCATTTGAAAAGTTTTGGAACCTAAAGGTAGAGCAAATGTTTAGGAATTCTTTCACATGATGATATGGATCCTCCTTATCTAAACCATAGAAGGAGGGCAACAATTGTATGACCCTAGGTTTAGTTCAAAGTGTGCTGCTGTGGTGGCTGGCAACACTATGCATGAAGGTGCATTAAATTGGACAGGAGTTGAATAATCCCGAAGAGCTTTAACTCCATTCTCGTCCGCCATCTCAAATAGAATGTTTCTCTATCTTCTACGAAATGTTCTTTCTATTTCAGGATCAAAAGGTGCTAGTTCTATGTTCAGAGATATGCGTCCTAGTATAAACCGAGTTATTACAATGTAGGAAAGAAAGTTAAACTAAGATGCAACCTAAGAGAAATAAAACTAGAGCTAAAAATCATGAATTCCTAAAAACAAGATGAAACTATGCACACAAGAATTGGAAGAAAGAACTCGGAAAAGGAGATGATTGATTTCCGAGGAATTGGGAGCTCCTCCTTCACTTTGAAGACAATTTTTTTTTTCCAGCTTCCTTCCTCAATTCCTGTAAAAAATAAAGAAAAAAAAATAAATTAAGTTTCCTAAAATTTGTGAAATGATGCGAGAAAAATCCTAGTGCTATGAATTATGATAAGAGAGAATCCCAAATCCAGTTGGACCGAAACGTTCCCCGGCAACGGCGCCAAAAATTTGATGTTTTATTTAAATCAACCTAATTTAAATTGATTTTAAACTCGTAAGTATACGAATCAAGTGTAAACACAGTACGTATTACGAGATCGTTCTTATGAGGACTGGTTGTCACAATTCGAATTTTAGGATTCTTCTTAACTATTCTAACAAATAGTTTAGCTAGTTATTAAGTAAAATAACAAAAATCAATGAAAAATAACTGAGAACAAGAAGGAAAATTCACTCAAGGAAAACACTAGGACTTTTGAATTAACCCCTAATTATCCTAACTTTTGTTTTATGTATTGATTCATCCTAATTCAGATTGATATACATTCAATAAATAAAGCACAATCTGTGTCCTTGTTCAGGCACACAGGATGTATAATTCCCTTGAAGTACAAGTGATTTTTCCCTTTAACATCAATTGTCCCTAATGCATGCACATCAATTGTCATGTATATATAGACATTAAAAATCAACCAAACTGCTTAAATCCACATCCACCATCTAATATCTTGATTATGAATCACAGAAGATCAAATTGGGAAAAAAATCTCAAGGATCACATCTTTCCATCCATGTTTAGGCATGAATAGATGTAAATTCCTATTTCTTTCTCTGTAGGAAAACCTATTCACGGTCAGACATAAGCACACCTTAGAATAAGATTCCAAACAACATCCACTTCTAGACTTTGGGTAAGCTCATAGATTGGAGAGGTATGGAGTTTTCATTTAATCATAACAGAAAAAGAAATAAATTAATTAATTTCAGATGAAATCAACAATCAACAAGAATCATTCAAATTAGGGACTTCATCTCAGCCCTAGCTAATAAATTAAAAATTCATGGGATGTAAAAGAGATTCAATTGGAAAGAAGAAAAATATAATTGATAAGAAGCACATCCCTTACACAACCCTCTGATTTCTTTCAATCTAATATGAATCTGTCAACCCCAACACCGTCAAAAGAAGAGCAATCTGTTCTCGAGCAATCTCTCCTCTCTGTCTTCCACTTCCACGTCCACTAGATCTGGATGATCCGAATGCCTCTCCACATATCTCTCTTTGTTCTTTATAGCAGTCTGGAGGCGGTGGAGTGGAGAAGTTGGTGGATAATGCAATTCGCATCATGCGCAGCAAACCCGTGTTCAACTCGCATTTGGCATAAATGGCCGACTTATTTTCAGGATCTGATCCTTCAGTCTCCTTGATCGTGGTCGGTCCCACCTTGGGAGGATTTTGAACGGCTAAGATCGTCGGACCGATCCTAGCCACGGCTGCAAAATGACCCGTAGCACTCGGGTCTCAGACGCGCTGTAAATAGGGCTTGCGGAAGGGGTCGACGCTGATGCTTGGTGGGGTCCACTTTGACTGATCTTATGGAGAATCAAATCCATTATACGACCTTATATATTCATGCCTGTTCATGGGCCCAAATTTGAAGTGAATCCGTGCGTCGGATGGGCCACACCATTAACCAACGTATCAGGGAAAATTTGTTGTTGCCATCTTGATTGTCTATATGGAATCCTGAAATCTGTTGGGTTTTGGTTGGCACCCTCCCCTGGACAATCTGGTTGGTTTGGATTAGCCTTTCGATGAATTTAAGTGGGCCATGCACCCTCCCAGCTGACGGGCTTCGTAAATGCATGAAGAAGGAAATTTCCTTCTTTTGGATTTTTACGGTCAAAGGCGGTTTGACCGTCTTTGGTGTTGCTGTGCACTATACACACACCACTCAAGGTGGGGTTCACTATGATGTTTATGAGAAATCCATACCGTCCATCATGTTCCCCATATACTTTAAGGGTTTGAGACCAAACTTAAAGCATATCCATGGTTCAGGTGGGCCCCAATGCACCAATTTATGGGCTGATTTGTCTGTTGGGCCACTTCCACAATGATCCAATGGCTGATTTTTGACGTGTACGGTTAATTTATGGTCCCTAGGCCATTTGTGAAGTTGCTAGCCAAACGGATGGTGGAAACCCTGTGATCTTGCATTCTGGATGACTTTCAGGCCACTTGAGCTTCAGTTTCTCGAATTTCTTGGATCTCTAGCGTGTAAATATGTTGATCTTGGTCCCCTGGGGTCCATCCCTTGCCTTGGTGAATTCTGAGCGTTAAATCCATACTTTTAGAACCCTGTTTCAGTCCAAGCTCGTAAATATACCTTGCAGCATAAACATAGTTAAATTGGGCCATTAAACAGTATCATGTTCGTAAATTCAGGTAATAACTGGGGTCTAATATACTATATTTAACTCGCAACAAATATCCAGTATTAAGGAAGTACTTAATGGATGTGTTTGAAAGATTAGTTGACACCAATAAGCACAAGGATGTTGCGAAGGTTTCCTTCTGATTGTGGAGTAGTTTGTTAGGGGAACCGAACCAAAAACCATGTGCAACATGGATTATATTCATCTGGTCGACTCGCTAGATGATTTCTATAGCTATCCTTGGGGTAGTTTGGGATACTATACAATGTCGCAAGGAATCGATGCTGGCGTTACTGCATCAAGTGCCCTTCGCTACACTGTATGTGGTTACGTCATTCCTCTACAAGTAAGAACACTTCTTATTTTTTACATTATTATAATATATTATAGTTAATTGTGGATTTTTTATCCGGTGTGATTTCATTATAACATATATGGGCAGTGGAGAGATTATCAGCCCTACGAGAGTGTGTTATTTCTTATGTTCCCCATCAAATTCCACGCTTCGTTCAATATCGAGGCTGGAAGGGTTTGAGGTACAATAGAATACATGTTATTTTCGAGAGTAAAGTTGTAAGTATATATATTTCTCTGGCATTTACTTTGCTTAATTTGACGTATATGCTTTTTTATTTAAAATTTCTCTTTGTTCTTTTATAGGCATTGGTAGTAATGAAATTAGAACCACCCCTACGAGAATGGGAAACGGATACCATTCGCTTGGTCTGTGATAGTTTTCAGGTGAGATGTTATGAAAAATGAACTGTATTTTTTCTGCCATTATAAAAGTATCTCGACTCTTACATATCCATTGATACATTTGGTAGGTCATATCGACCCAGGAAGATGATGAGGAGGATGATTATGAGGAGGATGATGAAGCAGATGAAAATGATGAGAAAGATGTGGAGAGAGAGGGATGGGGGGATATTATGAAGAATGTTATTTTTATGGAGGAATTCTAGGTTGAGAGGGAAGAGTAGAAGAAGGAGAAAGAGGAATTGAAGAAGGAGATAGAAGAATTGAGGAAAGAGAAGGAAGAGCTGAGAAGGGAAGAAGCGAGGTTTGATGATAGGGAGGCGTTGCTGAAAGAGAAAGAAGCATTGAAGATGGAGAGAGAGGAGTTGAATGAGAGAGCACAATTGAAGAGGGAGAAAGATTTGTTTTTTGAGGATAAGGAAAAGTTAGCGAAGGAGAGAGAGGAGTTCAATAAGGAGAAGGAAGATTGTTGTGCTCAAAGGGGACATTTTATGAGGGAGAAGGAGGGTAAGGAGTTGAAGAAGAGAGGGGAAGTAAGTGATATTGAAGAGAAAGAACTTAGACATGGAGAGTTGGATGTGTAATCATATAGTATTGCTGAGGGTAATGTATTGGATGCATCCATTTCTCCTCCCGTCTATCAAAGGAGAACTAAGAGGGTATTGAAGCCGTCATATTATAAGGTTTCTCCGTACGTCCCTGTTTGCATTTGATACAACCACCCCTTGTTTGGTTCCCGAACCCGAGCACGCAACAACTTTTGATACTTCTCCGATACCATTTCCTGTATAGATGGATCCATTCAGGATGTTATCAATGCAGGACTTGAAAGAAGTAGAGGACTGGTATGAAGCGAATACGGACCCGACAACGTCTGCTTGGTTCGGTACCATATGGATGAAGGATGCGTGGGTTGATAGCATGGTAAGCATTACTAATTCTGATGTTATATGCATTGATTTACATATATTTATTTCTTATATTAATTTATGGCTAAATCATACTATCCTATTGATTAGGTTATCGACAAATATATCGATTTCCTTGAGAAAAGGCAGTCTGACCTATCAATAGTATATCCTCAGGATTGCAAGTTCTATCCCACGTATTTTACGGTAATTGTTTAATTCGGACAATCCTTAATCTGTTTTCCTTTTTTATTTTCTTTTATGTATTGATCTTTGTTCATGTTTGTAACAGCAATGCCTTGAGGGGTGTTTTGCCGATTTTAATCACATACCGGGCCTCCAAGTCAACGTCAGAACGTGCCGAACTAATAGGCGAGATGGGCACAACCTATGTAGTTGCTAAGCAGCGGGATAAACCATACGCTAAGGTGATTTGGTATTATGAATGGGTAATGCATTCGTCACAAAACATCAACTCTGGTTGTAATGTATTCTCTCATGTGTTGACTAATATATTATTGTTTGAATCATGGACAGGTGTATGCGCCCATGAACCATGAAAATTCGCATTGGTTCTTGATGGTCATCTATCCTAGAGAAAGATAGATCGTTATTATGGATAGTTTAAGCACAAATGCATTATTAAAGTACAAGCAGAAGATTAAGAAGATGACCGATGCACTCCCCATTATCTTGCATGCCACTAGAGACAGCACTACGTTTGAAGGGAAGATGTGAACCGCCAAAGTTGATGATTGGTGCCGAAGTAGGATAATGGTTATGATTGCGGCATATTCGTAATGAAAGTCATCGACATATTGTGCAGCGGTCTCACCTTAGCGAGAACAGACATGTAAAAATTCACCGTCGATTGGAGGAAGTCAATAGCATATGATTGCCTATCTGTAAACTTTAGATGATATTTGTCAAGGGCATGGGAGAAATTTTTGTGAGATGTTGTATTATATACATTGTTTGATATACCTTGTATCATTTTAACTGAATAAAATTTATAATTAACGAATATTTATTACCTTTAATTGTTCCCCACTCATGTACCATTTCATGTTGTATAATCCATGTTTGCCCCGCTCAATTTTATGTTTGTCCTGCTCAATTTTCAGTTTGCCCCGCTCAATTTCTAGTTTCCCTCGCTGAATTTCTAGTTTGCCCCGCTTAGTTTCGTGTTTGCCCCGCTCAATTTCATGTTTGCCCTGTAGAAATTCTAGTTTGCCCTGCTGAATTTCCAGTTTGCACCGCTGAATTTCATGTTTGCCCCGCTGAATTTCATGTTTGCCCCACTCGCTTTAACGGATAACCCACGCGTGCATATTCAAAACACATGCCTTTCTCACTCCATTTCAACGAAAAACACTCGTAAGCACATTTTTCTTCCCATTTTCCTTACTAAAATATCCGTTTATCATTTACATATTATCATTCTACATTTGCCATTTTCCATCTTGGTTAGGGTTATGTGAAATCCTCAAAACTGGTTGCAGCTGCAATCTTTGAAATGGTTCAAAATATTCCCTCACCCCAAAGCACCCTTCCTCAACTTGCATTTAACCAGTACTATGGTTGTTAAAGGGGCAAATCTTGAAAAAAAGACTAGTGGGGTTTGTAGTTACTTCCCTTTGTAGTATTGAACGACAGTGCAGTGACAATTCACTGACTACCTGTGGAAATTCAGTTAGTAATTCACGGAGGGTGCGTGGTCAAACTTAGCCATTGTACGCTCGAATTTGAAGAAGAACTCACAGAAATTGAGATGAGCCCAAGTCGATGGCAATTGATCGACTACTCGTTCAATTTCATGTGAAGTTCGATCAATTCCATGTTAGGTTCGGTGAATTTCATGTCAGGCTTGTACAATTTCATTTGTTAGGCTTAGTCAATTTTATGCGTTGATCATTTAAATTCACTTGAAACTCTCTCAATTCCATTTGAAGCTCACTCAATTTCATGTTAGGGCTCTCTCAATTTCATGCTAGGATTGCTCAATTTAATGTTTGCCTAGCTCAATTTCATGCTAGGCTCGCTCAATTTCATGTTTGCCCCGTTGAATTTCATGTTTGCCTTGCTCAATTTCATGTTTGCCCCACTCAATTTTCAGTTTGCCCTACTGAATTTCATGTTTGCCCCGCTGAATTTCTATTTTGCCCCGCTGAATTTCATGTTTGCCCTGCTTAATTTCTAGTTTGCCCCGTTGAATTTCATGTTTGCCCCGCTCAACTTCCAGTTTCCCTCTCTGAATTTCTAGTTTGCCCCGCTGAATTTCATGTTTGCCCTGCTTAATTTCCAGTTTACTTTCTAGTTTACCCCACTGAATTTCATGTTTGCCCCACTCAATTTCATGTTTGCCCCGCTGAATTTCATGACAGGGAGTGGGTGAGTTCAAAGGGTTGTGTGATTCATGCTAGGGATGGTCGTTTTGGTTAGTGGTTTTATGTTCTTCATAAAGATTACAAAAGTGACTTGCTTCCAATTTTCTCCTTAGCTTTTGGTGTTTCAACGCTTCCGTCGACCAATGACTATGTCAACCTGTGGAACAATTGGGAATTAAATGGTCAACATGAAGTGAGTTTGGCGTAGTGTTGCTCCTTTTGGACTCATGTACTTGTAAATTGGAACCCGAAAACTGAAGAGATTCTCAAAGAGAAAATAACCAAGCCTGCACTGTCTCTAGCGATGAAATTCGTTTAGTAGAGAAGGACAAGCTCTTTATACTAGATGACCTACAATTGAAGAAAATGTTTATCGAAGATAGTGAAGATGGTAGTCTATTTGTTTGGTACCCACAGTCCAGCTTACAGACCATTGATTTAAGTAAATTGTACGAGGTTTATGGTAATCTTGGAGTGTAAAAATTTCCAAGTCTGTGCATTTCAGTCCGAGTTCTTTCTCTAATCACGATAGCCTTGAGAGGGTTGATCCGAGGGATGAGTTGATTGCAAAAGGGTTGATTAAAACTATATTGAATTATCTTGCTGGTCCTCAAATCATTATGCCAGTAAAAGAGAGGCACAAGGCTCCACAAGCTCTTATTGATCTTGTAGTTTTCAAGACAGGATAATTAACTGTCGATGTTTACTTGTCGCTAACTTGTACTGGTGTAAGTTCGATATTTAAGTCACAACGTTAGGTATTTGGCATACCGTGAAGGCTTGTTTGGATACCACCAAATAAGTTACTTTGTCTACTCACAGCAGTAGATAAGTAACTTATTCGAGATAAGTAAGCTCGATTTAAGATCAATTATAAGTAACTTTTTTTTAAGGTTTGAAGTTGGTAACATCCAAACATGAAATTGAGGGAACCCAATTTTCTTAAGGTTTGACTGTGAAACAGGGTACAATGTTCATTTGCCATGACTCAAGTATGCTGTAGCACTATCCGGTCATGTGCATAAAATGGTATATATTCATGCTAATAAGCTCACTCAAATTAGGGCCCCTATTGTGGATGGAGCATGGCCCAAAAAGCCACATGTATCAGATAGTTCTAAGCCATCAATATTAGCATAAGGTACCATCTTATTGCGCTAATTGTTAGTTAGCATAAGGTACCACCCTATTGAACTAACTGATGATGAAAGACTACTATATGAAAGGAGAGACTAGTTGTAACAAAAAAAACTTAAAAAATAAAAAATTGTAAAAAGTGCTCCTCGATAATATCGAGCACCCTTCGATAATATCGACATAAGTTATCGATATTATCGAATTACCATCGATATAATTGATGACTCAAGTCATTTTGTCCAGTAAGGCAAGGTCTCGAAACTAATATTGACATATATCGACCATACATCGATATTATCGAAATCGACAACTCGATAGTATCGACCATGGTTTGATAGTATCGAAGATGAATGCCAAATGGTCCAGCAACAAAAGTCGAAAAATGGATGAATTTCCGATATTATTGAGAATGGTTTGATAATATCGATATGCAAACCCCGATATATCAACCCATTGTCAATAATATCGAGTAAGGACATTCTTCTATACGAAAAATTTAGCCGTCGATATTATCAATCTATCGCCAATAATATCGAGCATAAGTCATCGATAATATCGAGCAATGATCGATAGTATCCATAACTAATTATTTTGGTCCAGTGATGTAGCTGTAGAAGCTCATATCGACATATATTGACGACCTCTCGATTTTATCAAAATCAATAAATCGATAATATCGATCACTGTTCGATAATATCGAAGATGATAGACAAAATTGTCCAATAGCTAACACAAAAAATTACATAATTTGTTGATATTATCGACCGAGCCTCAATAATATCGAGATTCAAATATCGATATATTGGGCATTGCTCGATAATATTGAACGGGGCCTGATTTTTATAAAGACCCATCATTTTCTGCATTTACTGTTTTTAGTATCCACTTCCTTGTTTCATGCATTGGCCTTTTCATCTCCACTTTGCATTGCTTGTTCTCTTAAGCCATCCTCTTAAGCCCTTCTTCAAGCCCTCACTCAAAGCCCTTCTTCCAAGCCGTTCGGAGTATCAGAGACCATCTTCCAAGCCATTCCTCGAGATATTCGTATTGTTTAGGTAAGATTCTCATTCTATACTCGTGATTCTTGAGGAGCATCAATAGAGGTTGTGAATTTTCTGTGGGATATGCTACTTTATATAGAAGAGAATCAACAATAGTTTTGGATCTCATGGGTTTGCGCTAACAACAATTTTGAGCTAATTTTCTTTAGTTTTTTTTTTATTTTTTTTAGATGGAGAAATTGGCTTTTGGAAGATGTATTTGTTTCTTTCTCTTCCCCACCACAATGGGAAGAGACTGACCATAAAAATATCTTTCTTTGCTTCTATTCTCCCTTTTTTCGAAGGTGGCTATGTAAGGAAGTGTTTGGACTGGATTCTTTGATTTGAATATCTGATGGAAATAATGATGGGCTACTGAAATGTGGATATTTGATATGATGGAGAGATGGATTGTATATTTTCATGCAAGATATGTGTTGTAGATTTTCATACAAATAGAAAATTCTATTATGACAATTCTATTATGTTTGGAGTTTTATAACAAGTTCCAGATCTCAATTCCATTTAGCTTCCAGCAGTGCAACCTGTTTGTCCTAGATATGCAATTTATCTTTTCCTTGTACTGTGAGATTTTGTTATGTAGAAAGGTGGGGTGGATGTTCTCTATAGCTTGCATAAACATATAAGATGTAGGGAGGAAAAGGGATTAAAAAAATGTGGTTATGTTTTAGATTTCTCCATGCAGTCGCTTTATTTATATGATAATACGAGATGTTCTACTCTTGTAGATAAATCCTTCATAAATATATTAGTTCTTAATTCTATGACTGTACTTTATAATTTCCCAAATCAAAATTCAATGAAAATTCATGAATTGGTCAGTTTATGGATTTATCGAATTTATGTTCTCATTTCCTTTATCTGAAACAGGCCCTAACATCGAAACAGTCGTAATGCCGAAGGATAAAGGGAAAAGGGCTACGGTTGGAGAGTCCTCGAGGGGAGATCGAACTAAACTCCGATCAAGACCTAGATTGGAACGGGCAGAGGAACCAACTTCCCCGACTGAATCGCCGGCTAGACGAGCTCATACTCAACGGAGTGCTCCCACTCAGGCTCCTCCTCCACCTATTCAACCAGAATTGTTGATCCCACAGGTTCTTCCTCCTCCTGAGAACCGATATGACAAATTTCATGGCCGAAAAATGGTGTACAAGAAAAAGATTGATCGAGTGTGCATTCGACCATTTGGGATACTTGAAATTTTAAAGAAAGTTGGGTGGAGTAACATCCTCGATTTTGGAGGGACAGTTAGAAATGAACAAGTGAATAGATTCTTATCCCACTGTCACTCACTGATGTTGCACCCTGCATCTTTTATACTCACCATTGGAGAGACCTCCACTACCATTACTCCTGGGTTAGTTTCCTCACTTATAGGAATTCCAGCCTCATTTTGAGGGTTAACTGATCACGACATTGATTCTGTAGATGTATGGATACAAATCACCAAGTATTTCTGTAAGGGACAGAATGTGCCGTGGTATAAGGGTAATGCATTGAGAGCATCAAACGTGGAAGACAAGTACTGGGTGCTCCACAATATCTTCTACTCGAATGTTTATCCGAGGGAAACAAACAAGTTTAACATTACCTCGTATATGTTAGATATTCTCTACAACATTTGTGAGGGTATTCATTTGTGTCTTCCCAGCATCATGGTTCACCTCATTGCCGACTGCCTTTAAAGCACGAGAAGTACGGCCATTCCATTCCCATACCTATTATGTTTACTCTCTCGCCATGTTGGCCTGATGCCCACCACTAACAGACCCAGACCCAGACCCAGACCCAGACCCGTTCACATGTTTACAAAAAATAATATTAAGCGCATGAAACTGGGGACGAAAAGGGCATCAACATTAAGAGCGCGCGTGAAGATTTTGAGGGAGAAATAGAAGCAGAGGCAGCGGAGACAGAGGCAGCAGAGATGGAAGCAGCCAACACCGACTATCTTATAGAGGGAGAGCAACGTAAGGTGTCACGACCCTCATATAGTCGTACCAGTCGGTGGATGTCATACTGTGACCACAAAGAATCCATTATTTTGTAACTGGATGCGCAGGACAGACGACTTACGTGACTAGAGCGGCTTTCTGAAGCTATCCAGAAGGGTTTGAAGCGGGTGGAGTAGAAGATTCAGACCCTTATCGCCACAATCACCTGCTAGTGTGATTATGTCTCTCCACTGGAGGGGAGTCCGTCTAGCTAGCCTGTGCTTAGTTATGACTGTTCGCTTGCGCATCAAATATCTTTTTGGGATGCCAAGCTAGACGGATATTATTTTTGAACATTTTCCTTAGATAGTCCAACTTGAATATTATTTTGACTGATGATTTTACTACCCAAACTTGGGGTAGTTATTTTGATTACAGTATGTGGTTTTATGATAATTTTTTTTTATGCACTTCATGTTATTTCGCATGTTCTCATTTATCCCAATTCAACTTGTGCTTGATAATATCTCGACCTTATCGGTATCGCAACATGCGCGATATTGAGACCACAATCTTTCGTTTTCCTTCAAATTGTTGATTGGATTTCTTGCTGAAGTTTCACTGAAAGTTCCAACACTATGTGCAATAGCATGCATATTATGGTTGATTGATATATCATATTTACAAGTTTATCTTTTTATAGCATTTGCACAAGGACTCATTGGTTCTTTCAAATTCTCATGGCTTTTAGGGCCTATTTGGCCAGTGGTATTAAGTTGTACTAAATGGGATTGCATTGCTAATCCCACTTCGAAATTGAGAATGACATGTTTGGAAGGAGTGAGATGAGATTAAAATTAACTTTATAGGCTTTAGAAAATGAGCCTTATGTTGGAAAGTGTGAGATGGGATTACAAATCCCATGGATGATGAATTTTTCCTTTATCCAAGTTCACAGAGATGTAATTTGAAAGTAAATCCCAGGATTTATTTTTTAATGCATATGTTCCAAACACGGTATTAGAAAACAAGGGATACACTCAATCAAGGGACAATACCTTACACATGCATTTATTGTTACTTTTACAATTCCATCCGCCTTAATCCCACCTAATGCAATTGGCCAAATGGGTCCTTAGTGTTGTAGATTAGTTTCATTGCCTAGTCGAAGTGATAATTGGGCCAAAACTGAATTTCATTTTAGCAAGGCATGTCTTCTTGTTGCTTTGCCTATTGATGGAAGCATGCCATGTGAAGCTTGAGGCTCCTCTACAAGTTCCTCAAGTTCAGGGTGTTTCTCATCTCTATCACCTTCACATGACATGCTTCCATCTAGAGGTGGGCATCGAGCCGAGTCGAGTTGAGTCGAGGTGTGCCAAGCTCAGCTCGGTTTGTCCATTCTGTACTCGAGTTTGAGCTCGACCTCGAGCTCGAGCTTGGCCTCGAGCTCAACATTGAAGCTTGGCTTGTTTGTCAAAGCTGTCGAGTCGAGTTCGAGTCGAGCTAGTGGTTCGATTCGAGTCGAGTTTACCTCGAGTCAAGCTCGAGCTTGTTGGGTGAGAGAGTAATGGATTCTGTTCTTGATCCTCCTTCATTGATGAAAAATTCAAAAATCTTAGGAGAATCAAAGCAAAACCCGATGAAAAAACCAAATAAAGCTTCAAATTAGATGAGGAAACCTATAAGAACCGATCTATTCTTGATCTTCTTCCATTAGCAGAAATCCAAGTACTAAAAAAGAAACAGAGAAGAACACAGATCAAAAATCCAAGTAAAGAGCTCTAGCCAATCAGATCATTGGATTTCCTTGAAGCTCTAACAAATTTGAGAAGAACCCATCTCGGATTTCTTGGGTTTCTTGCCCAAGAAGTAGATCTCAAGAGATTGAAATCATACTATTGTAGAGCTAAAATGAAAACTGGTGGTGGTGGTCCGAGCGGGCATGCGGCTAGTAGTGGGTAGAGAAAGAGAAGAAAGGGTAAGGGAAAGGGAAAGGGAAAGGGAAAGGGGGTGCGTGCGGTCGGGTAGAGACTCTAGGTTTTTATTTATTTATTTATTTTTAAATTTTTTTAAAGTTAAAAGTTAAAACTTATATTAATATAATATATATATATATTATATAATATATAATATATAATATTTAATATATTTATTAATCGAGCCGAGTCGAGCTCGAGTTCGAACTTCGAGTCGAGTTGAAATGGCCCCTGGTCGAACTTGGCTCGAACTCAACTCAAGCTTCAAATAATTAGCTTGACTCGGCCCGAATCGACCATTTAAGCCGAGTCAATCCGTGCTGACTTGAGCCGAGTCGAGCGAATTTTTCGAGCTAGCTTGACTCGTGAACAGCCCTACTTCCATCAACTAACAAGTACTTCTTAGAACAAAATGGAAGGGGTAAGCCTTGTGATATGTATTATTCAATCGATCCTAACAACTAACAAGAAAGTTGCTGCATTATTCAATCGATCCTTAGATGTAGCTAACATTGGTTCTCTCTTAGAAGTTTAGAGGGGGAAACTAGAAATTTAGTGGGGGGAAACTAGAAATTCAACGGGGCAAACTAGAAATTCAGCGGGGCAAACTCGAAATTCGGTGGGGCAAACTACAAATTGAGCGAGGCAAACTGAAAATTGAGTGGGGCAAACTAGAAATTCGGCAGGGCAAACTAGAAATTCGGCGGGGGAAACTGGAAATTGATCGAGGCAATCATAAAAATGAGTGAGGCAAGCAGAAATTGATTTCATAATCCACCAAAATTTAATTACCAAGCATGTATCATACAAAACGATATATATCATACATCGTGTATAAGAAACTTGTCGGCGATTATGCCATGTTTGTTTATATCAACTATATTTTACTATTTTCTTTTTCTCTCCATGCGAGAGAATTCTTAGCTTTTTTGGTCTTCCAGCTGACCTTCTCTGCCTCGGGGGTTTAATCTATGCACAATACTCCTTGAAAGCTACTGAAATTTTCCATTCGCTTTTGTCACGTACTGGGTATACCAATTCGCTATACGTGGTTAGGTAATTTTGCATCGTGTAGAATAGGGAGTAGTATGAGTAATGAGAAAGATTATAGTGTATACATGCTGACAGGACATGCATACAAGGGTACTCCTTCACATCGAACTCATGACATGTACACGTAAACTCACTGAGCTTGACTGTATCATTCTACTCTCCCACAAAAGAATACTCATCTCGAAAAATTGCGGCATAGCGAACATCTCACGCCTTCTGCATAAGATCCTTTAATTGTTCCTTCACCCATGGTGTCAACGGTGTCACGCCCCAAAACCCAAAAATTAGATTCACAGGAATCCCGATCACCGAATCCGATGCCGACAGCCTCCGTAGTAGCCCATTCTCGGCTCCTAGCGTCCATACGCCAGATTTCGATCCTGGGATCCTACAAGGAAGATTTTTTTATACATTTAACTCGTAATAAGCATAATCACAAGTATACCGAAATCACAGAGGCAACATCATCATCACATATCCACTAATATAAACATTCGAATACAATGCTGAAAGGAAAATACATATGTAAAAATTAAGGCTCCAGAAGTCAGCTACATACTCCAGGCTCCACGCTACAGCAATCAAGTATTCAAGTAAAAGGGTGCATAAGGTAAGTACCAAGTATTCAATACAATGCTATAATCATACAATACCAGAATAAGCAGAAATACTGATAAGATCATGAGTTATCAGAGTAAGCAGAAATACTGATAAGATCATAAATCATACGATAACAGATTAAACGGAAATACTGACAAGTCCATGAGTCATACAATATCAGAGTACACAATCTAGATCAGCTATGCAAATGAGGAGTCATAGAGCGGTAATTGGATGCAATGCAATATACAATTCCTGATGAGTTCACAAATACGTCAACCATATCTAAACCATATAAATGCAGAAACACAATAACCCAAAATGTCATATGCCGTGGATGTCATGCAATATGCGGTGCGAATGGAATGACCATGCTGGAGTGTGAAGTCGGGATGATAGTACGTAGTAACGCAGGCTACGGGGTCCATCACAAGAGACTTCTATCCAAACTAGTCTCATACCTAATTTGGATAGTCAAACTCAATGTGGTAAACTCCTAATCTTAGGTTAGTTGCGCCCCCCAACTGAAATCCTGGCCATTGCGAAGTCACACGTAACAAATAATTGCACACCACCAGCCCAAGTGGATAGTGAATGAATGAATGAATGAGTATGCAACTCCTGCTCAATAAGTCCACATATTAGTACTGTTCATCTCTGGGATCATCATCGGGGTTTAGTATACTCCAAATGGCACTGTCCCTCTCCCAGCAGCACAATCTAAGTGAGCGTAAGAAACCTCACTATCCGCCTACCCAATAGTCTGCCAATACCTATCCGGCTCGTCGATAGCGGACCCATTTACGAGCTGGTCAAACTTAGCCTAACTATACCCCCTACTCTCAGGCGGGTAAGGCCACACCCCCTCCTAACCGACCATGACACAGTGGAAGACGCGGCCTCTTGGTATTCAGCACTCGGGCGCTCATGTATCCACTCGGTCTCGACGTTGGGGCGTCCTCTAGTACTAAGAGGGTTTAGGGATTTTCACCCAGGGCTATCTATGGTAGCCCGATGCTAGAACAAATTTTTGGTGTCCCATCTGGCCATCCACGATATGCCTGCGGAGGCTACAGCCCTGATGTCGCTAGGGCGTACAGTAATCACAATGCAAGATGCATGAGTCATACAATCCAGTCACGTATCAAACCTGCGCATACCGCGCGCTCATGTGGGGCAACTCCGCCTATCAGGGAGTCCCATAAACAACTAGCATATGCAATGGTCAATCATATCTCATAACATACATGCAGATGATGCGTATGGGCATGTATCATGATGCTATGCTATCACATACTTATAATCGGTATCAATAACCGGCATCAGCAATCGGCTTCGACAATGTGGACATTTAACCAACATTGCCCCCAAGGAATGACCTACATAGAGCCTAACATATAGTGGACCCATGGCCTTACACAAGGGCCGATTATACAACACCATGGGCCTCACTCAAGAGCTTAATACACGTCACAATGGGCCTTTCACATGGGCCTAACATGTACCACATAGGCTTCATCACCTGATCCTCAAATGCACCACAATGGGCCTCATTACATAGGTCTCGCATACCTTACATAGGCCTCAAATGCATCAAACCGAGGCTGAATACTCATTAGAATGGGCCTAGAATACGGGCTGCATATACATCCAATGGGCCTTGGTAATTGGACTCGACAATCGGAGTTGGCCTCGATAATCAGAATCGGTAATCGGCAATCGGAATCGGCCTCGACCTCGATAATCGAAATCGATAATTGACAATCGGAATCGGCCTCGACCTCAATAATCGAAATCGGTAATCGGCGGTCAGAATCGGCCTTGACACAAGGCGGGGTCCATAGATGGACGACCGATGATGGATCAAGCAATGTCAATGGGGCCCAAGAGTTTGGATTAACCCACCAGAGAACGATGAGAATGGGCCTATCCAGGCCTAAGGGAAGGTCACAATGTGGACATCCAACCATCATTGCCCATCAATGTGGCTGTTTAACCAACATTGCTCCCAAGGAGTGGCCCATACAAGGGATTTATACACAACTTAACAGGTCATACATACATCGCACTGGGCCTCAACCATGGGCCTTGAATACATCACAATGGGTCTTGCCAAATGGGTCGAAAATATATTACAATGGGCCTCTACCCATGAGCTCCAAATACGTTACATCGGGCCTCGTCAAATGGGCCCCAAATACATCAAATGGGTCGTAACCATAGGCCTTGATATACATCAAGTGGACCATATCACATGGTTCGCACTAATGGGCCAATATACATCAAGTGGGCAGTATCAATGGGCCGGGCCTCATATACAACAAGTGGGCTGCGTCAGTGGGCCGCACTAATGAGCCTCATGTACATCACAATGGGCTGCATTACATCAAGGCGCGCCCCACAGATGGGCTACAAATTCATCAAAGCAGACCTCATACAACAGGTGGGCCTCATATATATCAAGTGGGCCTAATGGGGTAGTCTAAGGTTTAACAAAATAGGTGGATGGCATGGTTGAAACACATTCATTATGGTGCGCCCCACAACACACACACAGGTGGGCCTCATCCCAGAAAAATGGATGGAAATCATGGTAGACTCAAGCATCAAGGTGGGCCACTGCACAGACTGTGTAGATCCAATACTGCATCATAGTACAAATAATAATGGTGATAGTGATCAAAAGATCAATTGGACCACATCACAAATAGCAGTGGAGATAGTGATTTCCACTGTACAAAATCTTACAGGGGCCATCACATGTATTTCCATCCAGTCTGTTCATAAGTCATAAGGACCTGAACCAACCTTTATGACCCAAAAGGGGTTTCAATGGTAGACGTCCAATCTCCACCGTTTTTATTAGTGTGGTCCACTTGATAACCAGATCTGTTTTTATTTTTCATCCCAAGCCCTAGGACGGGCTGATCAAATGGATGGACAGTTTGGATGATCCACATACCTCAGGGGTGGGGTCCACATATGTGGCCCACTAGAGGTGAATCTGCTTCATTTTTAGTCTCAAGCCTATGACGAGCTCGCCAAATGAATAGACATTATTGATACAGCACATGCACCATAGTGGGTCCCACCTTCCAAGGTCTGGACGGTGTGGATAAGACCCATACTTCACGGTGCTCTCCACAGCAGGTGGTCCACCAAAGATTTGGATCATCCTCACGTCCAGATGGACGGTGAGGAGTACATATATCAAGGTGGGTCCCACACACTGTGGCCCACCAAAAATCATATTAATATATAAAAATATAGATATATAACATATATTACATATCCACTCCAGCCTCTAGATGGACGGCCTGGACGGTTGGATACAATACATACATTGAGTGTGGGTCCCATGTTCATGGACGGTGTGAATAAGGCATACATCAGTGGGTCCCACCCGATGAACGGTCTAAATATATCATGGACCTCATGATTAGATCTAGAGAACTAGCGTCAATCCAGCAGTTGCATGCTGCTGGGGTCCACATCAGCGTCCTGATGATGGACGACCTGAGATGAAACGTCTATATCACAGTGGGATCCACGGATGGATGGCGTGGACATAAGATACATACATCATGCAGTCCCACATGGGCACTGATGTTAATACAACAACTATATATATAACTGTGTGTGAATCTGTTTCCATGTAAGTTGATCCCATGTGGGGCCCACCATAACGGTATTTTCCATTCCATTCGTACAAAAGGTCACATGGACCTGGACTAAGAGGACAAAACAAATTTCATATAGTTCCAAAACTTCTATTGCCCAAAAAGGGTTTCAATGGTGGACGTTCAATCTCCACTGATTTTTGCAGTGGTCCACCTGATAGATAGTGTGGATATAAAATACATCAATGGTGGGTACATCAATGGTGGATAAGACCCAAACATCACAGTGGCCTTCACAACAAGTGCTTTTATAGGTTAAGTATGTCTTCACATGATTCAAGATGGTGTGGGCCACCTAAGTGCCGTGAACGGCTGATTTTTGGGATGACCCACTGATTAAAAGGGGTCCATCAAATGCACGGTGTGGATGCTCCACATGCATCACAGTGGGTCCCACAGCTAGGGCCGTGGGTCTCTGCCCCCCCAGCGCCCACGCAGATGTTGCTGCGTCTCTAGTCAGTGGCAGCAGCAGGTGCTGCTGCCTTACATATTATTATTTTATTTATTTATTTATTTTCTATGGATTTTACTAGGTGGGGCCCACATCCGAAGAATCTGACCTAGCCATTGCCTCCCATGGCTCAAAACCGACCAAAACAAGCCTAATATTGGGCATGTTTTGGTGTGTAGAATAATCAGGTGGGTTTTAACGGTAGGAAACACTATTTCTTATGGTATGGTACGCCAGATAGTCAGATTGGGTTCATTTTTCGGCTCAACGCCTAAAATGATATGAGGAAAATGATGGATGACTTGGATTAAGTACATACATCAAGGTGGGGCCTGTAGGAGTGGCCCACTCTAAGCTTAACTTGTTAGTACACCCCAACATCAGTTTACACTTTACTGGAAACACGTCCAGCGTCCAGGGACGCTGGACGATTTGCGTGCACCATTTCATCAAGGTGGGTCCCATGCAAACGTGGCCCCCTTGATTAAGATCAATTTGATATTTGTGTTTTCCCATCACTCAGAAGGTTGGGCTCACATGGCTTGGACGACCATGGGGTCTATTGATGGACGGTTGGAAATCACATAACTCATTGAGTGGGCCACAAAATAAAGGAAGGAGAGAGAGAGAGAGAGAGAAAGAAGCACCCATAGTTAGATCTTCCCTTCTTCCGCCAATGCATGCTAGAACCCCAATGGACGAACTTCAACGGTTGAGATAGATCATGGATGGTGGAGATGAGAGTTGGGAAGGTGGGCCACACTAGCTTCTCCCCTTGGAAGCCATGGACGTGGGTTGCTTGGAGAGGTGGAGTTTGAAAATGAGAGAGAGAGAGAGAGAGAGAGAGAGAGAGAGAGAGAGAGAGAGGTGTAAGAGAGAGAGAGGGAGGTGATGTGAGTGATGGGGAGAGGGATGGTGATGGGTGAAGGGTGTGTACTTGTTGTAAGAAAGAGTTAACTTAGAGCAGAGGTGGCTGTACTTGACATTAATGTGTGATGTGTACCTGATTGATGGGATTGATGTGATGTTCTCTTGGGATTTGCAATGCACGGCGTTTTTTCTCAAACCTAACGTGGGCCTACATCTTCTAGCCCAGGTATTGCCTTGGCGCGTAATATGCGGCGTCGGAACCCCGACGACGGCGCGGTTGCAAGGGTATAAGTTTCAAGTTGAGCCGACCCTGATATATGGGACACGACTCATGTTCGATCGCAAACGCTGATAACAGATTGCGGGTCGCCGGAATTCGACTGGGAGGACCGCGGAAGCCTACGGAATAGTACGGGCTAGGATACGGGTCTTACAGCTCTCTTGAGTTTGAAAATGAGAGAGAGATGAGAGAGAGAGGTGTAAGAGAGAGAGGGAGGTGATGTGAGTGATGGGGAGAGGGATGGTGATGAGTGAAGGGTGTGTACTTGTTGTAAGAAAGAGTTGACTTAGAGGAGAGATGGTCGTACTTGACATTAATGTGTGATGTGTACCTGATTGATGGAATTGATGTGATGCTCTCTTGGGATTTGCAACACGCTGCATTTTTCCTTAAACCGAACGTGGGCCCACATCTCCTGGCCCGGGTATTGCCTTGGCGTGTAATATGCCGTGTCGGAACTGTGGCGACGGCGCGGTCGCAAGGGTATAAGTTTTGAGTTGAGCCGACCCTGATATATGGGACACGACTCATGTTTGCTCGCAAACGCTGATAATAGATCGCGAGTCTCCAGAATTCAACCGGGAGGAAGCCTACGGAACAGTACGGGCTAGGATACGGGTCTTACAAACGGACCTACAAACGATGTTATTCTCTTCTCTTGTAAAGCAATTCTTATATCTTAAATCTTACCGCCTCTATCAATTTAGTAACGTGGTATTCACGTGCTGCTTTGAAGAGGGCATTAACACACTCGGATATGTTTGTAGTGACCAAGTTAAATCTTTTTCCTAAAAATGTGAAGATGCCCATCTCTTATACCCGATTTCTCTCAGCCATACATGAATTGGGGGGTTGGCCATTTCAATATCATGCATTAACTTATCGAATTAAGCCCTCCTGCATGTCTTCACAGCCCGCTAGTAGTACATCTCCAACGACTTGTCTTTAAAAGTGTCCACCAAGTTTCTATAGATATGGTACGTGCAGTAGAGATGGATTGCATGTGGGAAGACTTGGGGAACCTCTTTTATTAAACCTTTATGTCAGTCGGATATAATCACAAGACCTGGAAGAGACCCTAACGTATGTTGAGGCAGGAAAGGAACCAATTCCAACTGCTACTATACTTTGATTCTCCGATGCTAAACGCAACTGGAAAAATATGATTATCATCATCTAAAGCCGTGGCAATGAATAGCACACCCTTATATTTGTCCTTTAGGTGTATCATGTCGATGGCCAATACCCTCCACATAGAATTTTGAAAACTTCGAACACATTGTCCGAGTGCTACAAAACACCTATCGAATCTGTTAGTCTCTTTGTTAAGTTCCAATGCAGTCACCGTCCCTGGGTTGACCCTCCTCAACTCATGCAAATACAATGGGAGTTGATTGTAGGAGTCTTTATAAGACCCCATCACGCGATTTATTGCAAGCTCTTTAGCTTTCCGTGCTTTCTTATAATTAATAAGAATATTATATTTCTCTTGCATAGTGAAGATAATATCATGTGGCCTCAACCCTACGCGTTGCTCGATGCAGCTAACAACCAGATCACACGCTAACTTACTGCTTGCTTGCCGGTGATCGCTCTTCATCCATGACATGGCGCACGTGTGTTTAGACATATAAGTCCGTATCTTGAATATCCCAACATCATTCACGTGAGATGTATGAAACCTCCATTTGCATGTATCTTCGAAGCACGCCACGGTGAATCTTGTAGAATTTGAGTACAATACTCTATACTGGAAGTTATTGCGAATTGCAAATTAGCTTAAAACATACTGGCACCGACTTTTGTCCTTAAACGTTTGCCCTACAGCTATCTCCACCTGTTCATCCAACGAATCTATATATTCCAGCATTTTCGCATTGGTGAATGTCGTATCATCGAACGGCACAGGAACTTGACGAGTGATGAAGTTTGATGTTTTGGGAAGTTATAGAAGTGGAATGTCGCTTTCACGTTTGATGTATCTTTGGGTGGTGGATGATGACAGCATATCTGCTATTGTTGCTAAAGGCGGTGCCATGTAATCATAAATGAGGTCAAGGTCACGTGCATCGCTGACTTGGCTACTCACAAATTTGATGTTTAGGGTGGCTCGGGCAGTTGATCATTTGTTCCTCCCACTTGTAATGGACTTAGATTATATTCAAATTCCACGCCATGCTCCTCAGTCACACTGTTCACTTGTGTTGT
Organism: Magnolia officinalis; assembly: GCA_021015155.1. NCBI lineage: Eukaryota > Viridiplantae > Streptophyta > Magnoliopsida > Magnoliales > Magnoliaceae > Magnolia > Magnolia officinalis. The sequence goes on along the minus strand of JAJHSJ010000004.1, from coordinate 31,535,149 downwards.
CATATTAATGTGTTCCATTGTCTCGATGACTAAAGGAATGAATTTTTTCAAATGCTCCAACTGTTTCCTAAGAACTCTCTCACGTCATTGTCGTCTTCGATTTCGGTTGGAGGGATTGATTCATTGGAGCAAGGATACAATAATTTCATCCTAATATCACAATCTGTTGGTCTACTCTTTATAATCCTGTACATTTTGGATAGAAGCTCCTCGTACGTAGTATCGACAAGTGGCGTAATAGTTTTCGTACTTCCACTCGTGTACGTCCATCACTTGTTTTCACATTCTAACTCTCCGCCATAACAACAGATGATTCTTGTAGCCATTATTTGAAAACCAATACAATGACAAATTATCAATGAATCGTTAAACAACGGAAGCTTGCCATAAGACAAAACTCAATTAAATAATAGAAGACCGGGAACTCGTTTTCCCTTATAGATGAGAATGATACAAAGCTTAAGGACATAAAGAGTAAGCAACGCATTAAAATTTCGAGTAAACAGCCAGAGCTTATATGGATTAGGCCTTCAAAGGTACGAATGATTTCATGTGGTATTTTATTAAATTAACCGAGGCTATCTATCATGATATTGAGCGGGGTAAACTAGAAAAATGAGCGAGGTAACCTAGAAATTGAGCGGGGCAAATATGAAATTGAGCGGGTCAAACATGAAATTCAGTGGGGCAAACATGAAATTCAGCGGGGCAAACATGAAATTCAGCGAGGCAAACTGAAAATAGAGTAAGCCTAGCATGAAATTGAGCTGGGCAAACATTAAATAGAGCGATCCTAATGTGAAATTGAGCTGGGTAAACATTAAATAGAGGGATCCTAACATGAAATTGAGTTGGGCAAACATTAAATAATTTCATCCTAGCATGAAATTGAGTGAGCCCTAACATGAAATTAAGTGAGCTTCAAATGGAATTGAGCGAGTTTCACATGAATTTGAACGATCAACGCATAAAATTGACTAAGCCTAACAAATGAAATTATATGAGCCTGACATGAAATTCACCGATCCTTACTAGCTGAATTTCCATAGGTAGTTAGTGAATTGTGATTGCATTGTCGTTTAATACTACAAAGGGAAGTAACTATAAACCTCATTAGCCTTTTTTTTTAAAAAAAAGATCTGTACCTTCAACAACCATAGTACCGGTCAAATGCAAGTTGAGGAAGGGTTCTTTAGGGTGAGGGAAATTTTGAACCTTTTCAAAGATTGCAGTTGCAACCAGTTTGGAGGATTTCACGTAACCTTAACCAAGATGGAAAATGACAAATGTAGAATGATAATATGTAGATGATAAACGGAGATTTTATTAAGGAAAATGGGAAGAAAAATGTGCTTACAAGTATTTTTCGTTGAAATGGGGTGAGAAAGGGATGTGTTTTGAATATGCGCGCGTGTGTTATCCGTTAAAGAGAATGAAAGTAACGGCAGTGAAGAGTAGGGGTATTTTCATCCTCAAATGCTCTGGCCGTACATGCAAAGTCTAAGTGGGGAAGTTAAGGTTTGTATCCTTGGTAAAAGTCACTAGATAAAAGGTGGGGTCTACAGTAATAATTTTCTCAAAATGCTGACGTGGATTTTTCCAGGCTATTGCAGGAAGTTCCCACACAAGGATGCTGGTGGGGCCCGTCAAGATGTTTGTGAGAAATCCACCTCGCTCATCTGTTATGAGAGCTCATTTTAGGACATGCAACGAAAAATTATGTGTATAAAAAACTTAAATGGGTCACATGAGAGGAAACAATGGAGATTCAGTGTGAATCGTTGAAACATTCTTGTGGCCATGATGACATATAAACATCAAGGTGGAGCCTAGGAATGTTTCAACAATAGTAATTTCTTTCCCCAATTTTCCCTCTCGTGTGACCCACTTTAGTTTTGAGTCCACTTCTTTATATATATATACACACACACACACACACACACACACACACACACACACACACACACTCACGCTAGTGGAATTTCACCACCTATGGGCACTTGAACCCTTGACCGGGATAGAGCTGGTCATATTTAACCCGATCCGGTGGATCCGACCCGATCAGACCCGATCCAACCTGTTTCGAACCGAACCGACGGCCTGGATCGGTGCGGATCGAGTAGGGCCGTTCAGATCCGATAGTTTTTCGGATCGAGGTCGGGTTGTGGTTAATCCGGATCGATCCAATCCGAATGGATCCGGACCGATCCGATCCAACCCGATTTGGAGTGAGGGGATGATAACTAAATCAAATAAAGGTAGTTATACGATGAGTTTTCCATACACTCATTGTATCATTTCTCCGAAGCTATATAACCATGTATTCTCAACCATGGTTTATTTTGAAAAGGTGAGGTTTTTAAAAATGAATGACGCCCATTGAAGGAAGCTTCCTGGAAGCAAACCATGTCATATCATAAAAAAAAGACGAATCGTATACAACAATGGATGCAGGTGGGCCACACATAAGTCAGCCAGGTGGACTCAGATTCAGCCATGTAGGTTGATCGATGAATGTGTCCTTGCTTAATAAATCAGGCTGGTGCAACTCAACAAGGGGTTGGCAAATGTTCATCTTGAATATTGACCATTAATTTTCTTTTCCGACTATTTTCTTCACATGTATTTGTGTCCTATTTCTATATGATCAGTTTCCATCCCTTGTTTTTTGGGATAGTATTATTTGTTGTTGGATCTGATTAATGAACGGTATGGATCTTTCGCATGCATGGCACATAGGCACTTTTGAAGTGACTGTGTTTAGAATGCACGTGTTTGGATACAAACAACACTCTCCAAAGCTAGATATTTCAAACTTTGTAGCCTGTGGCCTGACGTTGTAGCTCATAGCTTGTAGGTACGTGTCGTGTGAATGCGAGCACTGACGCTATAGCCTCTAGCCTGTAGGTAGTGACGTCACCAAGCTTTGTGGACCCACGATGATGATGTGTTGTATCCATACCGTCCATCCATTTGGAGAGATCGTTTTATGGCATGAGAAAAATAATGAGATAGATCTAAAGTTCAAGTAGACCCCACCATAGAAAACAGTGGGGACAGTGACATCCATCGTTCAAAACTTCTTAGGTGCCATAGAAGTTTTCGATCAAGCTTATATTTTTGTTTTCACTTCATCTATCTCTATGTTAAATTATGAATAGGCTAGATCTAAAAAATACATCATGGTGGGACCTATAAATGTTTCAACGGTGGGTGTGATTGATCCCACGGTTTTCTGTGATGGGTCCACTTGAACTTTAGATCATCTCATTCTTTTTCTCATGCCAAAAAACCATCTCTACAAATGGTTGGACGGTATGGATACAACACACGCATCATGGTGGGGTCCACAGAGCTTGGTGGTGTCACTTCGTAGTAATTTGGTATTGACCTTGTCAGTATCTAATCCCCACCCACACGCAAGTGAGAGTTTCGTGCTGTGCACGTCAACACAGTAACACGTAGATAAACGAGTGTCGAGCTCCGGGTTGTACGAACCGCTCAAATGAGATCAATTACATGGGCCTCACAATGATGTATTTATTATATCCATACCGTTTATCCATTTTTCGTGATAATTTTAGAGCATTTGAAAAAAAAATAAAAAAAAAATCATATTTAAAGCTCAAATGTACCACAATGAAGATAGCAGCGAGGATAATGATTTTCACTGAAAATGAATCCGAACCTTGGCCAGTCCGATCCGACTCGATTTTCCTGACCGAGTCGGTCTCGGATCGGATCAAGCCAGCAGTGATTCGGATCGGTTCGAGTTAGATGACCCGGACTCGGTTCCGGATCGGATCGAGTTCGAGTCAGGTCACGTAGATTTCGGTCCGGGTCGAGTCGGACCCAATCCGATCCAACTCGGTCCGATGCCCACATCTAACCGGGAGTTGAAACTCCTGAGAGTCTACCACCTGAGCAAGAGCAAGGACCTAGTTTTGAGTCCACCTCAGTTTTGGTCGCCTGTCCTAAAATGAACTCTCGAAACGGATGGACAGGGTGAATTTCTCACAAACATCTGTGGGCCCCACCCAATCCACCCAATATCCCTGCGCAGAAACTTCATGCGAAAGCCTTTGCACTAAATCATAGATCTTAAATAAATAACCCAAAAAAATAAAAAATACAAAAAATCTCCCTTCCTGTTTTATTCAAGTCTAAATCCCAGGTCAAGTAGCCTCTTTACAAAAGTTACAGGAACGGTCCAAAATCACTATCGTCCGGGATGGATAGACTCATCCAGTCAAGGAAGACTTTTGACCGTCCTCCATTCGCAGTGGGATCCATCAAATCAATAGTCCGGATTTCTCACGGACATCTCGGTGGGCCCCACGTAGTTTTCCAGGGCAGATTTATTTATTATTATTATTATTTTTATTATTTATTTTTTCAGGCGGAGGTCACAGCTCCTTTGCGTTCTCCAAGAAGGAGACGTTCAGGCGAGACTCACGTTTAAGGACCCATTTTTGTCCAAATGTTCACATGATTTTCTTTAGTATAAACGTAATAACTGTCCAACTTTATTTCGACAGTGACCACTGAACAACCAACGACCGCAAAATTGCCAACTTATCATGTCCGTGCGAGATTCAATTGAAAATCTTGAATGTCATTTCCTAACCGGCCAAATTCTTTGCTGCCAACCCCCTCATGTTGATTGATGCGTGAACGGTTTATGTTTTCAATACGACCCGACAGTGACCACTGGACAACCAACGGCCGCACAATTGCCAACTTATCATGTCCGTTCAAGATTCAATTGAAAATCTTGAATGTTAATTCCTAACCGTCCAAATTCTTTGCTGCCAACCCAAGGTTGATTGATGCGTGAACTGTTTATGTTCTCAATACGACCGTTTGGACGTTATAGCCTTATAAACTCGACAAACGGAAGCGGATTGCCTGTGACCCTGGCTACAGATATATACCTGTGCCCAGGGCTGTGTGGAGCTTACACAGATGTCCATGACAAATCCACTTCGTCTATCTGTTTTGAAAGAACCCCCCTTATAAACATGCTTTATTCATGATCTTGGCCTTTGAATCTCGGATTTAAGTACGAGCCATTAAATACTCATCTTCACACGAGTGCGAACCGCTGCCCTCGCAAAGCGCGAACCCAAACGGTAGTTTACATACTTACGGTCCGTGAATTGTACGTTTCTCTCTCGGCGAAAACAAGGAGGGACTCCGTTTTTCTATTATTTGGTCTTTTTGAATATAGCGAAAACGAGGAAGGAGGACTCCGTTTTTCTATTATTCGGTCTTTTTCAATATTGCAACGAATGCCCCCCCTTTCGCAAATGAAGCCATCCACGAGACGCATGACTTCCAAGGAAAACAAAAAGGTCGTAGAAATAAAGGAATTATATTGACGAAGACCTGTTTACAACTCCATGCTACCACCTCCAATCGCGGTTAAAACAATGGGCGACTAGGATTATCGACTCCTTCAGCCCTGAGTCGGATTGTATGATTGGTGACCATCCATGCCTGGGCACACCAACTTCATGCTTTGGACGGATGGATTTCACGCACAATGGAGGTCCTGCAAACTACCATTTGGGTTACTCCTCCGAGTCACCTGCCTCGGAGTCACCTGCTTTCTTCGACTACTTTGACCGCGAAAGGATTCCTTTTCCAATGGTTTGCATTGGGTCAAGAAGACCGGGAACAGATTTGCGCGGGCTTTTCTCAAGGCGAACGCTATTTCCTCGTAATGGATTTGCGCGGGCTTTTCTCAAGGCGAATGCTATTTCCTCGTAATGGATTTGCGCGGGCTTTTCTCAAGGCGAATGCTATTTCCTTGTAATTTGTGTTTGGTTCTAATCAGTTTTTTTATTTTAATTCTTTCAGACAAAATGATAATAGCAGAAATAATCCGACACATATAACACGTCAGTAAAAGAAACTCAATCATATTGATTGAAATGAAAATAAAGCTTATAAAGATATCCATGGACGATCCATCACCCGCAACATAGATGGTGAGACCCTGGATCTAAATTTTTCTTGATTAACGATTCGGGCATAGACGAAGGGAATTACCCTGCTAAAAGCAAAAATAAAAGTCTTCCTTACAATCCAATACTCTCCATAGATGGAAGGAAATTACACTACTCTTATTTTAAGTCAGTGCCACCTAATAGTATAGATGGAAGATATTACACTGGTTCCTAATTTAAGACCAGTCTAATGTAGCAGACATGTTATCCTATGTTAAAATAACATAAAAGATAAAATTGATAGGCAGCGGTGCGTTATAAATTTGATTTGATATGTGTTGGGTTGGTGATGACCTATAGCTATCGATCTTCCTTCTACTTATAAAACCTTAAGAACAATTGTAAGGAAAGATCTTCTTAGCCACTTCTCCAATTCGTTGAAGTGAAAATAATTGTCTGAACCCATAGATAGCCGTAGCCTATCAAATGACACCATGTGCGCTGGTCATTCATCATAAGTTGGTCATTAGTTACATGCACGTCCTACTTATATTACGTGGACGAGAGTTTCTCTTGAGCTGTCACGTGTGGTGATAGCTTTTTGTTTCTCCACAAATGTGAATAACACGTTGTGATATTAAGCCAACTTAAGGCAAATGCTACTTCTCTCCTCATATGTCTTTGGTCGTGAGAACCATGGAGCATGCCATGGTGAATTGGCCAAACTTATTGCTAAGTCTGACCATACTTCAGTCGAAACCCAACTTCGGTCATGAGGCCTTCGTGATGATTAGTTGGCTTTACCATGTGTTTTAGATATATGACACATGTATCCTAATGTAGCCCATTGGTCTTATTCCTTTCGGGCTACTCATGTCTTTACATATTCTGATCTCCCATCAGAGTAGCCGAAGAAACCTTCCTTTTTATCTCTTATCAAAGTCTTGCTACAATGTGATATCATTTGAATCGCTAGTTCACACGCTGGTTGGAATTATGGGCCATGAATGACATAGTTCCATCTGGCAATACAATGATCAATATGGATCAATTGCATGACCATTAGGGTAGAACCCATGCAGTTGATGGGTGTACACAGTCAATTATGGACATGAAGTACAATAGGCAACTCTATAAGGAGTTACATTGACAATAGGCTTCTCTCCTAGTAATGGGATTGAGGAAATGTGAGCTAGGAAGAGTCCTACGATGGGTTGGATCTTCATATAGCCCATTTATAAGGACGTGCTCGGTCCTTAAATCTATACATATTACATGGACAATTCTCTCCATTAGAGTGCACAACTAACGCAGGTGTGTTAAAGGCAGAAGACCGACATGCAAACCCCTAATAGGCTGCGCAATGGCCGATTAAGGTAAGCATTCTAGATTCAGTTGTTTTATCTATATTGATGCTAGTGCAGATCATGGATCTGCTGTGGGTTTTACAACATATGGTATTAGAGTGGAACTATGCATCAATGTGGTGATTCTAAGTTCCTTAAATCCTTTGCCGATCTGAGCTTCATCCGAACCCTAGTCGGATGCTTGATTCAGATGGATTTCTGATCAGACCCCATCTAGACCGAAACCGTTTTTTGTTTTATTTATCCTACATTGACATGACGATCGAAGAATCATTCAATAATGAAACCCAACACGATGACAATGGTGTTCGTAGTTGTTTGTAAAGGGTTTCAAAACCCATCAGCAGACCTGCTTCTCGTATCCACTCGACAGTGATCCCTATCCCTGATCTTTGGCATCTCGCTATTGACGTTTCAAATTCAAGGTGCTGGCAACTATGATCCTTAGACCCACCAGGTGCAACTCCCATTGTGTCTGTCAGCATTGAAACCCTCGTCTGTCATGGTTGCCACTCAAAACTATCTAAAATGGGTTGTAAAATGTGGCATCGATGCCGACCGATTGTTTGTAGAGGGGTAAAGATGAACGTGATAGAGAATGGAGAGGGAGGAGCTTTCGACTGCCATTCATGGTTGCCGCCGCCACTAATGAAACCCACCTCTATTGCTCCTCCTTCCTCTTCAAACCCGACAACGGTAAGTGGCTATAATAGCTGATTATAATAGCTTGATGATGAAGATGATCAGAGATCTGTAAATCCCTTTACTCTGTCATGTAGTGCATCAGATTTTTCAACGCTAACATTGATCAATGTGGTCCAAGTGGGAGAATATAAGAATTCTATAAGGTGGGCCTTATTGATCCACGGTTTGGATTGCCCTAAGGGTTGAATAGTGTGATCGGGAGTACCAATGGACCCCACTCAACTTTGATTCATCTAAAATCATATAAGGGGTGGTGCGCTACAACTATGTCATACACACAGTATTTTAGTGGGACTAGAATTACCAAATTCGTGTGGAGCCTTAAGGAGAGGAGTTTTAATGGGTTTCAAACTCCTCAACCCTCTAAACTATATAAACAGGGCTAGGTCCCTAAGCCTACATATGACATAAGCTATTCTCCATCACGATGCTTCTTTAAGGGTGTAAGGTGAGGAAGATCTCGTTCATCTCCTATGACAATGGCTTCTCAATTAGGTACGCCTTTTAAACAGTTTGTTTGATTTCTATATTTGATGCATGACACGGTCCTTTGCAATTCCACATATAGCGTACAGTTGGTATCAGAGACAATTATGCATCGACTATGGCAGATCAGTTAAAACTATTGAATTTGATATAGAACCTTAGGTATGGTTCTTCATATGTTTCTAGTGATCAGTTTCAGATTTGGACCATTGATCAAAGAATTCCATGTTGTTCCTTGGTGTATCTATTCATGGATTTTTTTGGGGATCAAATTTGGGGCTTTTTGGTGCACCATTTACAAGTCCAGCAATGGATTCCAACGACAACCCTGACAGCGTCTCAATTAGGTAACGCTCAGATCCAAGCACAATTACAAAAGGAGAAGAAAATGGATGCGATGGTATTGTCGTCAGAATGGCCCTTGATGTCGATTGCCGATAACATCAAGATAAAGGGTCATCATTTGGAGCTAGAGGCGCTGGTGGTGGTGGACAGGGATCGCCAGAATCCATAGGGTTCTTTTCATCGCTATTGATCAAGGCCATATCCTTTGTTGTTGTTGATGAAAATCGTGGCAACCATTAATGGCCAACAATGAGCTCCAATAAGGGCTTCAAAAAAGGGGAAAATGATTGTATTACTAGTAGCCATGGCATGACCCATCCTTTGTTCAAAGCTTGTGTTGGCATTCATTGTGTGGTCCTCTTCAATCTAAAGATAGTTGGACTTGGACCGATGACAACCATTATCGGTGGCAAGATGCTGTCAAAGCTTGCGTGTGTCACTGAGGTTGGTAACCCATCATCAACAAGATGGGATCTAGCTTTCCCTTCTCATCCTCCTCTCTAGTATAAGATCCAACGAAGACCCTCAACGAAGAGAACGCAAAGGCGGTGTCACGCCCTAGACTTGGTAACCGGACTCACAAAGAACCCGATAGCCGGTTCTGGTCGCAACAGCCTCCCATTTTCGGCTCCTAAGACAGGTTTCGATCCTGGGATCCTACAAGGAGGATTTTCATAACATATATCCATTTCAATACGAGCTTACCGAGGATCACGGCAAGTATATCTGAGAAATAACAAAGGCACACATCACAAAATTCACTATAAATTTGAGCTTTAATACAATGCTAAAAGGACATACATCTGCTGATAAAAGAAGAAGGAAGGAGATCTGCAACACTGGGGTCCTTGGCTCAACTCCTATCCAAGCTCTGCCGTTACGACGCTGACCTAGGATCTCCTGTACGCATCAATCGTGCATAAGCTTATAGAAAACTTAGAGGGTGGTGAAAGTGTGTGATAATGGTGCGCAAAAGAATAATAGGAGATACAGAAGGGAACTATGATCAATGCCAATATCACTAGCCTTACCAAGGCTAAGCCATGAATGCAGGAAGCCATACCAAGGCTATACAATGTAATGAGTACTGGGTGCCATACCAAGGCTATGCAATATAAGGCTTATACAGCCGATGCAAATGCAATGCGAAGTGATGCCAGTGCTCATTTCTAATCCACATATCAGTATAGTTCCATCATAAGAAATCTACCGGGGTTAAATGCACTACAGGATGACTGCCGCTCTCCAGACCCGCACAATCAAATGAGCATAAGAGACCTCACTACCTGCTCGTGGTCAGCCAATCACTAGCAAGGCTCGATGGTAGCGGACCCATTCACGAGCTGGTTAAACTCAACCTAACAATTTTCCTCTCTCACAGGCGGGTAAGGCCACACCCCATACCAACCAACTACATGACAGTGGGAGTCGCGGCCTATCGGTGTAAGGCCCTCGTGCGCTCATAGTTTCCACTCGGTCACGACGCTGGGGCAGATCTTTGGTACCATGAAAGTTTTGAGATTTTCACCTAAGGGCATCCTATGCACCCCATATGCTCATGTAACATTTTCGGTGTCCAATTATGGCCATCGACGATGTATCTGTGGAGGCAAGGCCCTGGTGAAATAAGGACGATCATACCTATGAGATGCGATGCCAGATGCATGAGTCACGTATACCAATCATGCACTAGCTCCAAGCACTCAATGTGCACAAGAGGGGAACTCCATCCCTCTATCATGTCAACCCAATGACCACACACAAATACAATCCAAACACTCCATGATGCATATGGGTCCTGAGGGTGCGTCATACAGCGATGATAACTTAGAACATACTCTTCCAAGGAGGGAATCAAGTCTAGGTACTTAGACAATTAATCTAAGGAACAAACCTCTAGTGGGGGCCCAATACTTTGGGGTAGCCTACAAAGCTGAGGAGGACAATATATATGCCTAAGGGAATAAGCTGTTCTAAAGAGGGCCTATGGTGGGCCTTAAACCACACATAGCAACCCATGGGCCTACCAAGGAGGACATCCAACCTCAACTGGGTCCTGAAAGGTAGCCCGCCACTACTTGAATATGAAACAAGGCTCAAGGCCTAGGCAATCATGGCCTAGTGGGCTATACGCTAAGCCCAACACATAGGCAATATTGTGGGCCTTCAAACAAGTGGGCACGTCCCCATATGGTGGTCCACCCAAGTGGGCCCCATAAATATTCAAACCATCCCATTACCAAAAACAAGCTTGCAAGCACTCCTTTTTGTGCACTTAGGGGCCACACATTTAATGGGAGGGACTGTGAAAACGTCCCCTCTCTACGGATGATTATGATCTTGTTGGTCCACAAGGTGGGCCACACACTCATGGTCAGCACTCTCAACAAGAAAAGGAGAAGTAATAGGCAACAAGAGAAGGGTCTCCGCCTCATTGAGGCCCTTCCCTTCATCACACACATACAAGGAGATTTAATTACCATGGGATGCACATATTACATGATCAAGCTTATCAAATAGAGATTTATGGTGGAGATCTAATCTCCACCAAGGATTAAGGGTCTAGATGACCCAAAGATCCCTGATCTAAGGAAGGATGAGGCATGAAGCGATCCATGGAGGATGGTCCCTTGCATGCACATGCATGCAATGTAGGATGGGTTTTAAACCACATCCATGGAGTCTTGGGGCCACCATCATCTCTTGATGGGCCCCACATGCTCCAATATGAAAGAAAAGAGGGAGAATAACTACAATGCAAAGAAGTCTAAAGATTTGAAGAACAAGCACCCACCTCTTAAGGATCCTACTCAAAAATTACATCAATCTACTCTCCATGCTCCAAGGGACATGTTTCAATGAGTGAGATGGGTTGTTGAAGGCTAGATGGGAGGGAATTAGAGGGAGAAGGGGTTGGATAGAAGGAGAGGGTGGGGATGTGCAGAGGTGTTGCTAGGAGAAGAGAGAGAAGAGAGTAGAGAGAAATGAGAGGGAGTGTAATGCCCCGACTTTTCAGGACACGAGTATACGACTTGTTTCCCAAAAACCTGAGTGTTGACCTTAAAGGATGGTCAAATATAACATTTTTTCTTTTATCAGAGTTAACAGATGTGTAACGCCCTGAAAATCGGGGGTCGAACATAAACTCAACTCCCGAGTTCCAACGCATCACTGATGCAACAAAATGAATGATGATTGAATGTTGTCTGTATTAGTGTAGTGAACATGAGTGAGATTAAGCCAAAACAGCATATCATACTCCAGAGACAGTTAAATTTACAAGCGGAAGACTGTGATAGATATGTAAAATATATAAACTATGGTGAGTCTCCAGAGTGTGATAATGTTACCAGGTTAATTCATTACAAGTACAATTTCAAATTATACCAAGTTGTGTAAGGTCATCTAGTCAATATCCCAGAAAGCCCCGTCGATCAGGACACGGCTCACAGGAACCCGCCTGAAACTGCAACATCGCCACCATCTGAAACTCAAAAAAATCTGGTTGATGTGTACAATACCGTCCCGTAACGTGGGAGTGAGTGATCAACTCAGTTGAACAATAAAGCATAGGTTAACATGTTATCAATTCAGTCAAGCAACAATGATAAAACAGTACAATCAAACACTCCTAACTACTCTTATTAATGCAAGTATGAATGCAGTCATGATGCATGCCCTCACCAACATACTCCCTCATGCGACACCATCTTATGTTCGCGTCATGCTTGCATCCTCAGTGCTCCACATCTTCCAGACACATGCAGTGCGATGATGAGCATGATTACCGAATTGTTATTAGTCCATTTCAAACAGCAGGATTGGAAAACTAAGGTACCTCCCTTGTATCATTCCCCAAACATGAACCATTCTAGGGTCGTCAAACCTAGATAATCTCATACGATAGTGTGGTTCTAGGGCGCTGCAAAGGTTGTCAGGGCTGTTACACGTAATCGTTACACCACTCCCCCATCACCTTTTTAACGGTTCATCACTAAATTGATACAGGCCTAGTTCATACACTATACACCGCGGCAAAACTCGTCGCCTCACCGTAAATTCAGAGTATGCTCGAGGTCACTACAAAGGGCTCGTCACCAATCAGTGTAGGCCGACAACTCGAATATAGTGTCCCATACCACCATAATCGGCTCAGGAGTCTGGTTACTCAATGGACACTACGGGGAGGCACATGGCCCCAGCGTAGGCCGATAGCTCGACCATGGTGTCCCATACCACCATGCCCGACTCATGAGTCTTAGCGGATCGAGGTACCATGGTTAACGGAATTTCACTGGTAAGTTTAGTACGCCAGGTTCAAGCAGAGGCGTCCAAACATGGTGAAGATACATAAGACAGATCGGGTTGCTTGACGAGCTCGGCTAGCTCGAGCGCACAACAAGTTAAACGATATGAAGCGCATAAGCACTTCATGTGGCCAACCACTATCGCCAACCGAAGTACGACTCGGGTTCGTCGAACACATCTCACATGGCAAATGAATCTCAGCCATGAATTCAATCCTGTTATCGATTGCCTGGACTATAGTCATAGCCCTAAACACAATCAATCCATGACCAGAAGCATGTAGAGTAAAGCAGAATAAACAAAGTAATTCAAGCATGTTGATAAGCATGTCATAAAACATGTAATAAAGCACGATATAAACAGAAAATACAAACACCTATATTTCATAAGTAAGCGGTTAATTTAAACAAGCAACATGGAGGAAAATCATATACATCTCTAAGGTACCTGAGAATCCTATCTCAACACCCTTATACATTACAATGTACTAACTACTACTCATTCAGACATTTCAACAAACACTTGGGCTACATGTTTTAGCTTATAGTGTATATTGGTTGTGGCGTGATTTAGGGCAAATCCTTTCGTCAAAGGGGTGTCACCTATACAACAATCATGTATCCATGACAATCAGTCATGGCGAGCACGAATGTGAACTCTATATTCATTCAGTCATTTTCACAAACACTTAGAATACACCCTTTTTTACATACACAACGTATACTAGCAAAAAAACATGTATTAGGGCGAACCCTTTCGCCAAGTAAGTATTATACACACATATAATATGTTCATACAGCAAATAATCATGGCAAAGACATTTCTAAAATTTATACGTATACAGTACTTTCTACAAATACCTAGAATACACAAAATTCCATATTCTTCGTATTTAATTGAAACGGAAAATAAACAGCACTTTGTACATGTTCAATTGCATGCCGATCATGAATCTATCATTATCTGACATTGAAAGAGTTGAAAACCATAACCTATACACCTAAAGTCCGCACCTTTTGTCGTAGAACTGTAACGAATTCGATAGGTTTGTTAAACCTTCGTATACGACAGTTTGGTCACCTATAGAACGAAATAGGTTAGCTATTTCATAACCTACAACTATCAAAACCCCAAATCAGTTTAGGGTTAGGGTTTCTTTCCTAGAAATGACGCCGGAATCGCTGGGAAAGCGATTAAAAAGAAGTGGTTAAGCTCGTGTAGCGGCAGGGAAAAAGGGCAGGAAGAAACCTCCCACAATTCTCACACTTTCTCTCTTTTCTCTCTTTCTCTCCTAGGGTTTTCTCAAATTCGTATGGGCTAGAAATGAGAGAGTTTAAAGTCCTTATATAGGCTAAAACCTCACCGAAATAGACTTCAGGTTAAGGTATACTTAGGTTATATCCAAAGTGGGTCAGTTTTAGCTCAATGGAGGACTTCTGGCTGCCCCTTTTCTGTGTGCGGTCGGACTTAAGCTCACTAACACTGGATCTAAGTACCATTAAGTTTTCGTTCCAGTAGGGTTCTCAGATCACGTGCGGCGGACCAGTTTCAGTTCAACGGTCAGCGGATCTCGATCGGAGATTCTGAGTATATGAATATGTTTGGAAAAATATCCTTGATGCGAGGGTGTAATTTGGTCTGATTCTGACGGTCTGGTTGCTTAATACTGACCCGCAAGCGTCACATGCCAGATTTCATAAATCCTTATTTATTTTGAAATTATTTTCGTGTTTCTCACACTCCTCGCTCTAGACTCAAGCGAATTGCATTGGGACACTATCTGGATTTGATTTCCGAGATGGTTGTCAAGCCCAGCAAGGCGGTCCTAATTCCTTAACTTCGTGTTAATCGGACTTCCGACGTGCGGTCCAGATTTGATACGGAGTTTCGATGTGCTCCCGAGAGCAGCCGGGTAATGAGATTGATCCTAGATTTTAGGGTAATGTAGCGTCAACGGTTCTAGAAGTTTTGAGTCTTGCAGATCGTATTTAAAGTGATTGGTGATAATTTCACAGGCACTCTAGTTTAACACTGGCTAATTCTCGCCTAGTTTCTAAAGGATTTAGTCCTGTATGATTTCTGTCTGAGGTGGTACCTAGGCCTTTGTAGTTTGTATATAAAGTGATCCAAGGTGTAATACTTAGCTAGTTTAAAATAGTGTCTAGGGTGAAAGTACTTAGAAAAATTGAAGAACAAGGTGGTGAAGGGTGGGATTTGTGAAGGAAATGGGTTCAAAAGCGGTTTTAGACTTTGAGATTGAGTTCTGACAAGTTAATAAGGAGTTAGGATCGACACATTGCCTAAGGACGTCTAATTCCAGGTTAGCAAAAATCTGGGATGTTATAAGATGAGCGTAGGATAGACAAATCAACTTGAAGGAAAATTTTATTTACACTTGAAATATACAAGAGTTGCCCATAATGACTTATACAAACCAATGTCCCCATTCTTACAATTACAAAATGAAATAATATTACATATGAAATAAAGTAAATTACAACAAACTTGGGATATGAAATCCTATAGTAACCCTTAGCAATTACAATCATGCATCCCTGTCAAATATAACTTCCTCCTCGTCGACATAAACATGAATTTCCCCTGTGCTACCTGTACGGTTATATATTTGATGGATGAGTGACCAACTCAGTGTGAATTCCCCTCAAGATTACACACCGCCGCATTAGGTAAGAAATAGTATAAAAACACTCAGACAACCAAAACAGAGTAAATGCAGTCTTATTAGATGCATGGATGCGTGAATGCAATCATTGTCCCGAGTAAAACATCCAGACGGACATTAGGGTCGTCACTCATATAATCATCGACACGGGTAAAACATTCAGACGGTCTATGCCCCAGGTAAAACTTCTGGACGGGCATATGACTGGTCATCAGCGTAACACTCAACGTAATCGCATGGGCATGATGATCCAAGTCATCATCATAAATCGAATGACTGGTCATTATCACAACATTCAGTGTAATCGCATGAGCATAATGATCCAAGACATCGTAATATGCCATGTATGCATGATTAACCAACCCATTATTAGTCCAATTGTAATCAGCCAGTTTAAATAAACTCACGATCACTAGGTGAGCGCATTTCCCTAGCGTAGGCTGACGGCTCGGGCATAGTATCCCATGACCACCATCCTTGGCCCATGAGACTACCATCTGAGGATGTTTAATGGAAACCCGTCGACTAGTGGCCAATCATATTACAGTATAAGGGGCTTACCATCGCATGGTTGCACTATATAAAACATCAAACCCATCTAAGGCAAGTACTAAAACAAAACCACGTAGGGCGAGTATTAAAATATGCCACATAGGGCCGTTATCAAAACCATGCGATAAAGACCATCCTTAAAGACCATTGGGCATAACAACCCTGGATGGTAGGCCCATATCAATGATCCATCTAGACCACCACTCAATAACCAGCAAGTCAAAGGTCTATTACAATCACAACTAGTCAAGTTACATCCCATGTATGGGTGTACATTCATATGTGGGAATTTTTCACTAATGTACCAGTTTAAGTTCCGTTAGCAATCCACAAGCATGAACAATTATACAGGAAAATCATAAAGCATGTAATACAGCAATTTAATTTCCACCAGCTAACATATGTGATTATAAAAGAGAGATATCAATTATAAATTTAAATAAAAACTATAACTTAAGCTAATGGAAATATGGAAAGCTCAAGGGGAAGAATCATCACCTTATGGATCGCCACTAATGTTGCTAGGAAGCACATGTGCCCTTAGAATCAATCCTACCATAAATTGTAAAATTGTATGGTCAGATACATGTTTTATACGTTTCCTATGGGGATCATAACCTAGGGTTCAGATGTCTTAGGTGATCAGGGTCGAATATTGCATATCAGACCCCAGTAATTACTTGATTTTACATACATGATAATATTTAATGCCAGATTTTACTCATGTTTTTGTTACAGGAGGAAATTAGGAGCGTGTATAGCAAATTGATGTTAAAGGCATAGATTTGACGTTTTGAAGTCACCAGAGCACGGGATGGACCCCAGAGAACCAATAATGAAGGTTTTACACGCCTGGGATCTGAGGAAAGCACGACAAAGGGGCCCGAAAAGGGTCCAAGATGCAAGATCACATGATTCCAGCTATCTATTTGGCTCGAAACTGCACACATGTGATGAGAGCCAAAAATCAACCGTACATATTAAATTTCAGCCATTGGATCACTATGAAAGTGGTCCAACGGTCAGATCAGCCCAATAATTATCAATTCTGGGCCCACCTGATATCTGGAATTGGCTAAAGTTTGAACTCAACGCCTAGAATAGTTGGAGAAAAAGAATGGACGGATTGGATTTCGAAAAAACATCATAGATGATCCTATATGTGATGCATGTACATCTTGTACATTAATCTACCGCCGTGCACCGGACGGCTGAGTCGGTCAGCGCTCGCGCTGACCGACCCTTTCCTTCTCAAAACCAAAATCGGCGCTCGCCGTTACAGCGTCTTCGCTGTTTAAGTTGGGTTTCGGTCGTGGGCCCCACACGTCCATCAAGACATCAATCGGAACCGTCCAATCACTTCAGAGGGGGGGCGTGACCCTCACTTAGGTGTCGTTTCTCGGCCAAGGCGAGCAATCAAGTGAATTCCACCGTTAAAAGCAATTCGGACGGCGGAGTGAGAGATCAAGTGGGCCACACAAAAATGAAGAAAAACCATGTGGTTTCAACCGAAATTTCGATATAAATTCGGTGGACGGAGTGGATTTCTTAAAAAATCAACACAGTGGGCCCCACCAGAACGGACAGCGGACCGCGTCCGCGTTTTACGCGGCAGCGGCGAACGGACGCTGGCCCTTTTTGCGGAAGATATTGGGCCCCACACATCGCCTTTCTGGACGATCTGATCCGTCCATCGTGTAGAGGGCGTTGAGAACTACAAAACCATGTTGACATTCCTTTCCCATGCGTACACATGTGTGCGGTACAGAGGCCAAAAGTGGACTGCCCCAGGACGTTAAAAACTGAGTTTTTTATGATTTCTTCTGTGGGCCGTGCAAATGGACCTTCAAAACCACCCATTCCTGACTGAAATTTCGTCCTGAATCTAATGGATGGGGTGGATTTTCCAGAAAACACCTCTGTGGGGTTCACCGGTCACGACAGCGAAAGGGTGCGAAAGGTTTCGCACAATTTGGAAATCCGGTTTTCCAGGCGATTTTGGGCCACCATCTTTGATCATATGGCAGATCTGAACCGTCCATCATGCAGAGGACCCAAGAAAGTCCTAAGGGACGGTGTTTGTTGGAATTTGAACGAGGAAAGTGTGGTATTTCGAGGCCCCGAACTTAGCTGCGAAAAAGCTTTCGCTGCGCGTGCGACAGCTTCCCAGATCCGATTTTTACCACTCCAGCCACTCCATCAGCTATAAAAGAAGAGTCTTGGACATGAGAAAGGCATTCAGATCCAGAGAATTCGAGATCCAGAGCCAGGGAGAGAAGAAAGAGAAGAAAGAGAAGGAGAAAGAGAGAGAGATCGATTGGTTTGGTGTTTTGATTTTATGAATTTTATTGAATATTTTTTCATGGATTTTATGGGTCACTAATCTCTCAGCTAGGGCTGAGATGAAGCCCCTAATTTGATCAGCTCTTGTATTGGTTGATTTACTTTGAATATTAATTAATTTGTTTTTTTTCTCTAAGTGGGCTTTATGGGTTTAAATTCCATACTTCTCCATCTATGAACTTGATCAAAGTATATAGATGGATGTTGTTTGGATGCTTATTACAGGTGCTTGGGTCTGATCAAGAACAAGTTTCCTATAGAGGAAGAAACAGGGTGCTTTAATGAATGTACATTCCATATGCCCGACCAAGGATATGGGATATGTTGTTCATGGCATTGCTTAAAGGAATTAGACAGTCTGTATGCCCGATTAAGGACACAGATTGTACTTTCTCTATTTAAGTGGTATCAATCTAGATCAAGGTGAATCAACAGACAAGACAAGGGTTAGGATAGTTAGGGGTGGATTCGAAAGTCCTAGTGCTCTCTCTCTTATTGAATTTTCTTCCCTATTCTTAATAGTTATTTTCCATAGATTTGTGTTAGCAATTTGATCCTTTATTTGTTGAATTAGTTAAGGAGAGTCGTAAATTTGAATCGTGAAGACCAGTCCCTGTGGATTCGACCTCGATCTTACCGAGTTATTACTACATCACAACCCTACACTTGGGGAGTGAACAAGTTTTTGGCGCCGTGGTCGGGGATTGTTTCGATCCAAATTGGATTTAAGATTCTCTCTTATCATAATTCATAGTCTTAGGATTTTACTAATTTTAGATTAGAGTTTTTGTTTAGAAACTAACCTGTTTCCTATTTTGTAGGGTCCTGAAATAAACTTCTAATTTGGTAATCCCTTTCTAAATTCTTTATTTTTTTCTAATTTTTATTTTTAGAATTAGGATTTTACTTTTTAGGAATTTTCTAATTCTAGAATTTCTTTTTTTTTATTTTTTTTTATTTTCTATTTTTAGATTTAGATTCTTCTTTTAACTAACTTTCTATTTTTAGAAATTTCTTTTTAGAAACCTACTTAGCTTTTTATTTTTAGTAACTTTCTAATTCTAGGATTTCTTTCCTTTTTAGAAACTAACTCTTCTTTTTTGTTTTTTAGGAAGTTTCTAATTTAAGATTTTCTGTTTTAGAAACTAACTTGTTTGTTTCTTTTGCAGGATTCTAACATAGATCTCCAATTGGTAACATCTTTCTAAATTCTCCCGTCCCCTCTACTTTCTATTTTGAGATTTAGGTTTTCAATTTTTAGGAATTTTCAACTTTCTAACTTTGGATTTGGTAACTTTCTATTTTCTAGTTTTAGAAACTTTCTTTTTAGAAATTAACCGTTGCTTAGGATTTTTCTATCATTATTTTAGGAAACTTGATTTGTTTTTGTTTTTATTTACAGGAATTGAGGAAGGAAGCTACTAAGTGAAGGAGGAGCTTCTTAAATCTTCTGACATCAATCATCTCCTTTCCTGGGTTCTTTCTTCCCATTCTTGTTGACATAGTTTTAACTTGTTTTAGAATCTCATAGGTTCTAGTTCTAGTTTTATTTCTCTTAGGTTGCTTTTTAGTTTAGTTTCCTTTCTTACATTGCAATAACATAGTTTATGCTAGGACGTAGATCTTTGAATATAGAACTAACACCTTTTGATCCTGAAATAGAAAGAACTCTTCGTAAAAGATTTAGAAATATCCTATTTGAAATGGCAGAAGAGAATGGAACTAAAGCTCTTAGAGATTATTCAGCTCCTGTCCAATTCAATGCGCCTTCATGCATAGTGTTGCCCACCACCACGGCAGCACACTTTGAACTGAAGACTGGGGTCATACAGTTGTTGCCTTCCTTTTATGGGTTAGACAAGGAGGACCCATATCATCATGTGAAAGAATTCCTAGACATTTGCTCTACCTTTAGGTTTCAAAACTTTTCAGACGATTCGATCCGTTTGCGCCTTTTTCCTTTTTCTTTGAAGGATAAGGCGAAAGCATGGTTGAATTCTCTAGGAGTTGGGTCTATCACTACATGGGACCAATTGTCTAGGAAGTTCTTAAACAAGTTCTTCCCTGTTCACAAAACAAATGCTCTCCGTAGAGAAATCACTAATTTCACACAAAAAGAGGGAGAGCACTTTCATGAATGTTGGGAAAGATGGAAGGACTTACTTCTTAAATGTCCACACCATGGTTTTGAAAAGTGGCAACAGGTTCAATACTTTTATGACGGTTTGACACCCCAAAACCGTCGCATGGTTGATGCCACCAGTGGAGGGTCATTCATGACCAAAAGTGATGTTGAAGCATGGAACTTCTTTGAAACCTTGTGTGAAAATTCCCAGCAATGGGATTATTCAAATAGAGATGACAGAAGTTCCCAACCACAAAAGAGAGGTGGTATATATGAGATAGGAGTCACGCCAGATCTTCATGCCAAGATTGATGGCCTGACCAAGAAGGTTGATGCTCTGATGTTGCATAATGGACCTCCACAAACAACTCAAGCCGAGGCTTGTGGCATATGCTCTAGTCCTACCCATCCTATGCAGTCTTGTCCATCTGGTGCAGCATCCCCAGAACTTCTCTCTGAACAAGTACATGCTATGAATACTTTTCAAAAACCTGGGAATGATCCTTACTCGAACACATACAACCCAGGGTGGGCTAGACATCCAAATTTTTCTTGGGCAAAGGGACCACAACAAGGAGGACCATCTGGAAATCCTCCTATGCAACTTCAGCAGTTTCCACAGTATCAACAAATGCCTGCACAATCAAGGAAACCATCTCTTGAGGATACACTCCATCTTTTTATGCAGAGTTCTCTCCAATTCCAAAAAGACACCCAACAAACCTTACTAGCCAACCAGCAAAGCTTACATGCAAATGCGCAATCCATTGCCAAGCTGGAAGTACAAATGGGTCAACTAGCTGCCACATTGAGTGAGAGAGAGAAGGGTAAGTTCCCTAGCCAACCTGTGGCTAATCCAAAGGGACAGTATGAGATTGGCTCTAATTCCAACCAAGGGCAATATCATGAGCAAGCCAAATCGATCATTACCCTTAGGTCAGGCAAACAGATTGACAACAAAATAGAGATACCTAGGGATGAATCAAATCAAGGTGAAGCAGAGAGACACACCAATGCATCCAAAGTCCAAAAACTCTCTGACTCTCCAAGAGCCGCTGACGTGCCCAAAGCACCCTTTCCTCAACGTCTGGCACCAATGAAGAAAAGAAACAACTTTGATGAAATCTTGGATGTGTTTAAAAAAGTGCAAGTCAACATCCCGTTGCTTGACGCTATCAAGCAAGTCCCTCCTTACGCTAAGTTTCTTAAAGATTTATGCACTCAAAAGCGTAAGCAGAATGTTCATAAGAAAGTCTTCCTTGCAGAGCAGCTTAGCTCCATGATTCAACATAACACTCCTCCTAAATTTAGAGATCCAGGAGCTCCCACTATTTCTTGCGGCATAGGAGATCATAAGATAGGGAAGGCATTACTTGATTTAGGGGCGAGCGTCAATTTGTTACCATATTCGGTCTATGAGCAGCTAGGACTTGGCGAGTTGAAACTGACTAAAATAACATTACAACTAGCTGATAGATCTGTCAAGGTGCCCCGTGGTGTTATTGAAGATGTGCTAATCTAGGTTGACAAATTTTATTTCCCAGTGGATTTCATAGTTATAGATACCCAGCCTGTTCAAAATCCTCATAGTCAGATCCCAGTCATTTTGGGTCGTCCATTTTTGGCCACATCTAATGCTATTATAAATTGCCGAAATGGAGTTATGAAGTTGTCCTTTGGTAACATGAATATTAAACTTAATGTTTTTAATGCAGGACAACAATCCGCAGATTTGGATGACATATTTGAAGTGGACATGATCGAGAGCCTTGTGCAGGACTCCTTCCGTACATCTTTTGAAGATCCTCTTGAGACCTGCTTAGCACAATCGGGCATGGATTTTGACATCGATAGTCCCATCCACGAAGTCAATGCACTGCTCGACTCTACTCCTATATTGGAGACTGAAAAATGGAGAGCGAAAGTGGAACCTCTTCATCCCTCTGAGACTCTTCCTGACAGCACAGTTTCTAACTCTGAGAAGGCAAAAGAGAACAGGTTGCTTAATGTTCTTCGAACATATAAGGCAGCAATTGAACGAAAGATAGCAGAAATACAAGGAGTGTGCCCCACTGTATGTAAGGATCATGCTATGGAAATGTCATGTAAAATGCAATGGAAGCATGATCCTAACATGAAAGAAGTTGTTCGAGCAGAAGTCCTTAACTTATTTGACGACAGTGTCAGTTACCTCATTGCAGATAGCACAGCTCATGGGAACTCACATCACTTGTCTGGGATTGGTTAACCACAGTGTTGAGGTAAGTTCTTTGGTGGACCCTGGTCTTAAAGATTAATGAATTCATGGTCCGTTTTTGGTCTGGCTGAAGACGTTAAACTTAGCGCTCCTGGGAGGCAACCCAGCATTTCTTTGATTTCTTTATTAATTAGTTCAATGTTTGTGGGTAACATTACTGCAAACCCTCACGAGACTACAACTCGTCCACTAGGGGTAACCTAGGGGTTTAAAGGCTTGTTGCATGCGCTAAATGCAATCGAGAGCACCTGCGAAAGTGGTATAGGTAGGATCTTCTTTTATTTTTCTTTTATTTTTACTTCTGTTGATCTCTCTCTTGTGCTAACTTGCTTTTATGATGAAATTTTTTGAGAAAGCTTCTTGATTCTCCATCAAGGTACTATCTTTCCATCACTCATCTTTTATTCTCGCTGTCCCATGTGCATTGCATGCTTACTTCTTTTACATTGAGGACAATGTAGATTTTAGGTTGGGGGTGGGAGATTAGGGTACCTAATCAGTATTTTCTTGGTCTTGAGCAAAATTTGTGAAATTTTTAAAATTTTTTTTCTGGAATTTCTATTGAATTCAAAGTGATTTTGAAGGATAGTTGTGATTTTAACATTATAAGATATGTGATGTTGGTAACTTATGACTCTTGGATTCGGCCATCTACTTGATTTCACAGTCAATTTTGAATTGATAATCCATGATTAGAAATTGTAAACATTGATTGAGCCATGATTTCACATATCACATCTCGCTTACACATTAAGTTTTCAGTTCGATAACTGAATGATTAACTTGGTAAAAAGAAGAATTAAAAGGCTAAGTCACATAATCGTCATCATAGGTTTGCTCCCTATAGATGAAGATTCGATTCCTCATAATTGACAAAAAAAAAAAAAGTTAGGCGACAAGTTTTCGCCATAGGTTTGCTCCCTATAGGTGAGAATTTGATTCCCGTCATTTGTGTTACTGCTCATAAAAAAAAAAAAAAAAATCAAAGGTTGATAAAATGAAAAGTTAATCTGTGAGATAAGTGTTGGTTTCAAGCTTGGCAACTTACCAAAGATATCATGAAATTGACAATTGGATCTCTTAATGATTGTACGTCGAGAATATACTATACACTTGTGGAACTCAATGTTTAGGAATGTTCAAATTAATGGATTAATATTTTAAATTTGATTATGAAATCTGTTGAGAGCTTGATTCCAAGAGAAAAATTCCACACACCAATCATGAATCTTAGAATTTTCACATCTCAAGCTATCTGTTCACAAGTCACTTGAGTTTACAGGAATTATCTTTTATCTCTAAAATTATTTTCGCATGTTTTGCTCGGGACTAGCAAAATGCTGGTTGGGGGTTGTGATCAGGGTCGAATATTGCATATCAGACCCCAGTAATTACTTGATTTTACATACATGATAATATTTAATGCCAGATTTTACTCATGTTTTTGTTACAGGAGGAAATTAGGAGCGTGTATAGCAAATTGATGTTAAAGGCATAGATTTGACGTTCTGAAGTCACCAGAGCACGGGATGGACCCCAGAGAACCAATAATGAAGGTTTTACACGCCTGGGATCTGAGGAAAGCACGACAAAGGGGCCCGAAAAGGGTCCAAGATGCAAGATCACATGATTCCAGCTATCTATTTGGCTCGAAACTGCACACATGTGATGAGAGCCAAAAATCAACCGTACATATTAAATTTCAGCCATTGGATCACTATGAAAGTGGTCCAACGGTCAGATCAGCCCAATAATTATCAATTCTGGGCCCACCTGATATCTGGAATTGGCTAAAGTTTGAACTCAACGCCTAGAATAGTTGGAGAAAAAGAATGGACGGATTGGATTTCGAAAAAACATCATAGATGATCCTATATGTGATGCATGTACATCTTGTACATTAATCTACCGCCGTGCACCGGACGGCTGAGTCGGTCAGCGCTCGCGCTGACCGACCCTTTCCTTCTCAAAACCAAAATCGGCGCTCGCCGTTACAGCGTCTTCGCTGTTTAAGTTGGGTTTCGGTCGTGGGCCCCACACGTCCATCAAGACATCAATCGGAACCGTCCAATCACTTCAGAGGGGGGGCGTGACCCTCACTTAGGTGTCGTTTCTCGGCCAAGGCGAGCAATCAAGTGAATTCCACCGTTAAAAGCAATTCGGACGGCGGAGTGAGAGATCAAGTGGGCCACACAAAAATGAAGAAAAACCATGTGGTTTCAACCGAAATTTCGATATAAATTCGGTGGACGGAGTGGATTTCTTAAAAAATCAACACAGTGGGCCCCACCAGAACGGACAGCGGACCGCGTCCGCGTTTTACGCGGCAGCGGCGAACGGACGCTGGCCCTTTTTGCGGAAGATATTGGGCCCCACACGTCGCCTTTCTGGACGATCTGATCCGTCCATCGTGTAGAGGGCGTTGAGAACTACAAAACCATGTTGACATTCCTTTCCCATGCGTACACATGTGTGCGGTACAGAGGCCAAAAGTGGACTGCCCCAGGACGTTAAAAACTGAGTTTTTTATGATTTCTTCTGTGGGCCGTGCAAATGGACCTTCAAAACCACCCATTCCTGACTGAAATTTCGTCCTGAATCTAATGGATGGGGTGGATTTTCCAGAAAACACCTCTGTGGGGTTCACCGGTCACGACAGCGAAAGGGTGCGAAAGGTTTCGCACAATTTGGAAATCCGGTTTTCCAGGCGATTTTGGGCCACCATCTTTGATCATATGGCAGATCTGAACCGTCCATCATGCAGAGGACCCAAGAAAGTCCTAAGGGACGGTGTTTGTTGGAATTTGAACGAGGAAAGTGTGGTATTTCGAGGCCCCGAACTTAGCTGCGAAAAAGCTTTCGCTGCGCGTGCGACAGCTTCCCAGATCCGATTTTTACCACTCCAGCCACTCCATCAGCTATAAAAGAAGAGTCTTGGACATGAGAAAGGCATTCAGATCCAGAGAATTCGAGATCCAGAGCCAGGGAGAGAAGAAAGAGAAGAAAGAGAAGGAGAAAGAGAGAGAGATCGATTGGTTTGGTGTTTTGATTTTATGAATTTTATTGAATATTTTTCATGGATTTTATGGGTCACTAATCTCTCAGCTAGGGCTGAGATGAAGCCCCTAATTTGATCAGCTCTTGTATTGGTTGATTTACTTTGAATATTAATTAATTTGTTTTTTTTCTCTAAGTGGGCTTTATGGGTTTAAATTCCATACTTCTCCATCTATGAACTTGATCAAAGTATATAGATGGATGTTGTTTGGATGCTTATTACAGGTGCTTGGGTCTGATCAAGAACAAGTTTCCTATAGAGGAAGAAACAGGGTGCTTTAATGAATGTACATTCCATATGCCCGACCAAGGATATGGGATATGTTGTTCATGGCATTGCTTAAAGGAATTAGACAGTCTGTATGCCCGATTAAGGACACAGATTGTACTTTCTCTATTTAAGTGGTATCAATCTAGATCAAGGTGAATCAACAGACAAGACAAGGGTTAGGATAGTTAGGGGTGGATTCGAAAGTCCTAGTGCTCTCTCTCTTATTGAATTTTCTTCCCTATTCTTAATAGTTATTTTCCATAGATTTGTGTTAGCAATTTGATCCTTTATTTGTTGAATTAGTTAAGGAGAGTCGTAAATTTGAATCGTGACGACCAGTCCCTGTGGATTCGACCTCGATCTTACCGAGTTATTACTACATCACAACCCTACACTTGGGGAGTGAACATTAGGTTTAGGGTTTCTCCCTAGGGTTAGATTATAAGTTTTGATTACGAAATTGAACCCCATTTTGTGTGGCCGGTAATGATATTAGTAAATGAATAGAATTAATCATATAAATTGGTTATTAACTTTAGGAATATTAACAATGGCTACTATTACATTAAGTTATCTAATAACAACTCATGAAAATAATAATACTAATAATTCCAAAACAACTCTTAATATTAACAATCTACCTAATATTAGCTAATGTGACATTAATAGTTATTTTGATGAAAGTAGATAATATGCTCTAACGTTAATAACAATATTTTAAGAACGACAAAATGAAATACTAATATTTTAATAATGATAACCTTTATGTGTATTAGCTATTATTGGTATGGATAATTTACTAATTGTTAATTATATCTATATTTAATAATCCAAAAAATGATAATAATAGTAGCAATAATAATTGGAATAAATTAAATCTGGAAGTAAATTATGTGGACGCATCTTGTTGACTCGGTTCGAGTCGCTCTCTCTTAATAATTCATGTTGATTTCTCACAAAAAGGTTGGACACTTTCATGGGAGAATTGATGGGTAGTACGATTGATGTGGCCTAGAATTGTTTACAAGATTATAAAACCTCTTGTACTGTAACATCCCGAAAAATCGAGGGTCGAGTAGTAACTAAACTCTCGAGTTCCAGAACATCACTTATGCAACATAGATAATGATGATTAAATGTTGTCTGTGTTAGTACAATGAACATGAGTGAGATTCTACCAAAACAGTAATTCATACTCCAAATCCATGTATAAAACGTAAGCGGAAGACTGAAAGGTGTATATAGATATATATAAAAAAAAACATTCTCGATCTCTAGAGTATGAATGCTAACTGAGTCACCGTATATATACATGTTGGTTCTGAATCAAAATGTCAAAATAGTACAACTGAAATTATCAACCCTGTAGCCTCGTAGCACTGGACAGCCTATGCGAAGCCTCCAGCCAACTGCATGTAGGAGAACTCCTCCTGACCGTCATAGAAGTCGGGCTCAGTCTCATGTGCTCCCGTGATACCTGCATCTGATACAGGGTCTGGTGGGTGTTTTAAAACACCGTCCCGTAACGTGAGAATGAGTGGCCAACTCAGTGGAATAATAAAGCATAGGTTAACATGTTATCAATTCAGTCAAGCAGTAATGATAAAGCAGTACAATCAAACAATTCTAACTACTCTTATTTAATGCAAGTATGAAATGACATGATGTATGCCCTTGCCAAACCACCCTCATGCGACACCGTCTTACGTTCGCAACATGCGTTCATCCCTCAGTGCTCCACATCTACCAGGCACATGCAGTGCGATGATGAGCATGATTACCGAGTTATTATTAGTCCATTTCAAACAGCAGGATTGGGAAACTAAGGTACCTCCTTTGTATCATTCCTAAACATGATCCATTCTAGGGTCGTCAAACCTAGATAATCTCATACAATATTATGGTTCGAGAGGCATCGCAAAGGGTTCGTCACCCATCAGCAAGGATACAAATCTCACCATATACGGCTTAATTGCTGGCCGTCAGCTCGAATGCAGGTCTCACCGTACTCGGCTCAATCGCTAGCCGTCAGCTCGAATATAGGTCTCACCATACTCGGCTCAACTCATGCTCGAGTTACTGCGAAGGTCTCATCGCCAATCACAGATTTTAGAGTATGCTCGAGGTCACTCCACTAACGTCCTACCAACTGGCAGTCTATTTTTGAAGCCCGACCAGTCCACTTATTGACAATGGGACCCGGATGCAACCCAACTGAGGACCACAGCCAGGCTACGCTAATGTAGGCTGACAGCTTGAATATAGTGTCTCATACCACCATAATCGGCTCACGAGTCTGGTTGCTCAATGGTCACTACGGGGAGGCACGTGGCCCCAGCGTAGGCTGACAGCTCGACTACGGTGTCCCATACCACCATGCCCGGCTCATGAGTCTTAGCGGATCGAGGTACCATGGTTAGAGGGGATTTCACTGGTAAGTTTGGTACCCTAGGTTCAAGCAGAGGCGTCCAAACATGGTGAACATACATAAGACAGATCGGGTTACTTGACGAGCTCGGTTAGCTCGAGCGCACAATAAGTCGAACGATATGAAGCGCATAAGCACTTCGTGTGGCCAACCACTATCGCTAACGAAGTACGACTCGGGTTCGTCGAACACATCTCACATGGCAAATGAATCTCAGCCACGAATTCAATTCCGTTACCGATTGCCTGGACTATAATCATAGCCCTAATCACATTCAATTGCAGATAGTTAAAGCAGTAATGGATCAAGGTTCAAATCATACAATCAAAGTTTGATATTATCCGTTTAGGGCTGCCAGGGCTGTTGCACGCACTCGTTGCTTCACTCCCCCATCACCCAT
This sequence comes from Magnolia officinalis, assembly GCA_021015155.1. Classification (NCBI taxonomy): domain Eukaryota; kingdom Viridiplantae; phylum Streptophyta; class Magnoliopsida; order Magnoliales; family Magnoliaceae; genus Magnolia; species Magnolia officinalis. Next base: position 31,505,871 of record JAJHSJ010000004.1, on the reverse strand, counting down.
GATAGATCATACAACGTAAATATGAATTTAAACATATGCATTACATAGATAAAATTATAAAAGCAGTTGAGCATGTTATGAAGCACGACACAAGCATGAGTTTGTACATATTCAATTCCTAATCACACAACTATCCAAGGAAATCATACACATAGTTAAAAGAGTTGAGAATCATATCTCAACACCCTTATACATTACAATTTACTAACTACTACTTATTCAGACATTTCAACAAACACTTTAAAAGACACACATCAACATACATGACATATGTTGATCACATAGGCATTAGGGCGCCAAATCCTTTCACTAGGGAGTAGCCCCAATCATAACACGCATACACCTACGACGGATAGTCATGGCAAGCAGGAATCCAAGTTCCATATTCATTCAGTCATTTCCACAAATACTTGGGCCACACATTTTAACATATATAGTGTATATTGGCCGTAGCGTGATTTAGGGCAAATCCTTTCGTCAAAGGGGTATCGCCAATACAACAATCATATATCCATGACAATTAGTCATGGCGAGCATGGATGAGAATTCTATACTGATCATTTAGTCATTTTCACAAACACTTAGAATACACAATTTTAACATACATAGTATATATTAGCAAAAACTTGAATTAGGGCGAGTCCTTTCGCCAAACAAGTATTTTATCCATATATCATATATCAATACAGCAAATAATCATGGCAAACACATTTCCAAAATTTATACATATACTGTACTTTCTACAAATACCTAAAGTATGTAAAATTCCATATTCTTCATCTTTAATCGAAACGGAAATCAGACAACACTTTGTACATGTGCAATTGCATGCAGATCATGAATTTATCATTATCTGACATTGAAAACGTTGAAAACTATAACCTATACACCTAAAGTTCGCACCTTTTATCGTAGAATCGTAACAAATACGATAGGTTTGCCAAGCTTCCGTATCCGGCAGCTTGGTAACCTAGAGAATAAAATAGGTTAGCTATTTCATAACCTACAACTATCAAAACCCCAAATCAGTTTAGGGTTAGGGTTTCTTACCTAGAAACGAAGTCGGAATCGCCGGGAAAGCGTTGAGAATGGTGCGGTTGAGCATGGATAGCAGCAGGGAAGAGTGGCAGGGAGATTCTCCCACTTCTCTCTCACTTTCTCTCTCTTTTCTCTCTTCTCTCTTTAGGGTTTCTCTCAAATTCGTATGGCTGTGAGAGAGAGGTTTCTAAGGTCCTTATATAGCCTAAAAATACTCCAAAACAGACTCCAGGTTAAGGTATACTTAGGTTATAATCAAAGCAGACCTGTTTCAGCTCAACGGAGGATTTCTGGCGGGCCTACTTGAGCCAAAGGTCAGACTTAAACTCACCGACATTGGATCTATGTTTAGTTAAGTTTTCATTTCGGTCGGATTTCCAGATCGCACGTGGCGGACTAGTTTCAGTTCAATGGTCAGTGGATCTCGATCGGAGATTCCGAGTACATGGTTATGTTTGGGAAAATATCCCTGATCCGAGGGTGTAATTTGGTCTGATTCTGACGGTCTGGTTGCTTAAAACTGATCCGCAAATGAGAGGTGCCAGATTTCATAAATTTCTATTTTATTTTGAATTAATTTCACATTTCTCACACTCCCCGCTCCGAGCTCAAGCGAATGGCACTGGGACACTATCTGGATTTGATTTCCGAGATGGTCGTCAAGCCCAGTGAGGCGGTCCTAATTCCTTAACTTCATATTAATCGAACTTCCGACGTGCGGTCCAGATTTGATACGGTGTTTCGTGATGCTCCCGAGAGCAGCCGAGTAATGAGATTGATCCTAGATTTTAGGGTAATGTAGCGTCAATGGTTCCACAAGTTTTGGGTCTTGCAGATCGTATTTAAAGCGATTGGTGCTAATTTCACAGGCACTCTAGTTTAACACTAGCTAAATCTCGCCTAATTTCTAAAGGATTTAGTCCTGAGTGATTTCGGTCTGAGGTGGTACTTAGACCATTGTATCAATGTTTAGTTTAAGTATTGTTCTTCATCACCTAAACTTTAAGATAGTGTTTAATGTGAAAGTACTTAGAAGGATTTAAAGAACGAGGTGGTGAAAGGTGAGATTTGTGAAGGAAATGGGTTCAAAAGCAGTTTTAGACTTTGGGATTTGAGTTTTGACAAGTTAATATGGTGTTAGGATCGACCCATTACCTAAGGACGTCTAAGCCCAGGTTGGCAAAAAATCCGGGATGTTACATGTACCATAGTGTGAAACACCCTAGCTTTGTGGGTCCCACCATGATGTATATGTCAAATTGACTCCGTTCATTAGGTGAGGTCCCATATTTTCATTGTATGCGCAAAAGATCAGGCCTGTAAAAATCTTTTCGTATTTAGTTGGACAACGAGGGTAATATCTAATTGGACGACCATGCGTTGTGGATGGTCCTAACCATTTATCTCATTGAAATTGGACCGTTGTTCTTTTTTTTTTTTTTTTTTTTATCCACTTTGTGTTGACCATCCATTTTTCGTATTTACCAATTGGACGGGTCCCATAGTCTGATCATCCTAATCTTTTCATATGGCCCACAGAACAATGGTCCTGATTACCATGTGGCACTTTCTGTCTAGCAGGTAAAAAGTGAGAAATGAGGGTAATATCTAATTGGACAACCATGCGTTGTGGACGGTCCTAACCATTTATCTCATTGAAATTGGACCGTTGTTCTTTCTTTTATCCACTTTGTGTTGACCATCCATTTTTCATATTTACCAATCGGATGGGTCCCATAGTCCGATCATCCTAATCTTTTCATATGGCCCATGGAACAGTGGTCCTGATTACCATGTGGCACATACACCGCAAAGATGTTTTGAACAAATCCTAATATTTCATGTTGATTTCTCACAGAAAGGTTGGACACTTTCATGGGAGAATTGATGGGCAGTACGATTGATGTGGCCTAGAATCGTCGCAAGATTATAAAACCTCCTATACCCATAGTGTGAAACACCCTAGCTCTGTGGGTCCCACCATGATGTATATGTCAAATCGACTCCATTCGTCAGGTGAGGTCCCATATTTTCATTGTATGCACAAAAGATCAGGCCTATAAAAATCTCAAGTGAGCCACACAGATGGAAAAATACATACCATGGTAACCCCCAGGTGTGGCCCACCTACGTTTTGGATCAGGATGACTTTTGTATTCTCTCTTCGATCACCCGATGAAAGAGACGCACCATGGTGATCCCAAACACAAACCTATGGTTGGTGTCCCATCACATTGTTGCTCTTCGTATGGCCCACCTAAGTTGATGATCTGGTGGTTTTTTGGCCGTAGAACTTAACATCGAGGAGATTACCTGATGGGCGGAGTGGATTCCACAAAAACAACATGGTGGGCCACATACAGCTCGGGTGTTTTACTCGTTGAGGAGAATAGGTGTTGGATTGGAATTATGAGGTACTAGTCTCGTGGCGCCACACAACGCAACATAACATTGTGAATTACTGGAGCCATCAATGGGTGAGATGAAAATCTGACAAGCATTAATACTCAGGGGGAACGTGGTACTTCATATGCATGCACCTCAAGGTTGTGTTGGAGATCAAAGTTACAACCAACCAACATCTGTGGGCCCCACCATGATGTATGTTTTGTATCTACGCCATCCATCCATCTGGAGAGATCATTTTAAGGTAATACCCAAAGAATGAATCACATCCAAAGCTCCAGTGGACCCCACCATAGAAAACAGTGGGGAGAGTGACACCACCGTTAAAAACTTTTAAAGGCCAAAAAAGTTTTCGATCAAGGTGATATTTGTGTTTTCCCTTTAATGTCTTTTTTAACTTTCAATGTCTTTTCAGAGACTGCGGTGGAAGCCCAAAGGTTGTGAGATTCCAAGGTTGGGGAATTCTCTGTTTTGGGTTCTGTTTTTCTTTTTCCCTTTTTCGATTTCTTGATGAAATTTTCAAATGGGTGTTTGATTTTCACTCTTTTACGCAGATTGGATGGGAAAGAAATGCTAGAGATGCTTCAAGGAAAAAGGCTCGTCTTCGTGGGCGACTCCTTGAATAGGAATATGTGGGAATTGCTTGCTTACATCTTGAGGGAATCTCTGGAAAACAAGAGTAGAGTCTTCGAGATTTCATGGCGGCACGAATTCAGGACCGAAGGTTTCTATGCCTTCAGATTCGAAGTACATTTTAAAGAAAACTTATCTTGGTCTTTATCTTGATTCCTCTATGTTTCTACTTGTTCCTCTGGGCGTCGGATACTGGCAACCATGTTCTTGTGATGTGGGTTTCTTTTCTAGATATGTAGCCCATTTGATCAGATCCGAACCTTGCCCAATCCGATCCGACTCGGTTTTCCTGACCGAGTCAGACTCAGATCGGTTCAGGCTAATAGGGGTTCAGATCGGTCCGAGTTAGATGACCCGGACTCGGTTCCGGATCGGTCCGAGTTCAGGTTGGGCCATGTAGAATCGGGATGAGTCGAGTTAGACCCAATCCGATCCGACTCGGTCCGATGCTTAGCTCTATTAAAGCATTTGACCCATCCATTGTGTGTGTCCCACTTGGATGAGGGTTTGCACTAAATTTTAGGCCATTTCAAAACTCATGTGGGCCCCATTAATTGCTTTTAGATATTTTAAGGATGATTTTACATGGTTTTAAATCATGTGCTATAACACTCTGAACTTTTCAATACCCAAGTATTAAAAGTTCTCGAGTGTTACCATGAAATTTAACTTATTATGTACATGTGTATGATACCAATCGAGCTATCCTAATCTTACATCCATTCACCAACACGAATCTGACCATAGGGAATAATCTTCATTCATAGATCAAGCCATCTGACCATTGATTTTGAATAGAATCATCATATACCAAAGTATTCTCACTTGTCCATCATAACCAACCGTTCAGTCAACTATTCACCGCTAGGTAAAGATATCTGACTGTCTACTCTGAGTTTGGACCACCTGATTATAGTAAACTAGCTACTTGATCTCAGCATCCACTCGTACACATGTCAAATTGAGATTATGATCCATTCATCTTTTTCACCACCTATGAATATGCTTAACCCACCATCAAAACTATAATCTGAGAAACTTACACATGTAAACAAGTTACTTAAATCTAATGGTATGCATGTTTTACCTCTTGATCACTCTAAAAATTCACTTGTGATCATCTTGAAAGTGCACCTGCTAGTGCCCTGGTTTGTCAAGTTATGTGAATGATGAGTCAGAATGGCTACAAGAGTTTAATTCAAGCGTCTGCCTCATCCGGATGTGTGAAAGTTTGAAACAGGTAAATCATAGCCTCACATCCCATGTCCCAAAACCCCAGGTGATTTAAACCCTTAAAACAAGATAGACATCTTAGAGATTTTATGGTGAGAAAACTTTTTTAAAATAGAAAAATCTCTAAGTTTTTCTCGCCTTGTGGATTTTATCGAAGCACCCTCGATATGATCGACCTGTTCTGTCGATGTCCTCGATACCTTAACGATATTATCGAAAAGAGGACCAAAAGTTTCCAGCAACTAAATATTCATGTGGACAGATTTATCGATGTATCGATACACCTATCGATATCATCGATAAAAGCACTAAACATGTCCAGTAACTTCATAACATATCTAGACGAATTATCGATGTATCGATACGCATATCGATACCAACGATATTCAAATCTCGAGACCATCGAGAGTGGCTTGATAAGATCGACAGACAGTTTTTCGGCGCCCCTGTTTTTTAATGAAAAATTCAAAATTCTTCGATATATCGATGCCCTCTCGATATGATCTAAATTCAAATATCGATAAGATCGGAGGTCCATCGATGATATCGTGGTGGGCGCGCTCTTCTTACAGCAGATATTTCAGGATATTTTTTAACTATGATCGGGGGCCTTCGATTTAATTGATATTCAAATATCGATGATATCGACACCAGATCGATTGCATCGAACTAAGCCATAATCTGTCCAGCAAGTTCAAAAATAAATCTGCTGGAATTATCGGTGCCTCGACTTTGATCTCGATATCATCGACATTTAAATTCCGATGACCTCGACGATTCCCCCGATCATTCATGAAAACCTGAAATATTTTCAAAGTCAAGTCTCTCTCATTTTTCATGTGTCGAGGGATCGATCCAGTCATCGATGGAATCGGAGTTCGAAATTCGATGACATCGACAACTGTTTCGATTCATCGACCTATTGGCAAGGAGTTTCAAAAGCGTATGACATTGACTCCGAGTCATCGAGCAGACCATCGATACTATCGAGAGTATATGCTCGATAATATCGAACCTGCTCGATGATATCGAACTCTGTCATAAATGTGACCGTTTTATATCCATTGGAACTTCTTGCCTATATATAGAGGACTTGTTCTTTGTTGCTGTAAGAGAGAAAAGAGAGAGCTTTTGCGTGTTTCAACTCATATCTTATACCTAAAGCCTTTCTCTCTACGGAGTTCATCCTCCAATTCACCCTTACCATTGATATTAAATAGAGTGGATTGGGGAATGAACTTCCGCATTCAAGGATCCTTCAGCTACCACCTTAATGGCAAATCATTAAGCTGGGATGGCTTGAATGCATAAGAGAGGAACCACTCTATCTTCCTTATAGGAAAATCTTTAGAGAGTAGGATTCCATCTCACCCTTGACCCAACCCGAAGCCAAGCATTGGTATATCATCTTGTGTTGCGGATCAAGGGAGCTGAAGACTCTTTGTCAATAAGGAGGAGGAGATCTTTGGCATTGCGCTGAATGAGACTCATCAACTTATCTGTAAGTATCTAGAGTCCAGAGGACACTTGTGATCATTCCTTTCTAGGTCTTGGTCTTAAGTGGTTCTTACCCTTTGAAGTCCTCAAGGAGGCCTCCAGCGGGAGTGTACATAGTGGGTGCACAGGGTGGACCCTTGCTCTTGTGTAGGGCATAAACTGTTAGGTCCTTGACCTGTGTGGTCTAAAATCCGGCTGCGTTGTGTGGACCCTTGCTCTTGTGTAGGGCTTAAACTGTTATGTCCTTATGTAGGTCCTTGACCTGTATGGTCTAAAATCCGGGTGCATTGTGTGGACCCTTGCTCTATGGAGAGCATAAACTTCTGGTTAGGAGTGAACCAGTAAAACTCCAGGGTTAGAGGTGAACCGAGTAGAAACCTCCGTGTAAAGGTTGAAGGTGAACCTGATTTAAAACCTTAGGTTTGAGGTGAACCCTGGGAAACCTCCTTAGTGAAATCCGGTACACTCAAGGGTTGAGTGCGGCAGCTGGGAGTGGAGTAGACTTATCGTCGAACCACTATAAAATGATTGTGTCTGTGATTGCTTTTCTATATGTGTGATTCATATCAATGCATTCATATTCATATATCTGATCACATCCCACACACATACACAGTCATATCCAACATAGACTAAGTTGCATATTGTTATATCTTGATTAGTTTATTGTTAGATCCTTTACTTGGCTTGGAAGTCGGTAGAGTAACATTTGAGTAATCCTAAGAATTGCATACATGATAGGATTAGAGTGATAGGATTTTTAAATAAATCATAAATCTTTAAAATGTCCTATTCACCCCCCTCTAGGATGTATTGACATATTCCGACTTCAACTCAAGCGGTCTTCACCGTTATTTCAATTGGTATCAGAGCGGGTCTCTCTTTAAGGGCTTCACCCCCTAGAGAGTGATCTTGACTGAAGTTGGAAATATGGCCAAAGGAGAGGGCTCATCAGTCACCAGGCCTCCAGTATTTAACGGCTCAAATTATGCATACTAGAAGGCTCGGACGCACTACTTTCTGAGATCTTTGGATCATGACGTTTGAGACAGTTGAAAGTGGATATGTGCCACCCACTGAACAAATTGTACTTGATAGTGGCACAACAATCACAAAGCCCAAATCCAAAGAAAAGTGGACAGCATTCGACAAAGAAAGACAAACATCTGAAGCCAAGGTTATGAATGCTATCTACTGTGCCGTGTCCCAAGATATATTCAATCAGATAAATATGTGTTGGACATCAAAAGAAACATGGGATTTACTGAAAATAACCCATGAAGGCACAAGCACTGTGAAAAGATCCAAACTTCAACTATTGACCTCACAGTTCGAAAGTCTCAGAATGGAGGAGCATGAGACATTTATGGAGTTCTTTACAAAGCTAAATATAATTTGCAACTCCATGGGTGGATTGGGAGAGAAAGTTCCAGTACCGAAAATTTGTAGGAAAATTCTAAGATCCCTACCGGAACGGTTTAATCCCAAGGTGACAACAATTGAGGAGTGTAGGAACATAGACGAGATGAAAGTAGAAGAACTAGTAGGTTCCCTACAAACCTTTGAACTACATTTCACTCAATCCCAAAAATCCAAAAACACTGTCCTAAAAACTTCAAGGAAAACAACTCATGAGGACAGTGAAAGTGAAAGAGAGGATGATGATGAGGAAGTGGCTTTGCTGGCATAAAGATTCAGAAGATTCTTTCAAAAGAATCGCGGCTGTCCCTCTAAAGGTGGAAAGGTGGATAACAAACTCTCTGCCGGCAAATTTGACAAAAAGACCAAAGAACCACAATGCTACGCCTGTCAAGAGTATGGACATCTATCTACCGAATGCCCAAACAGAAAAACCAAGGGAAAGGCAATGGCTGCCACGTGGGATGATATAGGTGAGTCAAATTCAGAATCTAGTGACTCAGAAAGCGATGGAGATCGGAAATCATTGAAAATACTCATGGTCTCTACTGCTTCAATTATTCCCACTGAATCTGATAACGAGAAAGGACAGCTAGCCGTGGAATCATCCTCATCTGACAGTGGAAAAGAAGAAGAAAAAAAAAAGGATAAGTTGCAAGATGTTTACAATCAACTCTATACTCATAGCATCAACATTCTTAAGAGACTTGGAATCTCGGAAAACAAGAAGATACTACTACAAAAGGATCTGGATAAAACACTGGAGATCAATTCACACCTAATTAATAATCTATAGCAATATTATGCAGATAATGACAAATTGGAAAGGATGAACCTATCTCCAAAAACTAAATCATCGGCTGCTTCAGGAAGCAATATAAGAATCTCTCCAGTATGTCATTTATGTGGTGATACGGGTCATTATAAGGCTGAATGCCTAACATATAGACGGACTGCACATAACTCTGGACAAAATCACATTGGAAAATTCAAACTGATCAGAGAAACACAGAATGTCAAGAGTCCATCTAGGGAAAACACTCATCTATCACCACCTACGATGCAAGACAGGAGAAAGAAATTTATTTCAAAATGGGTAGAAAAAGAAAAACAAATTTGTCTTATGACTAATCTTCACATACCCTGAAAATTTCATGTGTAGAAGGACATGTACCCAAGTCATGCATCTAGACCTGGATATTTGCTGAAATGATGCAAATTTTGCTAAACGTTAAATGATACATCTGAGGTTCCTGACCTCAAATTTTTGTATATAAACATACATATGTTTATAATTTTGGTGTGTACAGAAATTGTACATAATTTTTGGTAAGTATACTAATTGATTCATAGAAACTCTAAAAGTATACTTGGCGGATTGTTTGAATGCTGAAAATTGAAATCTTCATCTTCAACATGAATATGACATTCTCGAGTTATCGATAGACGGTCGATTTAATCGACTCATCTTTCGAATATGAATAGTTGGGTGGCCAAAAATGATATCGAAGACAGACTCGATGGTATCGATAAGCAACCTCTCGATATCATCGAAACGATGATCGATCTTATCGACAGATGGCGCCCGATAAAAGTCTGCAGAGTGAAAAAGGGGTTATTCTTTTTGTCCATCGGTCGTCTTCTGTGCTCGATACTCTCGACCAAATCACTAGGAGCTACGACGGACTAACTGAAATCCCTCCCCAAATTGGGTAATACCTTTCTATACTACAAGAGGTAAATTTCTTCTTTAGGTATTTTCGATTTTGTCAAGTTTTTGTTTTGTTTCCCAAACTCTTGTTTTGTCTGTATGGGAAAAGACAAAGGGATAGCGTCCGGATAGGGGGATTCAAGAACTACCTGACAAAAAGTCCTCGCATCTAGAGAAAGAGCGAGGGCCCCGGAAAGTGGGATCCCCACGCGTCAAAGATCACAGACTTCGCGAGGTGGGTCCCAAACCGATTCTCCAACACCTCCTCCTCCTCTGGTTAGGCAGCCCTCACGTCCAGCGAAATACACCGGTAGGAAGCTGATCCATGAGGGAAAAGTAGACAGGGCCTGCTTAGCACCGTATAATCTAGAACCCTTATTTGCTGCAGTTGGTTGGCTGCCCATCCTAGATTTCGGAGGGTCTTGTCAACTCGAGCAAACGCGCAATTTCCTTGCAGCGTGTCACTCTCCGGTATCTGATCCTCCTTCGTTCATGGTCTCTCTAGATGGTGATGATGCGTTCATCACTCCTACCACAATAGCTGACATTCTCAATGTACAGATGGCATCAGAAGGACTTCCCGACTTAGATCTCGATCTTCCTGAGGTTCGTTCCGTTGTAACCAAGTACCTGTGCAACAATAGAGATATTTCGTGGTACCAGGGGAACGCCTTAAAATCTAGGTACATGGAACCCCGCTTTCGGGTTATGCATGGGATCTTCGCTACAAATCTGTATCCAAGGAGTACAAATTGATCTGATCTCACAGGTCTTATGGTCATAATTATATACTTTGTTGCAAATGGGACAAAGGTTTGTCTTCCAACACTGATTGTCAACCAGTTGGTTAATGCAATACATACCTCCAGAGATCTGCATTTGCCATATCCATGGATTATAAACAGGATCTGTCAAAGAATTGGTTTGCCACCTACCACGGATCCTGTACTTCCAGTTCATGTCTTTAATGCAAAGAACATTCGAAAAATGGACCAGGAGTACCACGAGTACAAAGAAGAAGGCATTCAAGGATGTGAAGCGGAAGGTGTTGGTGATCCTCATTGGGAGGAAATTAAGAGGACAAGAGATGAATCATCTCAACCCGATCCAGCCCCATCTACGTCAATACCCGGACATGCAAAGAGATTCAAAATGGACATAATCGGGGCAATCCAAAGAGATATTCACTCTGTACGTGAGCAGTTGACAGTTTTGGAGCGAGTCGTCCTGAAAGTGCAGCAGTCTGTACAACAGCTGGTGGATCTGCTGACATGCGGACGGGACGACACGATGCCATCTCACTCTGCTCCATAAGGTCGGGTCATGCATGCTATCAAACACACTATACTTTTATCTCCACGATTGAACATCAGTATCTTTTTGGATGTTCTTCGTTATCACTGGTGTGTATGACAACCCTCTAAGATATGCATTTTTTTTTGTTATATATGCCCACAGATGGGCTAATGTTAATGAATGTTGTTGGGTGCCCATATATGGGCTTGTTTTTTTTGGTAATTGCTGTGTGGAGCAGTATCTTTGGTGGTTGTTTAAACAATTTTTTTTGGGAATTCACTATTGTCTGGGGCAGTTTTGGTTCTTTTATGGCTGAAATGAAACTCACATCTTTACTGCCATACCTATGTTTTGAATATTTTGACTATGGCTGCATATAAACTCTTATCTTTAATGCCATAATACTGTTTTTCAATTCCCCTGGTTGATCAAGTCTCTGATTTGGAATGCATGAGATGCCTTTAAATGAATATTTCAACTGCTTTACAACTGCTTTATCTTATCCTACATGCATTCGTGACTTCTGAAAATGATGTTTGTTTCAAAATCATCTCATCTTTATACATCTATCTCTGTTGGTTCTCCCATGCAATTCAATCTTCTGTCAATATCACTTACTGTACCTTTGCCAATGACTGACAAAAAGGGGGAGAACAGTTCAAAACACCCCGAGCAGAAAATTGTATATCTTATGCTGTTGCAGGTGTTAGAGGGAGCAGCTGCACCAAGAAAGGGGGAGTTTTGAAGTAAGGGGGAGCGAATACTTCTAGAATGTGTACATGGGATAGAAAAATTGTAAAATTGTGTAAATGCATGTACACACAATTTAGGGTGTGTCTAGAAGTGTTATAGGGTGTTTTGGATATTTTGTTATGTAATTGACAAAGGGGGAGATTGAAAGTGCACCTGCTAGTGCCCTGGTTTGTCAAGTTACGTGAATGATGAGTCAGACTGGTTACAAGAGTTTATTTCAAGCGTCTGCCTCATCCAGATGTGTGAAAGCTCGAAACAGGTAAATCATAGCCTCACATCCCATGTCCTAAAACCCTTAAAACAAGATAGACATCTTAGGATTTTTATGGTGAGAAAAATTTTCAAAATAGAAAAATCTCTAAGTTTTTCTCGCCTTGTCGATTTTGTCGAAGCACCCTCGATATGATCGACCTGTTCTGTCGATGTCCTCGATACCTTAACGATATTATCGAAAAGAGGACCAAAAGTGTCCAACAACTAAATATTCATCTTGACGGATTTATCGATGTATCGATACACTTATCGATATCATCGATAAAAGCACTAAACATGTCCAGTAACTTCATAACATATCTGGACGAATTATCGATGTATCGATACGCATATCAATACCATCGATCTTCAAATCTCGAGACCATCGAGAGTGGCTCGATAAGATCGACAGACAGTTTTTTGGCGCCCCTGTTTTTTAATGAAAAACTCAAAATTCTTCGATATATCGATGACCTCTCAATATGATCTAAATTCAAATATCGATAAGATCGGAGGTCCATCAATGATATCGATGGTTGGCGCGCTCTTCTTACAGCAGATATTTCATGATGTTTTTTAACTATGATCGGGGGCCCTTCGATTTAATTGATATTCAAATATCGATGATATCGACACCAGATCGATTGCATCGAACTAAGCCATAATCTGTTCAGTAAGTTCAAAAGTAAATCTGCTGGAATTATCGATACCTCGACTCTAATCTCGATATCATCGACATTTAAATTTCGATGACCTCGACGGTTCCCCTGATCATTCATGAAAACCTGAAATATTTTTAAAGTCAAGTCTCTCTCATTTTTCATGTGTTGAGGGATCGATCCAGTCATCGATGGAATCGGAGTTCGAAATTCGATGACATCGACAACTGTTTCGATTCATCGACCTATTGGCAAGGAGTTTCAAAAGCGTTTGACATCGACTCCGAGTCATCGAGCAGACCATCGATACTATCGAGAGTATACGCTCAATAATATCGAACCTGCTCGATGATATCGAACTCTGTCATAAATGTGACCGTTTTATATCCGTTGGAACTTCTTGCCTATATATAGAGGACTTGTTCTTTGTTGCTGTAAGAGAGAAAAGAGAGCTTTTGCGTGTTTCAACTCATATCTTATACCTAAAGCCTTTCTCTCTAGGGAGTTCATCCTCCAATCCACCCTTATCATTGATATTAAATAGAGTGGATTGGGGAATGAACTTCTGCATTCAAGGATCATTCAGCTACCACCTTAATGGCAAATCATTAAGTTAGGATACCTTGAATGCATAAGAGAGGAACCACTCTATCTTCCTTATAGGAAAATCTTTATAGAGTAGGATTCTATCTCACCCTTAACCCAACCCGAAGCCAAGCATTGGTATATCATCTTGTGTTGCGGATCAAGGGAGCTGAAGACTCTTCGTCAACAAGGAGGAGGAGATCTTTAGCATTGCCCTGAATGAGATTCATCAACTTATCTGTAAGTATCTAGAGTCTAGAGGACACTTGTGATCATTCCTTTCTAGGTCTTGGTCGTAAGTGGTTCTCACCCTTTGAAGTCTTCAAGGAGGCCTCCAGCGGGATTGTACGTAGTGGGTGCACAGGGTGGACCCTTGCTCTTGTGTAGGGCATAAACTATTAGGTCCTTGTGTAGGTCTTTGACCTGTGTGGTCTAAAATTCGGGTGCGTTGTGTGGACCCTTGCTCTTGTGTAGGGCATAAACTGTTAGGTCCTTGTGTAGGTTCTTGACCTGTGTGGTCTAAAATCCGGGTGCGTTGTGTGGACTCTTGCTCTATGGAGAGCATAAACTTCTAGTTAGGAGTGAACCAGTAAAACTCCAGGGTTAGAGGTGAACCGAGTAGAAACCTCCGTGTAAAGGTTGAAGGTGAACCTGATTTAAAACCTTAGGTTAAAGGTGAACCCTGGGAAACCTCCTTAGTGAAATCCGGTACACTCAAGAGTTGAGTGCGGCAACCGGGAGTGGAGTAGACTTATCGTCGAACCATTATAAAATGACTGTGTCTGTGATTGCTTTTCTATATGTGTGATTCATATCAATACATTCATATTCATATATCTGATCACATCCCACACACATACACAATCATATCCAACATAAACTAAGTTGCATATTGTTATATCTTGATTAGTTTATGATTGGATCCTCTACTTGGCTTGGAAGCCAGTAGAGTAACATTTGAGTAATCCTAAGAATTGCATACATGATAGGATTAGAGTGATAGAATTTTTAAATAAATCATAAATCTTTAAAATGTCCTATTCACCCCCCTCTAGGACGTATTGACATATTCCGACTTCAACTCAAGCGGTCTTCACAGCTATTTCACATCTATTTACAAAACTGACCGTACAGCCACTTACATACATGATCAGAGTACTAATGAATTTCTTGAATTTTCGTGGCCCGAGTACATACTCGTGCTTGAGAATTCCGAGTGTTAATAATGTACAAATTGGATGCTTTAAAAAATCGCACAATATATATATATATATATGTATATATATATATATATATATATATATATATATATATATATATATATATATATATATATATATATATATATATATATGTCACGCCCCAAACTCAGAAACTGGACTCACAGGAATCTCGATCGCTGAATCCAGTGCCGATAGCATCCGCAGTACCCCATTCTCGGCTCCCAGCGCCCATACGCCAGGTTCCGATCCTTGGATCCTACAAGGAGGATTTTCCAACGTACATTTATTTCGTAAGAAGTATAACCACAAGTTTACCCAAATCACAAAGGCAACATCATCATCACATATCCACTAATATAAACATTTGAATACAATGCTGAAAGGGAAATACATATGTTAAATAAAAATCAAAGCTCCAGAAGACCGCTGCACGTTGCTGCAACCTAACACCACCTGCACACATCTATCGTGCATAAGCTTATAGAAAGCTTAGAGGGTGGTGAAAGTGTGTGTAAGGTAAGTGCCAAGTATAGAATAAAGCCCATAAATCATACATTATCGGAATAAGTGAGAACACTGACAAGATCATGAATCATACAATATTTGAGTAAGCGGAAATGTACTGGTAAGTCCATGAGTCATATAATATCAGAGTACGCAATGCAGATCATAATGAGTCAAATATCATATATCGCGGATGCAATGCAATATGCAGATCCTGCCTAGTTCATCTAAGCCATATAAGTGCAGAAATGTAGCAATCCAAAATGTCATATGCTACGGATGAAATGTAACATGCGATGCGAATGAAATGACCAAGCTGGAGTTAAGTCGGGATAATAGTATGTAGTATCGCAGGCTATGGGGTCCATCACAAGGGAATTCTATCCAAACCTGTCCCATACCTAAATTTGGATAGTCAAACACAATGTGGTAAACTCCTGATCCCAGGTTAGTCGCGCGCCTCAACCGAAATCCTGGCCATTACGAAGGTACACGTAATAAATAGTTTCGCACCACCAGCCCGAGTGGATAGTGAATGAATGAATGAATGATTATGCAACTTCTGCTCAATAAGTCCATATATCAGTACGGTTCCTTTCTGGGATCATCACTGGGGTCTAGTACACTCTACATGCAAATCGCCGCCCACTGACGCCCGACCATGCAAGTGGAAGAGACCTCACTATCCGCATGGTCAGTAGTCAGTCAATATTTACTCGGCACGTCGATAGCGGACCCATTCACAAGCTGGTCAAACTCAGCCTAGCAATGCCCCCTACCCTCGGGAGGGCAAGGCCACACCCCTTCCAACTGATCACGACATAGTGGGAGACGCGGCCTCCTGGTATTTGACTCTCATGCGCTCATATATATCCACCCGGTCTCGACGTTGGGGTGTCTCCTGGCCAAGGAGGTTTAGGAATTTTCACCCAGGGACATCTATGATGCCCGTATGCTAGACCAAATATTTTCGATGTCCCATCTGGCCATCCACGATATGCCTGTGGAGGTTATGACCCTGATATCGGTAGGGTATACAGTAGTCACAACACACAATGTAAGATGCATGAGTCATACAATCCAGTCATGCATCAATCCTACGCATATAGTGCGCTCATATGAGATAACCTCCGCCTATCATGGAGTCTCATAACAACCTGCCCAATGACATATGTAATGGTCAACCACATCTCATAACAAACATGCAAATGATGCGTATGGGCTTGTATCATGATGCTATGCCGTCACATACTCATAATCGGTATTAATAACCGACATCAACAATCGGACTCGACAATGTGACCATTTAACCAACATTGTCCCCAAGAAATGGCCCACATAGAGCCTAATATATAGTGGACCCATGGCCTCGCACAAGGGCCTAATATTCAACACCATGGGCCTTACTCAAGAGCTTAATACATATCATGATGGGCCTCTCACATGGGCCTAATATACATCACAATGGGCTTCATCACCTCACCCTCAAATGCATCACAATGGGCCTCATCACATAGACCTCATATTCATCACATTATGCCTTAAACGTGGGCTGAATACACATCCCAACGGGCCTCAAATACAGGCTGCATATACATCACATTAGGCCTTAAACACTAACCGCATATACATCACATTGGGCCTCAAATACAGGACGAATACACATCACAATGGGTCTCAACTACGGGCCACATATACATCATATGGGTCTCAACAATCGCCCTCAGCAATCGAAATCGACCTCGACAATCGGAACGACCTCGACAATCGGAATCGACCTCGACAATCGGAATCGGCCTCAATAATCAGAATCGGTCTCGTCAATCAGAATCGGCCTATACAATCGGAATCAGCCTCGATAAATGGAATCAGCCTCGACAAACGGAATCGGCCTCGACAATCAGCCTCGACAATCGGACTCGGCCTCGACTAACAGAATCAACCTTTTCAATTGGACTCGGCCTCGACAATCAGAATCAACAATTGGAATCGGCAATCGGAATCGGCCTCGTCAATTGGACTCGGCCTCGATAATCGGAATCGACAATCAGAATCAATGATCGAAATCGATAATCGAAATCGGTGAACGGAATCAATAATCGGAATCGGCCTCATCAATCGGACTCGGCCTCGACAATCAGAATCGGCCTAGCAAGGCATAAGGGAAGGTCACAATGTGGACATCCAACCATCATTGCCCATCAATGTGGCCATTTAACCAACATTGCTCCTAAGGAGTGGCCCACATAGAGCCAAACGCATAGTGGTCCCATGGCCTCATGCAATATACATCACAATGGGCATCATACAAGGGCTACATACACATCACTATGGGCCTCATCACATGGTCCTTTTACACATCATGGTGGGCCGTATCACATGGACCTAATACACGTCACGGTGGGCCACATCACATGGACCTCGAACACACATTGTGCCTCACTAATAGGCCTCATATACACAACAAGTGGGCCCTGCACATGGGCCTCAAATACATAACATGTGGGCCCTACACATGGGTCTCATATGCATCAAATGGGCCACGTATCTAGGCCTAGACATATCACAATGGGCCTTGCCCATGGGCCTCGAATACATCATAGGTGGGCCCTATCACATGGTCGGGCTGTGTGGATGAATCACATCCATCAAGGTGGGACTGGCAGAAGGACAACATGGACATAAAATACATGCATCATGGTGGAGTCCTCATCACCGTCCAAACACGTCCAGCACAAATGGACGGAGTGATTACAATAAATGCATCAAGGTGGGGTCCTACAGTGGGACGGCTTAGATAAAACCCATACCTCATGGTGGGGTCCACACGTGTGGCCCATCAACAAAATGGATGGATGGTTCAAATATAAAACATATACGGACAAGGTGGGCCCCATTCCTCACACGTGCAACACGTGTGCAGTGGGCCCACAGCTGCCAAAACAGATGGACAACGAGGACAACACATACATCATGGTACATCCCACAGCACACCGTCCGTGTAATGGATGGTGTGGAAATGATATATACATTTGGTGGGTCCCACACGGTGGACAGATGGACGACAGGGATATACGACATATGCATCAAGGTGGCCCACGTCCGTGTAATGGATGGTGTGGATACAACACCATGACATGGTGGGACCCTCAAAGTTGGTGACGCCACTCAACAGCTAATAGCTGGTGTGACGTACCCAGCCAATCTGTCCAGTAGGTGGGTCCCATATGGGGCCCACCACATACATATATGAGCATATATATAATATTATATTATATTTAAAAAAAGGCAGTGTCCAGAGGGTCTGGATGCCCAGGATGGACGGTGTGGATTTAAAACCCATACATCGTGGCTGGGGTCCATATACATGGATGATGTATGCGTACACCAGCCAATCTTATTCACAAGTAGGTCCCACGTGGGGCCTACCATAACGTTTATTTTCATCCAATCTGTTGATAAGGTCACAAAGACCTGATTAAAGGGGAAAAACAAATATCATATATATCCAAAACTCCTTGGACCAAAAAAGGGTTTCAATGGCAGACGTTCAATCCAACTGTTTCCTGCCATGTGGGCCACCTGAGTTTCACATACGACTAATTTTTAGGGTGGCCCACAGCTAGAAGGGACCCGACAAATGCACGGTGTTGATGATCAACCCACATCATGGTGGGGCCTACAGCTGGGACCCACGGTCCTTGTCTCTCACATTCCAGCACAACAAGACAGCAGGACGCTACCGCGCGTCCTCTGGACTGCAGCAGCAGCACCTGCTGCTTCATTTATATATATATATAAAATTATTTCTCTGTGGTTTTTCACAAGTGGGGCCCGCATTAGGGGAATCCGACCTAGTCGTTGGATTCCATGGCTCAAGATAGACCCATCAAGCCCAATATTTGAGGTATTTTTGTGTGTAAAAACATTAGGTGGATTTCATCGGTAGAAAACATTGTTTGTTATGCTATGGCCCACCAGAAAATCGGATTAGCTTCATTTTTCGGCTCAACGCCTAAAATGAGTTGGGCAATAGGATGGATGACGTGGATTGAATTCATACATCAAGGTGGGGCTTGCATGAGCAACCCACCGTAAAGCTTTGAATCAATCTGATATATATATATATATATATATATATATATATATATATATATATATATATATTTGTGTCAGTACACCCCACCGTCAGCTCACACTTCGTTGTGTGGCAACGTCCGGTGTCCCTGGACGCTAGATGGTTTGCATCCAAAACCTTTTAAGGTGGGCCCCACCTACAAACGTGTTGTCCAGGTGTGCCACCAAATAGCTGGATGGTGTGGATAAGATATACATCAAGGTGGGGTCCATCCGGGTGGGCCACGCAGCCACATCATCACATAAAATAATGGAAAAGAGAGGGAGAGATAGAGAGGAGGAGACACGTGCAATGGAGGGACCCCAACACTATGGGCCGTCCGTTCCATGCATTCTATCATACATCAAGTGGGTCCCAATACATGTGGGCCCACCAAATCAAAAATCAACGGTGGAGATTCCTTCTCCACCAAAATGGAAGGTCTAGATGACCTCTTTCAAACTTAGAAAGTAAATATAATGATGGGGTCCATGGAGATTGGCCCCATCATGGAATGATCATGTGAATCATAGTGAGATCCATACCATCAATCGGTAGGCCTCACTTGGCCCATCATAAAAATATGAAATCTAGGCCTATAGAAGCACCCACCTTTGATCTCTTCTTCCTTCTTCCACCAACACGATCTAGAGCTCCAAGGGGAAGAATTCAACGGTCGATATGTTCTTTGGATGGTGGAGATGGGAGGTAGGAAGTGGGCCACACAAAGCTCTCTCATAGAGCTCTCATGGACGTGGGTTGCTTGGGAGGAAATGAGAGAAGTGAGAGAGAGAGAGAGAGGATGGGATGTAAAGAGAGAGGGGATGGGTGAGTGAGTGATGGATGATGGGTGAGTGATGTGTACTTGACATGTAAGGGATGGATAGTTTTGACTTTGTGGTTGCTTTTAGGGATGAGACATGTACTTGACATGTGAGGTGATTGATTGGATTGATTTGACATGTTATAAATATTCTCTTGGTATTGCAAACGCGCGGCGTTTCCTCGAACTGAACGCGGGCCTACATCTCCTGGCCTGGGTATCGCCTCGGCGCGCGAGACGCGACATTGGAACTGCGGCGATGGCGCGGTCGCACTGGTACAAGTTTCGAGTCGAGTCAACTCTGGAATACGGGATACGACTCGGGGTCATGCGCAACTACCGATAAAAGATTAGGGGTCACCGGAATTCGACCGGGAGGACCATGGAAGCCTACGGAACGGTACGAGCTAGGATACGGGTCTTACATATATATATATATATATATATATATATATATATATATATATTTCATTTAGATCACATCCAATTACATTCATGAAGGTAACTATTCACAAGAATAAAATTGACTGTATTTATTACTTCATTAGAGTAAAAAGAATTAAACAATTTATCAAATGCCCTCTCTTATTACATTATTGAGTTTGCAGCGGAAACATAAAACTAAATCATAAAACTATCTTTTTATTCATTTAGTATAATCTTCTATAGTGAGATTGTTACACCCCAAACTCGGAAACCGGACTTACAAAATTTTCGATCGCCGAATCTAGTGCCGACGGCCTTCGTAGTACACCATTCTCGGCTCTAGATTCCGATGGGATCCCACAAGGAGGATTTTCCAACGTACATTTAACTCATAATAAGCATAACCACAAGTTTACCTAAATCACAAAGGCAACATCATCATCACATATCCACTAATATAAACAGTTGAATACAGTGCTGAAAGGAAAATACATATATCGATAATCAAAGCTCCAGAAGACCGTTGCACGATCCAAGCTCAATGCTGCTGCAACCTAACGTCACCTGCACCATCTATCGTGCGTAAGCTTATAGAAAGCTTAGAGGATGGTGTAAGTGTGTGCGATGCATGTGCCAAGCATAAAGATATCAGAGTAAGCGAAAATGCTAGCAATCCATAAATCGTACAATATTAGAGTAATGTGGAAACATGCTGGTAAGTCCATAAATACAATTAGCCTTATTCAGGCTATGTGATGCAAAAACATAATAAGCCAATATCATATAAAACATAGCAACCCGAAATGCTATATGCCGCGGATGTAATGCAATATGCGGTGCGAATGAAATGACTATGTAG
Organism: Magnolia officinalis; assembly: GCA_021015155.1. Taxonomy (NCBI): domain Eukaryota; kingdom Viridiplantae; phylum Streptophyta; class Magnoliopsida; order Magnoliales; family Magnoliaceae; genus Magnolia; species Magnolia officinalis. The sequence continues at coordinate 31,484,437 of JAJHSJ010000004.1, read as the reverse complement.
GAGTGTGAAGTCGGGATGATAGTACGAAGTATCACAGGTTACGGGGTCCACCACAACGGACTTCTATCTAAACCAGTCCCATACCTAAATTTGGATAATCAGATCAATGTGTTAAACTCCTGATCTCAGGTTAGTCGCGCGCCTCAACCGAAATCCTGGCCATTGAAAAGGTAGACATAACAATTAGTTGCGCACCACTAACCCGAGTGGATAGTGAATGAATGAATGAGTATGCAACTCCTACTCAATAAGTCCACATATCAACACCGTACATCATTGGGATCATCACTGGGGTCTAGTACACTCTACATACAATCGCCGCCCACTAGACGCGCAACCATGTAAGTGGAAGAGACCTCACTATCCGCTTGGCCAGTAGTCAGTCAATATCTACCCGGCACGTCGATAGTGGACCCATTTACGAGCTGGTCAAACTCAGCCTAGCTATGCCCACTACCCTCTGGCAGGTAAGGCTACACCCCCTCCCAACTAACCATGACACAGTGGGAGACGCGGCCTACTGGTATATGACCCTCATACGCTCATATATATCCACTCGGTCTCGAGGTTGGGGCATCCTCTGATACCAAGAGGGTTTAGGAATTTTCACCTAGGGCCATCTATGGAGGCCGATGCTAATAACAGATTTTTGGTGTCCCATCTGGCCATCCACGACATGTTTGTGGAGGTTATAGCCCTGATGTCGCTAGGGCGTACAGTAATCACAACACACAATGCAAGATGCATGAGTCCTACAATTCAGTTATGCATCAATCCTGCGCATACCGTGTGCTCATGTGAGATAACCTCCACCTATCAGGGAGTCTCATAACAACCTGCCCAATGACATATGCAATGGTCAACCACATCTCATAATAAACATGCAGATGATGCGTATGGGCATGTATCGTGATGTTATACTCATAATCGGTATCGACAACTGGCACTGATAATTGGCATCAATAATCGGCCTATACAATCGACCTCGACAATCGGAATCGGCCTCGACAATCAGAATCGGCCTCGTCAATCGGAATAGTCCTCGGCAATCGGAATCGGCCTCGATAATCGGTCTCAACAATCGGAATCGGCCTCAGCAATTAGAATCGGCCTCGATAATCGGAATTGGCCTCGATAATTGACCTCGACAATTGGAATTGGCCTCGATAATCGGCCTAACAAAGGGCCTAAGGAAAGGTCACAATGAGGACATTTAACCATCATAAGATCACAAAGACCTGGATTAAGAGGAAATGTAAATTTCATATTGATCCAAAACTTCTGTGACCTCAAATGGTTTCAATGGTAGGTGTTTCTCTCTCCATTGTTTTTTGCAATGTGGTCCACCTGATAGATTTGCCTCATTTTTGTCTCAAGCCTTAGGACGAGCTCACCAAATGGGATGGACGGTTTGGATGTAATACATTCATCAGGGGAGGGCCCATCATCCCAGCTGGATAAATAGATGGTCGGTTTGGATATAACACATGCCTCATGTGGGGTCCACAGAATTTGCTGACGTCAAGCAGCAACTATACAAAAGATGTGTATGGCCAGGCTATCGTCCAGATGGATAGCCTGGATGGACAACGTGAATAAAGCACATACATCACAGATCCCACCGTCCTGGCATATGGACGGTGTGCATATAGAATAAATACATCAGGTGCGGCCCACCGTTGCACGGTGGATTAACACAGGGGGTAGGTCCCACCTACTTGCTGACGTCAATACATCAGCTATATAGCTGGTGTATAAACGTCTAGCCAATCCACTCTCTCAGCAGTGGGTCCCACGTAGGGCCCACCAGATATATGTAATGCATATATGTATGTATCATATAATATATATTACATTATATATATATATATATATATATATATATAATTTTTTTAAATCAAGCCAGCATCTAGCGTCCAGCGTCCAGTAATGGACGGACGACTGGATGCACAGATCATCATGGTGGAGTCCTACCGTCCCTGATGGATGATGGATAAAACACATACATCAGGGTGGTGCTACGTCAGTGTGGCCCACCCGATTGCGGATCAAGCTGATATTTATGTATCCCTTTCATACAGTCTAACAACGTCTACTGCTGGACGTCCCATGGTTGGACGGTCAACAAGTTGGCCCACTTGGTGGACGACCAAGATAAAATACATGCATCATGAGGGCCATCAACAAGGGAGAAAGAGAGAGAGAGAGAGAGAGAGAGAGAGAGAGAGAGAGAGAGAGAGAGAGAGAGAGACGAGAGAGAGAGAGAGAGAGAGAGAGAGAGAGAGAGAGAGAGAGAGAGAGAGAGAGAGAGAGAGAGAGAGAGAGAGAGAGAGAGCATGTGGTGGAGAGGAGCTCCGCCACTATGAGCTCCTCTCTATCATACAATGTACACATCAAAATGGGTCCCAAATCATGTGGGCCCTACATTAAAAATCAAGATCTAGTGGTAAGAACACCTACCTTTGATCATGGACTTATCCTTCCATCAACGCATTCTAGAGCTCTAATAGATGAGATTCAACGGTCGAGATGGACTTTGGATGGTGGGATTGGGTGGTAGGAAGGTGGGCCACACTAGCTTCTCTTATGGAAGCTTGGACGTAGGTTGCTTGGAGAATGAGGGAGAGAGATATTATAAGAGAGAGAGATAGATGGGTGTGAGTGATGGGTGTACTTGGTTGTAAGAGAGAGAATTGACTTTGGGGTGGGTGGTTATACTTGGGGATGGGTGTTGTACTTTGACTAGTGATGTGATTAATGTGATTGATGTGATGTTCTCTTGGGTTTTGTAAATGTGTGGCATTTTCTTTGAACTGAACGCGGGCCCACATCTCCTAGCCCGAGTATCGCCTCGGTGCGCGAGATGCGATATCAGAACCGCGACAACGGCGCAGTCGCAAGGGTACAAGTTTCGAGTTGAGCCGATGCTGATATATGGGACACGACTTAGGATGACGTGTAAATACCGATAACAGATCGCGGGTTGCCAGAATTTGACCGGGAGGACCGTGGAAGCCTACAAAATGGTACGGGCTAGGATACGGGCCTCACAAAGATGGTCCTCTGGGTCTTCAATCTGTACATCGCTTGCATCATTTGTACGGTTAAAGAGGGTTAATGCCCTACTCATAGGGGTGGTTATCCTTTAAGATTATCATTAATTCAAGATATTCATATAAGTAATGCAAGGGTTCTGATAGTGCCGTACTCCACTACTACGAGGGTTATCAATATACGTAAGCAACCTACATGAGATGAATACCTAACAAGTATATGTGGTTCATCACATTTAGCGATCACCACAATGTGGAAAATGATTTAGAGTTATCCGGCTTGCCTTGCATCCCATTCTACAGAGATTCGTCGACGTGTCCCACGTTAACGTGAATTTACGTAGTTATCCCAAGATGACACAACACATGACTTGGATGAATTACGTGACACGATTTGTTTATGGAGCGACTATTTGCGACATCCAATCCTGGAAGTGATGTAACACCCATTGCGAGTTATATCAATTTGTGCAACACTACCCAAAATTTATGGAATTATGTGTTGGCCCAGGGGCTGCTACCCGAACTATATTGCGTCCATGATATTTATTTGATTGCTAGAAGTAGGATTTCCAACATAGTACTTGCACCAAAGAGGAAATCAATTGAATCATAGGAGCTTTGGAATTCGAAGACACATGCCCAAGCCATAAAAGTAGATATCACAAGGCTAATAAAATAAGGAGGAGAGTAGCAATGGCTAACTCAACAAAGAGGAGAGTGGCGATGACCAACTCAACAGAGAGGAGAGTAGTAATGGCTAACTCAACAGAGAGGAGAGTTGCAATGGTCAACTCAACAAAATTGGTAAAAGCAAGGGCAAGACTTGTATCCATCGCCCCACATAAAATAATGAAGATCATTCGTAATTAACATCATGACATAATTCCCAAAGGTTAAATAATTGAAGGTAGTAAATCAAATAATTGCAGGGAGAGAATCAAAGTAATATGAAAGCATATAAAAGGTAAGAATAATTAAATCAAGGTAAGCTTAAAGGAATCCCTCACATAAATTTGGAAAGGTCATGTATATTTAACATCATACCTTAACCACTATTCCTAAAGGATAAATAATCGATGGTGGTAAATTAAATATTTGAAGGGAGGATTCAAAGCATGGGAGGGAATAAAATAAATCAAACTAACTCAAGTTAATATAAGCTTAAAGGAATCCCTCACGTTAGATTTAGATCTAAACCCTAGGTAGATATCAATGTAGGAAAGCTTCTACATGAAAAGCTTTCATATGAATCACGACATCGCTTGAGCAAGAGGGAAACACCATACATATAGAGAAGGAAGAGGACGTCCAGGCTTCTCTCTCTTTCTCCTTCTTTCTCTCTCTTTCTTTCTTTTTCTTTTTTCCTTCTCTCTCTCTCTCTCTCTCTCTCTCCTTGGGTGTTGAGAGCTTGGGCGTGTGAGAGGAGAGGGGAACGCACACTCCTTTTTAAAAGGAGTGGGCATGTGAAAGGGGTGTGTTTCACATCCCACTTGGATTGGGTTTCTCCAATTTTTCCTTTTCTGATGATATTTCTTTGAATCTAATTCATCTATTGTGTTAGGTTCGTCGAATAAAGTCAAGGTATATGATTTTCTTGGTAATCTGAAATTTAGATTGGCCTATCTTGAAAATTTTCCTAACAGGTACTAAAACGAACTTGATTTTAATTAACAGTCTACATTTGATGATCAGGGCTCAATTTTGAGAAAAATGTGTAGTCAGGATAGGCAAATGGTTGGACAAAATTTGGTGGTTGATCGATGGTGGAAAAAACCTAAATATAAAATTTCACCTTTTGTACCAAAAGGAAGGAACTGGCTTCAACCTTCAATGGTATAAGTAGAGCTGGGCAAAACAAATCTGATCCGATGGATTAGACCCTATCCGACCCAATCCTAACCGAACCACGGCTTGGATCGGTGCGGATCGAGTTAGGTATTTCAGATCCGAATGTTTTTTGGATTGGGATTGGATCGTGGTCAATCCGTACTGATCCAATCCGAAACCCGATCCGAATGGGTGTATATATAATAAATACATCACTGTGGGGCCCATATAACTTTGATCTCCTTTGAACTGTTCATACAACTCGGAGCTCGAGGAGCATCAATCTCGTCTTCCAGCTAGCCTAGGCTACAACAGTAGTAGGTGTGTGGTATTGACGCCTGAGCCTAACGAAAATGGATTGGTTACTCCTTGTGTTTGATGATCTGTGGGCCCCACTATGATGTATATATTTAATCGATGTCATTCATTCATTTTTACAGATCATTTTAAGGCTTGATACAAAATATTAGAGAGATAAAAATCTCAGGTGGACCACACCACAGGAAAACAATAATGATTGGATATCCTCCATAAAATCCTCCTCAGGCTCCGGATTGACCACACCACAAATAGTAGCAGAGAATGATTTTCACCGTTAAACATTTCATGTGGTCCACTTGATAATTAAATCTGTCATATTTTTCGTCTCAAGCCTTATGACGAGCTCACCAAATGGATGGACGGTTTGGATATAACACATACCCCATGATCAGACCCACAGAACTTGCTAACGTCGTTAAAGCAAGTCACTTGCGTGAAAAGCACTCATTGCACTTACGTGCAGTGCACGTCAACACATGTCCGGTAAAAGCATGGATATGGTGACGGAGAGTTCTTTTAGAGCCATGTGAGGCCCACCTTGATGTATATGTTTTATTTAAGCCATTCATCCATTTTGACATATCATTTTAGGCCTTGGGCACAAAAAGGTGGTATTAAAGGCTGAAGTGGACCACACCACATGAAACAGTTAGATTAAATTCATACGATCTGAATCCTACCGAACCCGATCCGACTTGGTTTCCCTGACCAAGTCGGACTCGGTTCGGGTCAGGCCAACCATGCATCGAATCGGTCCGAGTCAGGTGACCCGGACTCGGTCCCGGATCGAATCGAGTTCGGGTCAGGCCATTGAGACTTCGGATCGGGTCGAGTTTGACCCAATCCGATCCGATCCAGACTGATGCCCAGCTCTAGGTGTAGGATTATAGATCAGGGCCTAAATTTTGTGTAACCTCGTAATCATATAAGACCAACGTGTGGTCCAAATTTGAGTTGAGATGGAAGGAATGAAGTGATTAAATTGGAAGATCCAGATTTATAAGGAGTTGGTAGGCCTTGACAGGATAACTTCGCACCTAAGGAAAAGCCTACCAAAGTGGGGTCTTCATATTTCACACTTAGTCCATATAATGGGCAATCCAAGTTGTTCCCATGAAGTAAAATATCCTACTACGACTACCCACGAAGATTCTTCACTCTACGGACACAAAAATCAATGGTTAAGGGACTAATTTGTCAATTGGATCATTTTTACAATGATCTAAGGGCCGAAATTTGACATGTATGGTTAAATTATGATACATAAGCATGGTATAAAATTTCACATCAAACAGATCGTGGGAACCATGTGATCTAGAATTCAGGGGTCTAAGTTAATGACATTTTCGTAATTATTGTTGATATAAAAATTTTGAAAAATCTAATGGTTCTACATGATTGTAGGCATGTTTCTAAGTAATTCTTATAAAATAACTTATATCTAAATCATTATGAATAAAGAATTATTCACCAAACTAATTAATGGAATGTACATATATCAACCAACATAGGGGATGGTTAGATGACATGTTAAAAATAGAATACTTGATGGTTGGTACTCTAATAGTGTATATATGTACGATCAGTTTTATAATTGAAAGAACACAAGGTGAGTTTCTTGGGTGATTAGGGGGTAAAACATGTATATCGTTAGATTCGAGTGTCTTGTTCACATGTGTAAGTTTCTTAGATTGTAGTTCTGATGGTGGGTTAAGCATATTCATAGGTGATGAACAAGATGAATGGATGAAAAACTCAACTTGATGAGTGTATGAGTGGATGTAGAGATTGAGTAGCTAGGTTACTACGATCAGGTGGTCCAAAATCAAAGTGGACGGTTAGATGTCTCTATCTTGCAGTGCATATTTGACTGAGTGGTTGGTTATGATAGACAAGTGAGAACATTTGGATATATGATGATCCTATCTTAAAATCAATGGTCAGATTGCTTGATCTATGAATGGAGATTATTCTCAATGGTCATATTCGAGTTGGAGAATAGATGTAAAGTTAGGATAGCTAGATTGGTATCGTACATCTATACATATTAAGTTAAATTTCATGGTAACACTTGAGAACTTTCAATACTTAGGTATTAAAAAGTTTGGGGTGTTACAACTAACCATCAAGTTTTTCTATTTTTAACATGTCATCTGACCTCCATTATGTTGATTGATATATGTATATTCCCTTAATTAGTTTGGTAAATAATTCATTATTCATAATGCTTTAGATATAAGTTCTTTTGTAAGAATTACTTAGAAACGTGCCTATAACCATGTAGAACCATTAGATTTTCCAAAACTCTCATATCAGAAATAATTACGAAAATGCCATTAAGTTAGACCTTAGAATTCTAGATCATATGGTTCCCACAATCCGTTTAATGTAAAATTTATACCATACCTATGTATCATAAATTAACCATACATGTCAGATTTCGGTCCTTAGATCATTGTAAAAGTGACACAATTGACAAACTAACCCCTTAATTGTTGATTTTAGTGTCCATCCAGTGAAGAAACCTAGTGGGTAGTCGTAGTAGGATATTTATGTGAATGACTTAAATTGCCTATCATATGGCCCAAGTGTGAAATATGAAGATCCCACTTTGGTAGGCTTTTCCTTAGGTGCGAAGTTATCTCGTCAAGGCCTTCCAACTTATTATAAATCTAGATCTTCTGATTTAACCAATTCCTTCCATCACAACTTAAATTTGGACCACACTTTGGTCTCATATGACTATGAGATTATAAAAAATTTAGGCCCCGATCTATGATCCTATACCGTTGAAGGTTAAAGCCAATTCCTTCATTTTGGTACAAAAGGTGAAATTTTAAATTTAGGCTTTTTCCACCATCGACCAACCACCAAATTTTGTCCAACCGTTTGCCTATCACGACTACAGATTTTTCCCAAAATTGGGCCCTGATCATCAAGTGTAGACCGTTAATTGAAATTAGGTTCGTTTTGACACCCATAGGGAGAATTTTCAAGATAGACCAATCTAAATTTCGAGTCACCAAGAAAATCATATACCCTGACTCTATTTGATGACCTTGACACAATGGACAAATTAAAGTTAGAGAAAGATCGTTAGAAAATGGTAAATTGGAGAAACTCAATCCAAGTGGAATGTGAAATATACCCCTCTCACATGCCCACTCCTTTATAAAAAGGAGTATGCGTCCCCCCTCTAATCACATGCCCACCTCCCAAACGTCTAAGGAGAAGGAGACAAAGAGTGAGAGAGAGAGAGAGAGAGAGAGAATAAAACATCCTGAATTTTCACGGCCAGAGTTCATACTCGTGCCCGAGAAAACCGAGTGTTAATAATGTAAAACGTGGATGCTTTTAGAAATCACATTTTTTTTTTCATTCGTGTCACATCTAGGTACATTCATGAAGGCAACACTCACAAGAATAAAATTGACTGGATTGATGTAACGCCCTGAAAATCGGGGGTCGAGCATAAACTCAACTCCCGAGTTCCAGAACATCACTTATGCAACAAAATGAATGATGATTGAATGTTGACTGTATTCGTGCATTGAACATGAGTGAGATTAAGCCAAAACAGCATATCATACTCCAGAGATAGTTAAATTTGCAAGCGGAAGACTGTGATAGATAGATAAAATATATAAACTATGATGAGTCTCCAGAGTGTGATAACATTACCAGGTTAAATAATTACAAGTATAGTTCTAAAATATACCAAATGTGAGGAAGTGTAATGTCTCCTATCCCAAGTACCGTAGCCCCGTCAATACAATACCAGGTCTTCATAGACCTGTCAGAGATTTCGTGTAGGAGAACTCCTCTTCAACATTATAGTAGTAGTTCGGCTCTGCTTCATAAGCATCGCCATCACCTGAAACTCAACAAATCTGGTTGGTGTTGCAAACACCGTCCCGTAACGTGGGAGTGAGTGATCAACTCAGTGGAACAATAAAGCATAGGTTAACATGTTATCAATTCAATCAAGCAGTAATGATAAAGCAGTACAATCAAACAAGTTTAACTACTCTTGTTAAATGCAAGTATGAAATGACATGATGATGCGACATCATCTTACGTTCGCGACATCATCTTACGTTCGCGAATGCATACCTCCCTCAGTGCTCCACATCTACTAGGCACATGCGGTGCGATGATGAGCATGATTACCGAGTTATTATTAGTCCATTTCAAATAGTAGTATTGGGAAACTAAGGTACCTCCCTTGTATCATTCCCAAACATGATCCATTCTAGGGTCGTCAGTCCTAGCTAATCTCATACGATATTATGGTTTGAGAAGCATAGCGAAGGCATCACAAAGGGCTCGTCACCCGTCAGCACGGATACAGATCTCACCGTATGCGGCTCAATTGCTGACCGTCAGCTCGAGTACAGGTCTCACCGTACTCGGCTCAATCGCTGGCCATCAGCTCGAATACAGATCTCACCGTACTCGGCTCAACTCATGCTCTAGTTGCTGTGAATGGCTCGTCGCCAATCACAGACCTTAGAGTATACTCGAAGATACTACAGAGGACTCGTCGCCCGTCAGCACGAGTACAGGTCTCACGGTACTCGGCTCTCGCCGTAAGTATCGACAGCTCGAATATAGTGTCCCATACCACCGTATTCGGCTCACGAGTTTTGTTACTCAATGGTCACTACGGGGAGGCACGTGGCCCCAGCTAGGCCGACAGCTCGACCACGGTGTCCCATACCACCATGCCCGGCTCATGAGTCTTAGCGGATCGAGGTACCATGGTTAAAAGAGATTTCACTGGTAAGTTTGGTACCCTAGGTTCAAGCAGTAGCATCCAAACATGGTGAACATACATAAGACAGATCGGGTTACTTGACAAGCTCGGCTAGCTCGAGTGCACAACAAGTTGAACGACATGAAGTGCATAAGCACTTCGCGTGGCCAACCACTATCGTCAACCGAAGTACGACTCGGGTTCGTCGAACACATCTCACGTGGCAAATGAATCACAGCCATGAATGCAATTCTGGTACCGATTGTCTGGACTATAATCATAACCCCAAACACAATCAAATGCAGATAGATAAAGTAGTAGTGATCAAGATTCAACTCATACAATCAAGGTCTGGTATTATCCGTTTAGGGCTGACAGGGCTGTTGCACGCACTCGTTGCTCCACTCCCCCATCACCCATGACGGATCATACAACGTAAATATAAATATAAACATATACATTACATAGTTAAAATCATAAAGCAGTTGAGCATGTTATGAAGCACAACACAAGCATGAGTTTGTACATGTTCAATTCCTAATCACACAACTATCCAAGGAGATCATACACATAGTTAAAAGAGGTTGAGAATCATATCTCAACACCCTTATACATTACAATTTGCTAACTACTACTCATTCAGATATTTCAAGAAACACTTAAACAAACATACATCAACATACATGACATATGTCGATCACATAGGCATTAGGCCAAATCCTTTCACTAGGGAGTTGCCCCAATCATAACACGCGTACACCCACGACGGATAGTCATGGCAAGCAGGAATCCAAGTTCCATATTCATTCAGTCATTTCCACAAACACTTGGGCCACACATTTTAGCATATATAGTGTATATTGGCCGTGACGTGACTTAGGGCAAATCCTTTCGTCAAAGGGGTATCGCCAATACAACAATCATGAATCCATGACAATTAGTCATGGCGAGCACGAATTAGAATTCTATACTCATTCAGTCATTTTCACAAACACTTAGAATACACTATTACAACATACATGGTGCATGTTAGCAAAACATGTATTAGGGCTATCCTTTAGCCAAGCGAGTAATTTATCCATGTATACTATATTACTACAGCAAATAATCATGATAAATACATCTCCAAAATTTATACGTATACAGTATTTTCTAGAATACGCAATTTCAACATACATAGCGTATAGAAGTAAAACATGTATTTAGGCGAATCCTTTCGCCAAATAAGTATTTTATCCATATATCGTATATCCATACAACAAATAAACATGTCAAACACATTTCCAAAAAAATATATGTATACCGTACTTTCTACAAATACCTAGAGTATGTAGAATTCCATATTTTTCATCTTTAATTGAAACGGAAAACAGACAGCACTTTGTACATGTGCAATTGCATGCAGATCATGAATCTATCATTATCTGACATTGAAAGCGTTGAAAACCATAACCTATACACCTAAAGTCCGCACCTTTTGTCGTAGAATCGTAACGAAGTCGATAGGTTTGCTAAGCTTCCGTATTCGGCAGTGTGGCAACCTATAGAACGAAATAGGTTAGTTATTTCACAACCTACAACTGTCTAAACCCCAAAACAGATTAGGGTTAGGGTTTCTTACCTAGAAATGACACCAGAAACGCCAGGAAAGTGATGAGAATCAGGCGGTGGAGCCCGAATAGCAGCAGGGAAGAGTGGCAGGGAGATTCTCCCACTGCTCCCACACTTTCTCTCTCTTTTCTCTCTCTCAATCTCAAATTCGTATGGCTGCCATGGGAGAGGGTTTAAGATCCTTATATAGCCTAAAAATTCACCGAAATAGACTTATGTTCAAGGTATACTTACATTATAATCAAATCGGCATTGTTTCAGCTCAAAAGAGGGTTTCTGGCGGCCCTCCTTGAGCCAAAGGTCGGACTTAAGCTCACTAACGCTGGATCTACGTTCTATTAAGTTTTCATTTCAGTGGAATTTCCAGATCACGCGTGGCGGACCAGTTTCAGTTCAACGGTCAATGGATCTCGATCGGAGATTCCGAGTACATGTAAATGTGTATGAAATTTCTCCTGATCCGAGGGTGTAATTTGGTCTGATTCTGACGGTCTGGTTGCTTAATACTGATCCGCAAGCGAGAGGTGCCAGATTACTATTCAAGATATTTTATTTTGAAATTATTTCACATTTCTCACACTCTTCACTCCGAGCTCAAGCGAATAGCGCTGGGACACTATCTGGATTTGATTTCCAAGATGGTTGTCAAGCCCAGCGAGACGGTCCTAGTTCCTTAACTTCGTGTTAATCGGACTTCCGACGTGCGGTTCAGATCCGATACGGAGTTTCGAGATGCTCCAGTGAGTAGCCGGGTAATGAGATTGATCCTAGGTTTTAGGGCAACCTAGTGTCAATGATTCTACAAGTTTTGGGTCTTGCAGATCGTATTTAAAGCGATTGGTGCTAATTTCACAGGCACTCTAGTTTAGCACTAGCTAATTCTCGCCTAATTTCTAAAGGATTTAGTCCTGTATGATTTCTGTCTGAGGTGGTACCTGGGCCTTTGTAGTTTGTATATAAAGTGATCCAAGTTATACTACTTAGCTAGTTTAAGATAGTGTCTATGGTAAAAGTACTTAGAAAATTTAAGGAGCAAGGTGGTGAAGGGTGGAATTTGTGAAGAAAATGGTTCACAAGCGATTTTAGCCTCTGGGACTGAGTTTTGACAAGTTGATAAGGTGTTAGGGTCGACCCATTGCCTAAGGACGTTTAATCACAGGTTGGCAAAAATCTGGGATGTTACAATTGATTATTTCATCAGAGTAAAGAAATTCAATAAATATTCAAATGTCTTCTCAATGGAAGCTTATTACATTGATCGAGTTTGCAGCGGAAGTATAAAACTAAGTAATAAAATTATCTTCGTATTCTTTCAGTATAGATTTCTATAAGGATATGGTCCTCTAGGTCTTCAATCTGTACATCACCTGCATCATATGTACGGTTGGGAGAGGGTCAATGCCTTACCCATAGTGATGGTCATCCTTAAAGATTAACAGTAATTCAAGAGATTCATAAAAGCAATGTAAATGTTCTAATACGTCCCGTACTCCACAACTACAAGAGGTATCAATATGCATAAGCAATCTATATGAGATGCATGCCTAGCAAAGTATATGTGGTTTATCACACTTAGCGATCGCCACAATGTGGAATACAATTATAGTTATTCAACTCGCCCCGCATTCCATAATATGGAGATTCACCGGCGTGTCCCATGGTTAACATAGATTTATGCGGTTATCCCAAGATGAACACAATACATGACTGGGTGAATCATACAACCCGGATTGGAGAGACTAATTACGACATCAAACTCCTAAAAAGAAAAGACCGGATTAGAGTGACTAATTGCGACATCCAACCCCCCAAAAGAAAAGAATTGATGTAACACATATAACGATTTAAATACACTAATTTGTGCACCATCACCTATGAAACATGGAATTACGTGTCGCCCTAGGGCCGCTACCGAAAATGCATTACGTCCACGATATTTATTCGGCTAGAAGAGAGATTTCCAATATAGTACTTGCACCAAAAGGAGAAATTCATTGAATCATGGGAGCTTTGGAATATTAAGACACATGCCCAAGCCCTTTAAAGATTGATAACACAAGGCCAATAACATAAAGAGAATAGTGGCAATGGCTAACTAAGCAAAGATAAAAGTGGCAATGGCCAATGTAAGAAAGAGGAAAGTGACAATGGTCAACTCAATAAAAGAAAAGTAGCAATGGCTAACTCAATAAATAGACAAGTGGCAATGACCAACTTAAATATAAGAAGAGTGGTAATAACCAACTCAATAAAGAGGAGAGTGGTAAGGGCCAACTCAATAAATTGATAAAGGCAAGGGCAAGACTTGTATCCATCGCCCCACAGAAATTCATAAACATCATTCGAAATCAACATTACACTATAATCCCAAAGGGCAAATAATTAATGGTAAACCATATAATTGCAGGGAGGATTCATAGTAACATGAAGGCATGTAAAAGGCAAGATAAATATAACAACTTAAATTAATGTAAGCTTAAAGGATAAAACTCTCACCTTAAGGTCGACTCACCCTTCTCTCTTTCTCTTTCCTTTCCCTTTCTTTCTTTCTCTTTCTTTCTCTTTCTTTCTTTTTTCTTTTCTTTCTTTCTCTTTCGCTTTCTCTTCCTTTTTCTTTCTCTTTTCCTTTCCTTTCCTTTCTTTTCTTTTTTCCTTTCCTTCTTTCTTTCCTCTCTTCCTCTCACATTTTCCTCTTGCTGGAACGTCTGTGAAGGTAGGAGTTTATATAATTTCAAGATAAGGTTTCTGTATTGGAGGGAGTTTTTGACTTTAGTTACACAGTGTGCAAAAGTATCTCATACGCACTCATCGTGCGTGAAGAGAAACACCATGTAATCATGGTGTACATGGTTAATCGGTTTAACTTACTACTCTAAGGAAATGGGGACATTCAGATGGGCCATCTGATGAATGGAATTGATCTTGGAATAGAGCATCTTTAGCGATTGAAGGTCAGCACTCAAATAAGGAAGATAATCGTTATTTTAATGGCAGGTTTCATTTCGGCCTATCTTCCTTCAAGGTGGTAGTTGTGGATGGTTCAGATGGATCCATGAAGGCTTGTGGTCATTAAAAATCTAAGGTTCAATAGGTTCAGTCCTTGGTTTTGCGAAAGAAAGCTCCATGAGGTGCGTCTTAGCTTCGGGAAAAATGGGAAGACGCCGGGATTTTCTCACTTCTCTCATCTCCTATCCTTGTCACGAAGGATTGAAAATTCCTTTAAGGAGGATCAAATGGCTCAGATTCGATAGAAGAACCCAAAAATGACCGTTCTTGGTGGAGAAGTCCCCCTCTAACTCGTATTTCTCGGGTGGTGGAAACAGGAAGTTTCATGTTTGAAAACTCCTTAATTTGGGGTGTTATTAAAACTTGCGGAAGCCACTCGCTTCTGGTTTGGTTACAGTGGCCAAATGGGGTCCACTGTGATGATTTTTTTTGAAGATCCATGCCCTCCATTGGTACCGGCATGACGTGTTGACCCATAAGCCTAAATATGAAGTATATTAGAGCCCTAGATTGTTTCATCTTGAAAAGTTTCCTAGCGGGTGCCAAAATGGACTTGATCTAAATTAACGGTCCACACTTAATGATCATGGCCCAAATTTGGAAGAAATGTGTAGTTAAGATAAGAAAACGTTTGGACAAAATTTGATGCTTGATCGATGGTGGAAAAGAGCTAGATCTAAAATCTCACCTTTTGCGTTAAAAAGAAGGAGTTGGCTTCCGCGTTCAACGGTGTAGGATTATATATCGGGGTCTAAATTTTGTATGATGTTGTAGTCATATGAGGCCAATGTATGGTCCAAGTTTGAGTTTTGATGGACGTAGGAAGTGGCTAGATCTAAAGATCTAGATTTATAAAGAGTCGATAAACCTCGAAAGGATAACTTCGCGCTTAAGGAAAAGCCTACCAAAGTGGGGTCTTCATACTTCATCCTTGGTCCATGTGATGGGCAATCTAACTCGTTCGTATGAAGGAAAATATTCTACAACGACTACCCACGAGGTTTCTTCACTCGATGGACACCAAAATCAACGGTTACAGACTGATTTGTCAATTGGGTCACTTTTACAATGATTTAAGGGTTGAAATTCGACGTATATGGTTAATTTATGATACATAGGTATGGTATAAAATTTTACATGAAACGGATCATGGAAACTATGTGATTTAGAATTTAGGGATCTAGGTTAATGACATTTTCATAATTATTACTGATCTAAGAGTTTTGTGAAATCTAATGGTTCTACATGGTTTTATGCCAATTTCTAAATAATTCTTACAAAAGAACTTATATCTAAATAATTATGGATGAAGAGTGATTCACCGATTTAGTCCAGGGAAGGTACATATATCAAACTACATGATCAATGGTCGGATGACTTGATTTATGGATGAAGATCATTCTTAATCGGTCAGATTCACATTAGAGGATGGATGTAGAGTTAGGTTTGCTAGATTGGTACCGTACACGTGTACATAATATGTTAAATTCATGGTAACACTCAAGGACTTTCAATACTCGGGTATTGAAAAGTTTGGGGTGTTACAGAGAGAGAGAGAGAGAGAGAGAGAGAGAGAGAGAGAGAGAGAGAGAGAGAGAGAGAGAGAGAGACCTAGATGCCCTCTTCCTTCTTCATATGTATGGTATCTCCCTTTTGCTCAAGCGATGTCGTAATTCATGTGGAAGCTTTTCATGTAGAAGCTTTCCTATATGGATATCTACCTAAGGTTTAGATCTAATGCTAAGGTGAGGGATTCCTTTAATATATTAACTTGAGTTGGTTTGATTTATTTTGTTCCCTCACATGCTTTAAATCTTCCCTTCAAATATTTAATTTACCACTATTAATTATTTGTCCTTTAGGAATAATGGTTAAGGTATGATGTTAATTATTCATGATCTTTCTGAATTTATGTGAGGGGTTCCTTTAAAGCTTACCTTGATTTAAGTTGATATGATTTATCTTGTTCTTTCTCCCTGCAATTGTTTAATTTACCACCAATAATTATTTACCCTTTGGGAATTATGGTATGATGTTAATTATGGGTGATCTTTATTATTTTGTGGGGCGATGGATATAAGCCTTGCCCTTGCCTTTACCAATTTTGTTGAGTTAGCCCTTGCTACTCTCCTCTTTTGTTGAGTTATCCATTGCTACTCTCCTCTTTTATTGAGTTAGCTTATTGTTACTCTTCTCCTTTATTATGTTAGCCTTGTGTTACCTCCCTTTAAGGCTTGGGCATGTATCTTGGAATTCGAAAACTCCCATGATTCGATTTATTTCCTCTTTGGTGCAAGTAATATGTTGGAAATCCCACTTCTAGCGATCAAATAATATTGTGGACGTAATGCAGTTCGGGTAGCGACCCCCTTGGTCGACATGTAATTTCATGTATTTTGGGTAGTGGTGCATAAATCGATGTAAGTAATTTGTAATGCATGTTACATCACTTCTGGGATTGGATGTCACAAATAGTCACTCCATGAACAAATCGTGTCATGTAATTCATCCGAGCCATGTATTGTGTAGCCTTGGGATGCCCGCGTAAATCCACGTTAACGTGGGACATACCGACGAATCTCCATAGAATGGGATGAGGGGCGAGCTGGATAACTCTAAATCATTTTCCACATTTTGGTGATCGCTAAGTGTGATGAGGCATATATACTTTGCTAGGCATGCATCCCTTGTAGGTTACTTATGCATATTAATATCTCTCGTAGTAGTGAAGTATGGGATGTATCACAACCCTTACATTACTTTTATGAATCTTTTGAATTATTGCTAATCTTAAAAGATAACCATCACTATGAGTAGGTCGTTGACCCTCTCCAACCGTACAAATGATGCATGTGATGTACAGATTGAAGACCTAGAACCATCACCCTATGGGAAGATTATACTAAATGAGTAAGAAGATAGTTTTATGATTTAGTTTTATATTTCCGTGGCGAACTTGATAATAAAATAAGTTCCCATTAAAAGGGCATTTGATAATTCGTTAAGTTCTTTTATTCAAATGAAATAATAAATATGGTCAATTTTATTCTCGTGAATGATTACCTTCATGAATGTAACTAGATGTGATCTAAAAAAAAATATATGGTACGATTTTTAAAGCATTCAATTTATACATTATTAACACTCGGAATTCTCGGGCACTAGTATGTACTCCGGCTGCGAAAATTCGGGATGCTACATGTGGCCCACTTGAGTTTCAAATATGACTAATCTTTTGGACTTCCCAACTTAAGAGGGAACCCAAAAAATGCATGGTGTGGATGTGCAACACACATCACGTTGGAGCCCATGGAGCTTGACGGCATGGGAACTTTTTCCCTACACACATACACACACATTACGCGCACACGTGAGAGATGTGCACAAACAACTAGTTGTGTGTTTATTTAGTTGGTGCGTGGGGGCCACCATGTTGTTTATGTTGTATCTCACCCATCCAACAAGGTTGTCCCACCATGAAAGTGGGATGCCCAAAAATCAAGTTGATCCAACCATGAAAATGGTATGCCCCACACATGAATGTGGGGGTTTTTTGAGTGGTTGTTCTTTCTCTTTTATGGTGTGCCCTACTTGATAGTTGGATTCACTAATTTTTGGGCATCCAAGTTTCATAATAGGACACCTTGCTGGTTGGACAAGATGTCATACAAACACTATGGTGGATCCAACACGCTAACTAGTTGGACATAGAGCTAGTTGTGTGTGAGCATCTCTCTTCATACACACAAACACACACTCACACACATATTTATACATATGTGGAAGCACACTAGTAATTTTTTTTTATTGTCAAAATAGATATGTACAACCTCTTGAGGAGGTGGAAAACAAAAAGGGCCCACCCTCTTCGAAGCCAACAAGACATCTTTTTTTATAAAAATTTTAAATTAATTTTTTTTTTAAGGAGCGAAACAACAACACTGATAACAATGGAAATAATGAAAACCACAACTACAACAACACACTACATATCATTCAAAACACAACAATACAATCACCCAATGAACCCAAACAAGGCAGTTGCCAGCAAATAATATTCAATCCAATACTCAAACAATCTACAAAGATTAATCTGTAATGATGCTTGTGACTAGCCCATATGAATTCCTTAATAAATTTGGACCCAAAATATATGAGAGATTACCTTACTCATCCTTTATTCGAAGCTTAGCGATATGTGAAGTCGTCGTACATAGCCACATCTAAGGCCTTGGAGAAGCCTGGGTATCTTTTGTTAACATGGGGACAAATAGAAAATTGAGGCCTGATCAAGAGCCTTGAACTTGAATTGGCCGAGGGACTAGTAGGATGGATGACGTGTGAATGTTGGGGGTCCCTTCTCATGTGAAGGTGTGATCCATATGTGTGGGCTTAAGTAGTCCTTCCTTTGACCATATGTGTGTGGGGGGTATTTTGGTCTTTTGGCTAAGCAAAGTTGTAACGCCACGAAAATCGAGGGTCGAGCAAAAGCTCAACTCCCGAGTTCCAACGCATTACTTATGCAACATAGATAATGATGATTAAATGTTGTCCGTATTAGTACATTAAACATGAATGGGATTATACTAAAACAACATATCATACTCCAGAAATGATTAAATTTAGTAACTTGAAGACTGTGATAGATGTATGAAGTATATAAGTGGTTACAAATCCCCAGAGTATGATCATGTCACCAGGTTAATTATATATATGTATAGTTTCAAAATTTACAAAATGGTAAAAAGCAATAGTCGTCCAATCCATATCCCTGTAATTCCCAGCGACGTAACTCTAGGTCTACATAGACCCGCCAGAGAGTTACATGCAGGAGAACTCCTCCTCGTCATCATAAAAGTCAGGCTCCGCTTTATAAGCCTCGCCATCACGTAAAGCTACAACAGAGTCTGGTTGGTGTTTTAAAACACCATCCCAAAGTGGGAGTGAGTGATCAACTCAGTGGAGCTATAAGGCAAAGGTTAACATATTATCAATTTAGTCAAGCAGTAATGATAAAGTAATACAACAATCATATCTTAAGTACTCTTGTTAATGCAAGGATGGTATGCGATAATGATGCATGCCCTTGCCTACACTCCCTCAGTGACATCATCTTACGATCGCGATATGCACCACTCTGGACAAGTGCGCTTCCTTACCAAAGCACATGCAATGTGGTGGATGATCATGTTAGCCAATACTTAATTAGGTTTATTCATACAGCAGGTTCGGGAAGCTAAGGTACCTCCCTTTATATCATTCACCCAAACAATGATCCAAATAAGGTCGTCAATCCTAGTCAATAACATACGATAGGTAAGTTATAGGGCAACGTCACCCTTGATTTAAAAACAATGGACAGGCAAGTTCAGGTGACTACGGAAGGCTCATCACCTTAGCGTAGGTCGACAGCTCGAATACACTGTCCTATACCACCGTATTCGGCTCATGAGTTTGGTTTGCTCACTGGACACTACGGGGAGGCTCGTCACCCCAGTGTAGGCCGACAGCTCGACCACGGTGTCCCATACTACAATGCCCGGCTCATGAGTCTTAGCGGATTGTGGTACCAAGGTAAAACAGGCTTTTCATTGGTAAGCGGTATATTAGATTCAAGCAGTAGTGTCCATACATGGTGAACATACATTAGGTCAATCGGGTTACTTGACAAGCTCGACTGGTACGAGCGTACATTAAATTAATTGATATGGAGCGCATATGTACTCTTTGTGGCCTAACCACTATCGATAATCACCGTACGACTCGGATTTATCGAACATATCCGTTGTAGCGAAACTAATTCCGGCCACTGATCATAAACCATTACCGATCGCCTGGACTACGTATTAGTCCCAATCATACTCAAACACAATAGACATTTATATGTGATAGTCAAAACAGCATGTGACAACCAATTTAAATATAAATTTCATTGGATCATTTTAACAAACATATAGTACACATGTTGTCATACATCGGCATTTCTTCCATAAAGCACGAAGTAGCGAGATAGGTTATATGAAGGAAACTGTAACTATAGATGAGGTAATTGAGAATCCTATCTCAACACCCTCATTAAATACATTTCGACAAGCATTTTCTCATTCAGGCATTTTATCAAATACTTAGACTACATATATCAACATACATGTAATAAATTTGTTATAATATATATTATAACAAATCCTTTCACAAGGAGTTGCCACACATACAACAATCATGTATTCTCAATCAATAATCATGGCAAGCACAATTCATGATTCCATATTCATTCAAACATTTCAACAAACACATGGAATGCATTATATTCAACATAGTTCATATATATGTGTAACATACGGAAAACATCGCATCTAAATACATGTGACAGTAATCAAGTCAGTCATAAATCATTAACTGACATTGAAAGCCTTGAAAGCCATATCCTAAACGTTTATAGTTTGCACCTTTCATCAGTACGCTCGTTATGAACCCAGTTCATACACCACGTCTCTATTTACGACACAACTGCTACCTAAACATTGAAATAGGTTAGCTATTTCACCAGTTTCTCTATTTGGATCACTAAAATAGATTAGGGTTAGGATTTCTTACCAAAAACTAGACTCGGATTCAACGGTGTAGCGATATAGGAGGGATGATTCGACACGTAGAGTGGTGGGAACGAATCCCAGCAACTATCTCTCACTCTCTCTCTCTCTTCTCCTCACTCTTTCCTCCTCTTTTCTCTCTTCTCTCTCATAGGGTTAGGAAATTCGTATGGAATGAGAGAGGGGTGGGTTAAGGCCCTTAAATAGGCTTAGAACTGATGTCAATGGCCCCAGGGCCTGGGTATACTTAGGTTATAGCCAAAAGTCGTCTGTTTTGGGCTAACAGAGCTCATCTGGAGGTCCATACCTCGCATACGGTCTGGAGAAAGTTCCGTGACCATGGATCTATGTCAGGTTAAGATTTCGATCCGATCGGATTTGTGAATCGACCGTGGAGGACCAGTTTCAGTTCAACGGTCATCGTCTCTCGATTAGGGTCATAAATACACTGACATGTGTAGAAAAATTTTCTTGATCCAAGGGTGTGTTGGGTCAGCTTCTGACGGTCTGAAACATTAAATTTGGCCTGTAAGTAAACGGCCCAATTCACTTAAGTTTGAGTTCATTTTCTAAAGATATTCTCGTTTCTCACACACTTCGCTGCAGGTTCAAGTTGTGCTTTTCTGCATACTATTTGGACTTGATTCCCCCGATGGTTGTCAAACCCAGTAAGGCGGTCATAACCGTATAGTTTCACGGTCATCGGACTTACAACGCGCGGTCCAAGTCTGATACAGAGTTTCAATGTGCTCCCATGAGCAACTGGGTTTTGAGATTGATCCTGGGTTTTTAGGTAATGTAGAATTAGCGATTCTACTTGTTTTGGGTCTTGCGGTTCGTATAGAAAGTGGTTCAAGATAATTCCACTGATTATTTAGTTTAGCACTTAATTAATTTTCGTCTAATTTCTAAAGGATTCGGTCCTTCATGATTTCTGCCTGAGGCGGTACTCGGATCTTTGTACGGATTTTTCTGAGATGTTACAATCTACCCCCCTTAATGAAAAATTTCATCCTCGAAATTAGTACCTTTTCGTACTCCTCGAGAATCTGAGGGTAGTTCTTAAGGACCTCGGCTTCTGTTTCCTAAGTAGCCTCTTTTTCCATGTGATGTGTCCACAGTACCTTCATAAGTGGGATAACTGTATTGCGCAACACCTATTCCTTTCTATCTAGGATGTGTGTCGGTTGCAGTACATAAGTAGCATCCTTACTCAACTGTACCTGCTCCCATTTGATAATGTGGGAAGGGTCAGGAACGTATTTCTTCAGCATTGAGACATGAAATACGTTGTGCACTCCTGTGAGTGGTGTGGGTAAAGTAAGGCGGTACGCTACCACACTCACTCGGTCTAGAATCTGAAATGGGCCAATGAATCTCGGCGTGAGTTTTCCTTTCTTTCCAAACTGGAGGACTCCCTTCATCGGAAAAACCTTCAAGAATACATGGTCTCCGACCTCAAACTCTAACGGTCGCCGTCTCGTATCGGCATAATTCTTCTATCTGCTCTGTGCTGCAAGAAGTCGACGCCTAATAATGTCGATCTTCACTGAGGTTGCCTGCACTAACTCTGGGCTAATCGAACTCTTCTCGTCAACTTCTGCCCAGCAATGCGGCGCTCAACATGGGTTCCCATGTAGTGCTTTGTAGGGAGTCATGCCAATGCTCGTTTGGAAGCTATTGTTATAAACGAACTCTGCATAAGAAAAACAGTCATCCCAACTGTCTTTGAAATCGAGCACACATGCCCGTAACATATCCTCTAACACTTTATTGACCCGTTCTATCTGCCCATCCGTCTGTGTGTGGAACGCGGTACTGAACTTCAGTTTCACCCCCATTGCTTCCTAGATACAAGTCCAGAAGATTGACGTGAATCGCGTGTCTCGATCCGACACAATCTCCATAGGCACTCCATGCAGACATACTATCTCCTTGATGTACAGCCTGGCCAAATCGTCTGCTGAGTTTGAAACTCTAATAGGGAGAAAATGAGTCGATTTCATCAATCGGTCTACAATCACCCAAATGGAGTCATGTCCCTTCCTCGTCTTCAGTAACCCTGAAATGAAATCCATAGAGATGAAATCCCATTTCCATTCAGATATGGGCATGGGCTGAAGCAGTCCAGGAGGTCGATGATGTTTTGTCTTGACCTGCTGGCACGTAAGACAACGGGACACATAATTTGCTATGTGAGCCTTCATGTTGTCCCACTAGTACGCACGCTTCATATCTCGATACATCTTCGTACTACCAGGATGCATCGCCATCTTCGAGTTGTGAGTAACTTCGAGAACTTCCCTCCTCAAGTTATGAAGATTTGGGATGCATAGGCGGCCTCCATAACGTAAACCCCCATCCGAATCAACTTTTCATTCCGAGTCTTCATCGTCACCAGCTCGTTTTCTCAACTTTGTCAACCCTTCATCTTCCTTCTGAGCCACAATGATTCGGTAAGTGGATGTACACGAATATGTGCGACGCTCTCGAACGGTTCCTCTACCATAAGTTTCTGCTTAGAGTCTCGCACAAACTCTACCATGTTCCATTCACCAATCATTAGCGGAGCTACAAATGTTATTGTCTTCTTGCGGCTCAACGCGTCTGCTATTAGGTTGGCCTTGCCGGGATGGTAGGAAACCTCAAACTTGAAGTCCTTAAAGGTTTCCATCCACCGTTGCTGCCTCATATTCAAGTCTCTCTGTGTGAATATGTACTTGAGGCTCTTGTGGTCGCAAAAGAGCTCAAACTCCACTCCGTAGAGTTAATGTCTCTAGAGCTTTAATGCAAAGATGACGGCCGCGCTAACTCTAGATCGTGCGTAGGGTAGTTTTCCTTGTGCTTCCTCAACTGTCCCGATACATAGGCAATCACTCTGTCCTTCTGCATCAGAACACAACCCAAACCAACACTAGATGCGTCGGTGTATATCATATATTTGACCCCCAGCTCTGGCAATACTAGCACGGGTGCGGATGTTAACTTGTCCTTTAGTTCCTGAAAAGCTGCTTCTGCCTTCTCATTCCAGGCAAACTTGAGATCTTTCTGTGTGAGCTAAGACAACAGTCTGGCTATCTTGGAAAAGTCCCTAATGAATCGACGATAGTAACTTGCCAGGCCAAGGAAACTCCTCACTTTAGTAACCAAACCGGACTGCTCCCAGTCCTGAACTGCGGTCACCATAGCAAGGTCCACAACTATTCCTTCCTTAGGCACCACATGTCCCAGGAACTTAACTTCTTCTTTCCAGAAGTCGCACTTCTTATACTGAGCAAACAACTGGTTCTTCCGGAGAGTATCAAAGACTACTCGCAGATGCTCCTCGTGATCTTTCCGACTCTTGGAGTATATGAGGATGTCATCTATAAATATGATGACGAATCATATAGATACGGCTGAAACACCCGGTTCATCAGGTCCATTAACACGGCCGGTGCATTTGTGAGTCCAAACGACATCACAAGGAACTCGTAGTGCCCAAAGTTGGTTCTGAACGCTGTCTTCTGCACGTCTTCATCCCTGACGCGCAACTGATAATACCCTGACTGTAAGTCGATCTTTGAAAAATATTGTGCCCTTTTTAACTGATCGAATAAGACATCTATCCTGGGCAAAGGATACTTGTTCTTCACTGTCACTTGATTCAACTTGCAATAATCAATACACAATCACAGTGATGCATCTTTCTTCTTCACGAACAACATGGGTGCTCCCCATGGAGATATACTCGGTCGTATGAAGCCTGCATCCAACAGATCATCGATCTGTCTCCTCAGTTCCTCCACCTTACCCAGAGGTATGCGATACGTCGGTAGAGATACAACTGTCGCACCTGGCGCTAGGTCGATGGTAAAATCGATCTCACGCTGAGGAGGTAGTCCAGGTATCGTCCTGAACACATCTGTGAAATCTCAGACTACAGGTGTGCTCCCAAGTGTCGAACCATCAACATGCTCTAGTAAGGTACTATAACAACTAACACGGTAGTACCAACTGACTTAAACTGGTAAAGTAAAGGTCGTGCACTCAGGTTCATGGGCTGTCACCACTCTAGTATCGCAATCGATCTTTGCCTTCATCTCGATGAGTCAATCCATACCAAGAATGACGTCATAATGACATAATGGGACGACCATCAGGTCAACGAGCACTGTTCTGCTCCCTAAGTCTATCGAGCAACCTCTACAACTCTTGGTGGAGTTTGAGAAGGTCCCTTTGGCGGTAAGGAGTCTCAACCCAACCATAGGAGTAGTTTCTAGTGCTAGTTGCTTGACTGTTGCGCATGATATGATCGAAATAGTGGATCTGGTGTATGTGTTGTGACTTCGAAAGCCAGTGGTGTTGTGGTTGCTATCTCAGATGCCTCAGCTACAAGTGAGTGCACATGAGCTTGTTGGGGACAATTTGGCCTTGGTACCATAGGTCATTGAGGCGGCCTACTACGAGTTGCATTAGGCCTATAGAAAGGCTATGCTGGTGGTACTGAACATAGAGGTGGAGTCGAGATAGCTTGAGGAAGCTGGCAATTGATCTTCTGAGGAGGCGAGAAGCCGTTATCCCTCATCTTAGTGAAATAGTAAGTATCTGCGTGCCCCAACCTCTTGCAGTAAGTGCACCACAGATCTGATCGCCTCAGCTAGGTGGGTGAAGCCATAAGTATGGGAGGCGAGTCTGTACGTGGCCTCTTGCCGAGAAATGGCTTGCTCGGTAAATCTGGTTGAGGCCTAGGACCCATGGGTACACGTGTACGGCCCAGTATGTCCTCGTCCTGCTCAGTTCGCAGAGACATGTTCACTAGCTCAGCGTAATTGGGTATGCTAGGGCAGCACATCTTCATGCGAATATCGGGCCGCAGACCGTAAGAGAAACGCTGCATCTTCATCAGTTCATTCGCTAGGATCAATGGAGCGTATTTGGCTAGCTCCGTAAACTTGTTCACATACTCAGCCACAGTCATCCCTCCCTAACGGAGGCAAAGGAATTCACCCTCCTCGTTACGGTAGGTGAGGAGGAAATACTTTTCGTGGAAACGGGCCTCAAAATCTTCCCATGTCCACACATAACCAGCAGCCACTATCCGTAGGATGCTGTCCCACCATAGATTAGCCTCCTTCTCGAACATGTATGTAACCAGCTCAACCTGCTCTGCCTCAGTGCAGTGCAGCGGCTTCAGCATCTTAGAGATGCGGTCAAGCCAATATTCGGCCTCCTCGGGTCTGTGAGTACCTACAAAAGTGGGAGGTCAGAAGTGTTGGAATCGCTCAAATAAGCCATTAGCATTCAGGTTTCCAGCAGGGTACACAGGTGGTGCAGGCGGAATCACATTCATGTTCTGGGCAAGGGCCCCAGCGATGGTGGTCCAAATCTGCTGCTGCTGCTGCATAAGGAGCATCATCTGCTCCAACCTATCAGGAGGAGGAGCCTGATGCATGTGGGGTATCGATGAGGACGCACGGTTCTGCTCGGGAACTGGTGGTGAAGAAGGTGTTGGCCCATTAGTGGGGCCAATAGCCGGCTGTGAATCCAACATCATGTCACTGTCAGGGCCCAAGCTGGGGTCCATGTGGCTATCGCTTAGGGGAGGTGCCCCGTCAAACGATCCGCCAAGTGCTAAACGTGTAGTACTCCGAGTGGCCTTAGGTGGCATTCCCTTTATACAACATAGGGTGCAGTCTGTGTGAGATTTAGCATAAGAACTCATACTCAATTTCTTAAGTATTCCACACATTTCATAACAAAAGGAGTTGCATGCATTTCATTTAACCAAAATTGTCACAATACATGAGATGTAGTCTTATATGAATCATGACAGAAGAAGCATGTGAGCTAATTTAAACAAAGCTTTAAACACCAAAACACACCAACAACTCTACCCTACTAAGCCTATCAAGGCTGTAACATAGAAAGCAAGAAAAATAAGGAAAGAAAAGACCCAATGACGACTACAACATAGGACTAGTCATTCGAATCTGGTGATGGTGGAGCGCCCTTGTCCTGCATACAGCACAGGAGAGCCTTCAAGGTGTGAGACACCTTCTTAAATTTTTGCTTCACGTAGGCCTGACTCTCTTCAAGCTTGGTCTGGGTCTCTCTGACCTCCTATCACAGGGTGACTTGGCCCTCCTCAATCTGAGCCAAGTGGGCTTTTAAAGTAACCCGATCATGGTGGCGCTTATGTGTAGTAGGAGGAGAGCCCTCATCAGAGTCTTGGGCCTCTTCTTCCTCTTCCTGCTCTCCCTCTTCCTCGCTTCCTTCCCCTATTTCATTTTCGTCCTCTTCTTCATCACTTTCTTCCTCTTAACTTCCCGTCTCATCCTCACTCTCATCGAGTTAGGCTTGACGTTGTCGTGGCCCAATACCCATGTTGTTAAGCATTGTGTCGTGTTGATGAAATGGATCAGTGCAAGATTTTTTGAGCCAAGTCTGTAGCCAAATTCACGAGCGAGCTTGCATATAAGTCAGCCGAATGGGAGTGAAATGTCTGTCCTAGGAGAGTGTGCGGTTTGGACTATCTGCAGTAGTATGTACGTAGGCAGACAAGCTTGTCTCCTTGCCCCACTCCGTATAGGAAGTCCACCATCAAATGCGTGCATTTGCTGCGATTGCTCCACCTAGGATACACATTGCATGTAAATATGTAGTGGAGTAGGCGGAAGTCAGGAGTCATCTTGGTTGCTAGGAGGCTGTTGCCTCGATTCCAGTGAATCAGTCGGCCGCAAAGAAATCACATACGACAATCTCTTTCACACATACTCCTGAGATTCTTCTCGCTAGCATGAACTTCTCCACACGGAATCTTCATGATTTGGGCTATCAAATCTACGTTGACAATGACTTTTCGCCATCCCATGGGGATAGAGAACTGCAGAGGCGCCAGCAGTGGATCTCGTATGTGGGCGTAAAAGGCTCGGATAGTGTTCTCATTCACACGTGACTTGCCCTTAAATATGGGACCCCACCCGGTGTCTGACAGGAGGTACATCACCGGATAAAGTTTAAATAGTTTTTCATCCATGTGTGCTTCAAAGATAACCCTATGACCTTAAAACCTGTCATGTCCCATATCTGCCAGTAGAGCTCTTTCGAGAGGGATCTGGGGATCGAGATCCCACTTCATCCGCAGCTCTCGTGCGGCGCTTGTACTTGCTTCGTTGCCTGATTTTTGCTTTCTTGGATAGGTAGGGCGGCTAGGCCCTGCTTTATCTATGGAAGCGCTCTTCTTTCCCATGAGGGAGAGAAGTGTGGAGAGAGAGAAGATGACAGCCACGAGCTCGAAAAGAGCCATTAGAGTGAAATAAGATGGAGGGATAGGATGGATTGGTGGACTTTGAGATTTTTGAGACATAAAGGAAGGTTTATGTACTCAAATGGGAGGAAACGAGGGAGATATGAGATGGGTTTGAAAGGAATGGTGGGAGGTGGGTATGTAGTGATGAAGAAGAAGAAGATTTGAGAATGGAGGGAGACTTGAGAGAGAAAAATCAGATTTTTGAGAGCTTGGAAGGGTTTGAAAGGTTGGAAATGGAAGAATGAAGCAAAAAGGGGAGATATAAGGGGTCTCACACGATTTCGTGGGCCCCACATGCGTGTACAATAACCGGCCCGCTGACCGTGGACTGCAAGGCCTCGCGGTAGGCTCGATGCCATCGTGGTCCAATGGACCTAGCGCGATGGCAACGCCCTAGGGGTATGGCATCCCCCCCGGGGTGCCGAAAATGTGCAGGGTCCACATTGTTCCCCCCCGATTTGCGTCGTTTGGGCCTCCGAGTCCGTTTGAGTCGTTTCAGGGTCTATCTCCCCTATATTCACGCGTTCTGGTCATTTGAGTGTGGAATGTGTTAAATTATCATCTAAACCTGTCGATTGACGGTTTAGAAAAGAACTGGGATCACCTTACATGATCACAGATGCATACGGGTCCCGTTTCTACGGTCAGTTTCGCCCGTTGGCGAAACTTAGAATCCTACATTTTTTTCTTGGAATCGTACGTTCATTTCTACGTTTTAACGCTCCCTCCTAAGTCAAAGTACGCCAGTGTGCGTCATGTTACCATAACCCAGGTCCAATTTAATCCAAATCATGCTTTGATACCAACTTTTAACGCCCCAAAAATCGAGGGTCGAGTAGAAGCTTAACTCCCGAGTTCCAACGCATCACATATGCAACATAGATAATGATGTTAAATGTTGTCCGTATTAGTACATTAAACATGCATGGGATTATACTAAAACAACATATCATACTCCGAAATGATTAAATTTAGCAAGCGGAAGACTGTGATAGATGTATGAATATATAAGTGGTTACAAATCTCCAGAGTATGATCATGTCACCAGGCTGATTATATACATATATAGTTTCAAAATTTACAAAATGGTAAAAAGCAATGGTTGTCCAATCTATATCCCTGTAATTCCTTGCGACGCAATTCCAGGTCTACATAGACCCGCCAGAGAGTTGCATGTAGGAGAACTCCTCGTTATCATAAAAGTCAGGCTCCACTTCATAAGCCTCGCCATCACCTGAAGCTACAACTGAGTCTGGTTGGTGTTTTAAAACACCATCCCAGAGTGGGAGTGAGTGATCAACTCAGTGGAGTTATAAGGCAAAGGTTAAAATGTTATTAATTCAGTCAACTAGTAATGATAAAGCAATACAACAATCATATCCTAAGTACTCTTGTTAATGCAAGGATGGTATGCGATAATGATGCATGCTCTCGCCTGAACTCCCTCAGCGATATCATCTCACGATCGTGATATGCACCACTCCGGACACGTGTGCTTCCTCGCCAAAGCATATACAATGTGGTGGATGATCATGTTAGCCAATACTTAATTAGGTTTATTCATACAGCAGGTTCGGGAAGCTAAGGTACCTCCCTTTATATTATTCACCCAAATAATGATCCATATAGGGTCATCAATCCTAGTCAATCACATACGATAGGCAAGTTATAGGGCAATGTTACCCCTGATTTAAAATCAGTGGACATGCAAGTTCAGGTCGCTACGGAAGGCTCGTCACCTCGGCGTAGGCCTAGTTTATACTCGAGTTCATTACGGGAAAGGCTTGTCACCTTAGCGTAGGCCGACAGGTCGAATACAGTGTCTCATACCACCATATTCGGCTCATGAGTTTGGTTTGCTCACTGGACACTATGGGGAGGCTTGTCACCCTAGCGTAGGACGACAGCTCGACCTCGGTATCCCATACCACCATGCCCGGCTCATGAGTCTTAACGGATCATGGTACCAAGGTTAAACGAGCTTTTTACTGGTAAGTGGTACCTTAGATTCAAGCAATAGCGTCCACTCATGGTGAACATACATTAGGTCAAACGGGTTACTTGACAAGCTCGACTGGTACGAGCGCACGTTAAATGGAGCGCATACGCACTCCTCGTGGCCTAACCACTTTCGATAATTACCGTACGACTCAGATTTATTGAACGTATCTGTTGTGGCGAAACTAATTCCGACCACTTATCATAAACCGTTACCGATCGCCTGGACTACGTATTAGTCCCAATCATACTCAAGCACAATAAACATTCACATGTGATAGTCAAAACAGCATGTGACAACCAATTTAAATATAAATCTCATTGGAGCATTTTAACAAACACATAGTACACATGTTGTCATACATCGGCATTTCTTCCATAAAGCTCGAAGTAGCGAGATAGGTTACATTAAGGAAACTGTAACTATAGATAAGGTAATTGAGAATCCTATATTAACACCCTCATTAAATACATTTCAATAAGCATTTTCTCATTCAGGCATTTTATCAAACACTTAGACTACACATATTAACATACATATAATAAATTTGTTATAACATATATTATAGCAAATCCTTTCACAAGGAGCTGCCACACATACAACAATCATGTATTCTCAATCAATAATCATGTAAAGAACAATTCATTATTCCATGTTTATTCAAACATTTCAACAAACACATGGAATGCATTATATTCAACATAGTTCATATATATGTGTAACATACGGAAAACATCACATCTAAAAATATGTGACAACAATCAAGTCAGTCATAAATCATTAACTGACATTGAAAGCCTTGAAACCATAACCTAAACATTTATTGTCCGCACCTTTCGTCGGTATGCTCGTTACGAACTCAGTTCGTACACCACGTCTCTATCTACTGTACAACTGCTACCTAAATTGAAATAGGTTAGCTATTTCACCGGTTTTTCTATTTGGATCACTAAAACAGATTAGGGTTAGGATTTCTTACCCAAAAATAGATTCGGATTCGACGGTGTAGCGATACAGGAGGGATGATTCAGCACGTGGAGTGGTGGGAATGAATCCCAACAACTATCTCTCACTCTCTCTCTCTCTTCTCTTCACTCTTTCCTCCTCTTTTCTCTCTTCTCTCTCCTAGGGTTAGGAAATTCATACGGAATGAGAGAGGGGTGGGTTAAGACTCTTATATAGGCCCAGAACTGATGTCAATGGCCCTAGGGCCATGATATACTTAGGTTATAACCAAAAGTCATCTGTTTCGGGCCAACGGAGCTCATCTGGAGGTCCATACCTTGCATACGGTCTGAAGAAAGTTTCCAGACCATGGATCTATGTCAGGTTAAGATTTTGGTCCGATCGGATTTGTGGATCGACTGTGGAGGACCAGTTTCAGTTCAACTGTCATCGTCTCTCGATCAGGGCCACAAGTACACTAACACATGTAGGAAAATTTCCCTGATCCAAGAGTGTAGTTGGGTCAGATTCTGACGGTCTGAAATCTTAAATTTGGCCTGCAAGTGAATGACCCAATTCACTTAAGTTTGAGTTCATTTTCTAAAGATATTCATGTTTCTCACATACTTCACTCCAAGTTCAAGTTGTGCTTTTCTGCATAATATTTGGACTTGATTCCCGTGGTGGTTGTCAAGCCCAGTAAGGCGGTCATAACCGTATAGTTTCACGGTCATCAGACTTACGACGCGCGGTCCAAGTCCGATACGGAGTTTTAATGTGCTCTCATGAGCAACTGGGTTTTGAGATTGATCCTAGGTTTATAGGTAATGTAGAGTTAGCGATTCTACTGGTTTTGGGTCTTGCAGTTCGTATAGAAAGTGGTTCTAGCTAATTCCACTGATTATTTAGTTTAACACTTAATTAATTTTCGTCTAATTTTTAAAGGATTCGGTCCTTTGTGATTTCTGCCTGAGGCGGTACTTGGGTCTTTGTATGGATTTTTTCAAGACGTTACAAAAGTAAAAGGAGAGAAAAGTGGGGGTTTTTTTTTTGCCTTAAGAGATTTCTTGTAGCATATTTGGGATTTTTCTTTTTTGGAGAAAAAAAGGATAAAGAAGAAGAGAAAATGGGGTTTTGAAGAAGACTACGAATATCATGAGCCTTCTACCACCGACATCTTCACATTCGGGTTCTTGAGACTCCATCCACAACATCAGTTTCTCCGATTATTTTCTCCAAGGGTTGTGTGTGTGTGTGTGTGTGTGGGGGGGGGGGGGGGGGGGGGGGGGGGGGGGGGGGGTTACAATCTTTAGTTAGTGAGGGAACTCCTTCCTTTCATTGTTGCTTGTAATCTACCTTTGGGTAATGTATTTGAATATTTAAAGAGGTTGGTCTCTTAATAATTGTACTTCCATTATTTTTATTATAGTAGATTTTGTTGGACTAGGTCCCATGGTTTTTCTCGGGTTTTCACATAAAAAATCTTTATATCTCTTGCACTTTAAATATTTGATGATTTCCTTGCATGTGTTGGAAGTGACTATCATCCTTTAATCTTTTTATATTGTTAATCCCATTGTTTTGCACACAAAAGGGGAATGTGTGTGATTTCCCAACAAGTGGCATCGGAGATCTAGGTTGGTTCTAATTATTTTATGTGAATCATAGAGGCGATTACAAGTTGAATGGAAATAACTGGTTGATTTGAAAAGCCATGATGGAAGACTTATTGTATTGCAAGGACTTGTATGTAACCATGGAAGGTGAAGGGACCAAACCGAAAGATATGACCGATGATGAGTAGAAGAAACTAGATCGAAAATATGTTGGGTTTATTCGATAATGGTTGGATAATAGTGTCTTTCATCACGTGTCTATAGAAACTTGGAAACACTCATTGTGGAAGAAATTAATTGGAAGGGTTGTATGAAAGAAAAATCGTTGACAACAATACTTTCTTAATTAAGAAGTTTATGAACTTGAAGTACAAAGAAGGTAGCTCGATTGCCGAGTATCCGAATGAGATGCACATTATTGTTAATCAGCTCTTTTCTATGTAGATAATATTAAATGATGAGTTGCAGGCCTTATTACTACTTTGTTCTTCACCCGACAATTGAAAGACCTTAATGGTGTCTTTAAGTAACTCCGTTCCAGATGGAGCTGTTACCATGAGTCAAGTAACGAGAAGGTTGTTGAATGAGGAAACAAGAAAAAAATTCACAGTTTCACTCAACCAGTAGCACTTGTCACAGAAAATTCAGAGAAAAGCAAAAGCAAAAAGCCTCATTATTGTGACAAGTCAAAAGGTAAATCCAAGTCAAGCATGAATATTAACTGTTATAATTACAACAAGTTGGGTCACTATCAAAATCAGTACAGAAAGCCCAAAAAGGGGAAGAAAAAGAATAAAAAGGAAAGGAAAAGTCAGAAGATAAGGACACAACTGCGATTTCTTTAGATGGTGATATTATAATTTTCCTAGATTGTGAAAAATCTTGCCTCAATCTCACATTTCAAGACATATATTGGGTGATTGACACCGTCCTCATATCATGCTACTCTTCGTAAAGACTTTTTCCTATCTTACAAGTCGGGGGACCTTGGTGTTGTGATGATGGGTGACAATGGCCCTATAAAAATTATGGAGATAGGTGATTTACATATTAAGACTAATGTTGGTTGCACATTAGTTTTCAAAGATTCGAGACATGTACTCATCTTTTCCTTAATTTAATTTCTATGGGAAAATAGGACGAAGAAGGTTATAACAACTACTTTGATGTGGACAATGGAAGCTTACAAGAGGTCACTTGTGGTGACAAGAGGCAAGAGGTGTTACACTTTATACAAGACGTAAGCACAACTATGCTAAGTGGAGGTGAACACAAAAGATAATGATTCTTCTATTGATCTATGACACATATGGTTGGGTCACATGAGTGAGAATAGCATACAAATCCTTACTATGAAGCAACTCCTTCATGATATAAATGTATGCCTTTAAATAATTGCATTCATTGCTTGCTTGGAAACAATATTGGGTTTCATTTCATAAAAACCTTCCTCAAAGGAAAACATAAGTTTTGAAGTTAGTTTATTTGATTTCTTAATGTCCTATAAAAGTGAAAACTCTTGGTGGCACTTCTTACTTTGTCACCTTTATAAATGATGCTTTTAGAAAGGTTTGGGCATATGCCTTAAAGACTAAAGATCAAGTCTTATATGTATTTAAATATTTTAATGCTAAAGTAGAAAGGGAAAGAGGTAAACTATTAAAGTGTATTCACACAGATAATGATGTCGACTATATTGAAACATTTAAGCAATACCACAGAGGCAATGGAATTCGACGTGAGCAATCCATTCCCAAGACTCTATCACACAATGGTTAATAAAAAGGATGAATAACATTATTATATAAAGAATCATATATATGCTCTCCCAAGAAAAATTATCAAGATCATTTTAGGGGGAAGCAATATGCACTACATGTTATTTAATTAGTCTATCTCATTTGGCTCATGTTAATGGATATGTTGCAAAAAAGGGTATGGATCGAAAAAGATGCTTCTTATAAATATCTAAAGGTATTTTGTTGTAAAACACTAGTGCATGTACCTAAAGTTAACTGATCAAAACTTGATGACAAGTCAAAGTAGTGTATCTTCATGGGCTATGTAGATAAATAATTCAGTTATATGTTACAGGATCCAATTGGCAAGAAGGTGATTAGAAGCATGGATATGGTCTTTTTTTAAGATAAGATAATTGAACATTTTGAGAATGTTAAAAATCCTCAACCCTTTGTAGATGATCTTATTGATGTAGATCTAGTTCCTCTTCCCACGGTACATGATGATGGGGGAGATGCGCGTGGCCAAGAAGAGATGGTCGGTAATGTTGAATAGGAAAAGTAGGGAGAGTAGTCCCCTCAACAACCACCAGTTAAGCCTCAATTAAGAATGTCTATTAGAGCGAGCCAACTATTAAGGAAATACTCACCTTATGCGTATGTTATGCTTACGGATGTAGGTGAACCTAAGAACTATTAAGAAGCTCAAATCGATGATCATAAAGAGGGGTAACTAATAGCTATATAAGATGAGATGGATTCTTTGTATAAGAATCACACTCATGACTTGGTAAAGCTACTCAAGGGTAAGAAAGAACTCAAGAATAAGTGGGTATTCAGATTAAAGGTTAAAAAGAAGTGCTTATAACCAAGGTACAAGGCAAGGTACGTTGTGAAAGGATTTGAACAAAAGAAGAGCATTGACTTTGATAAGATTTTTTCGCTTGTAGTGAAGATGCCATCTATCCGGGTCATATTGGGTTTAACGGAAAGCATGAATCTAGATGTGAAAACAACAGTTCTTCATGATGATTTAGAGGAAGAGATTTATTTGTGACAGTCAGAAGGTTTGGAGGTCAAAGGCAATGAACACATAGTTTGCAAGTTGAAGAAGAGCCGATATAAGTTAAAACGGGCTCTTAGCCAATGATACAAAATGTTTGATTCATTCATGGTAGAATATGGGTACGAAAGAACCACTTCGGACCATTGTGTATTTACAAAGAACTTTTTTGATGGTGATTTTATTATTATTTTGCTTTGTATTGATTATATCTTGATTGTTGGTTAAGATATTGGTGATATGTTGAAAAAGGAGTTAAGCAAGTCCTTTGCTAGGAGACTCATTTAGGTGAATCCCCTTTGAAAATCAACTATCATTAGTTGGAGGAGATTCCACCATCCTCCCTTACCTTCGTCAACTCATTGGCATATCACATACAACGCGAACATTCATATGATCTAAAGCATCGGCATCAACAATTAATGCAGAAATTGAGAAACCAATTCATGCATGGGAATAAGCATTTCAAAATGACGCATCAAAAGAAGCTCAATCCAACAAGTCATCATTAAGGTCCACATACATTACTTCCATGTGTAAGATTGAGTGTAAGAGTTTATGATCCAAACTCAATAGGTTCTTGTGTAGGACCTATGCTCTGGTGTAGGGCCGAATTCACCGAAACAGGTGTGTACATGGTCCATCAGGCACAGGTGCATACGTGGTCCACCAGGCACGAGTGCGTATGTGCTAGTTTCCATAGAAGTCTCCAATGAGAGTGTATGTAGGTCATTAGATTACGACCACTAGTGGTTATTGGTTAACCGATTAAAAACGAATTTAGTTTCTATGGGGCCATTGTCATGGGTGAGTACATGGGTAAGTCCTTATATAGGGCTCCGGTGGGAGTGTACGCTTGTAAAGGTTAGAGTTGAACCTGATTTAAAACTTCCAATAGTGAATACTGGTACATTTGAGGAGAGTGTAAGTAAGAAAGCCGAACCACTATACATGCTTGTGTTTAGGATTGATATTTATACACAATTTTATTGATGCTAACATATTTGATTAGTTAAATTGTATGTATGCTTGAATTGGATTGTATGCTGGCACATAACTTGTAAAGCACAAAAAAGCTCATTATCGCCTATAGACTAGTGAAAGTACCCTTATTTGTCAATATACATGTAAGTTCAATCTTAGAGTCAAGTGAGCTCCATATGAAGAATACAAGACCAAAGACTTACCAAGTCGAAGAAGTTCGAGTGCACTACGTAGGTATATTAAGCCTCACTTCCCTAACCAAACCCTATCAGGTAAAAGCCCTACTTAAAATGGACTAAACTTTCTCAAAACCATGTTTACAAAACCATTGGTAAGCTTAGATTTAGAGTTAATTTAAAGTTTGTGGAGAATGAATTAATTGACAAACTTCATGTATTTTCGATTGCATCAAAGTGCAATTGAGACAGCTTTGACGACATTGAAATAATAGCCAAACAGTCCAGTAAGTAAACTGTGAAAATCCTAGATATCTTCGATGTCATCAAACCCACTTCGATGACATCAATATATGGCCATATATCTCCAGCAAGCTTTGAAGGAACTCTTAATGTTATCGATGCAATCGAACTGCCTTCGATGACATCAAAGTTATGTCATCAATGACATCGAAGAAGGTTTGATGGCATCGATACTTGGACCAGTTTGTCTAGAGAGTTTACAAGAAAAATCATATATTCCCGTTGGCATCGAAACACTTTCGATGGCTTCGAAGTTCAAATTTCAATGGCATCGAAAGGTTGTTCAATCACATTGAAATATGGACAAAACTTCTATAGAGTTTTCAAAGGAAAATCAATTTATTTTCGATGGCATCGAAATATCTTTGATAACATCGAGATTCAAATCTCGATGGCATCGAAGTATGTTCAATGACATCGAAATTGAGCTCAAATAGTGTAGCAAGCTCAGTGAGTTTTTTAAGAAAAATCTTGATGGCATCGAGTAATCTTTCGATGGCATCGAAGGTCTCTTTTGATGGCATCGAAGGATGATCGATGACATTGGACAGAATCTGTCGAGCACGTATTTGAAAATCTTGGTGCAAAAGTCAATGACATGAAAGAAGGTTCGATGATATCGAAAGAAACTTCAATGACATCGAAGACCCTTCGAGGGCATCAACAATGACATATTTCTGCCCGTTTTTTAACCATTAGGATTTTACTCTATATATCACTTTGGGTTGTTTCTTAGTTTTTTGGAGCGAGCATTGAAGAAAGGTTTGAGAGAGTGATTACTATAGTTAATACTCTTACTCTCAAGCCCTCTTTCACATAGGAGTTAATAATTTAATCCATGGCTTAAAGGCATTTATTGGAACATTCATAGCCTAGATTGAACTATGAACTCTAGCCTTCATTGATCATCTAACAACACTCTTTAACAGAAAATCATTATGCCAGGATCCTTGAATGATTAGCTTTTGGGAATACTCCCCAGCTCTTAAGAGTTAATCATTAAATAGAGTGGATAGAACCAAACCCTAACCCAACAACCTCGGTACCCTTGATTGGAGCATTTACAAGCGGTTATAGTTCAAAGGAGCTGAAGACTCTTCATTAATAGGAAGATCTTCATCAACATGTGCTAAAACGGAGCTCACTCACTTAAAAGTACTAGAGTCCATTGTGTCTGAAGTCATTTCCTTGTGTAGGATTGAGATTCAGTATTTGGTTCTGCAAACTCGCTGAGACCTTTTGTAGGCCTTTGATGGGAGAATACGTGTAGTGTCCTTGTATAGGACCTATTGCCTTGTGTAGGCATTGATTTGTTGCCTTGTATAGGCACCTTAGAGAACCGTGTGTAGGTTGTAAACGTTTATGCTTAACTTGATTTAAAACCATTGGATAGTGAAATCTGATACACTCATGCGTTGAATGCGTCCACTAGGAGTGGAGTAGGCACAGAGCCGAACCACTATATATCACTGTATTTGTGATGCATGCTTTTGTTTATGTGGTGTTGATTCATGATATGATTAATTTCTGTACACTACATGTTTGATGTAATGCAACCTTTGTATATTTCTTTATCTTAGCTTTTGATTGTGAGTGGTTTTCTTTTAATCTTGTTTAATTAGAGCTTAATTGTTAGTATTTTTTAAAGTATGATTAAAAATTAAAAAAATCCTATTCACCCTCATCTAGGATACTTGGACATAACTCCATACTTCACTAGTAGCGGTTTATTTGCAATTTCAACTAGCTGCTTGATTGGCATATTATTTGTAGTGTATGTGATTGGACCTACTTTGACTTGGAAGCCTTAGTGTTAATTTGCATTCTTAATTTCAATTGATAAATTAGTTTATATATGCAATAATTTTATTTGGTCCTAATCACCCCATTCTTTAAAACTTAGTCATAATTTTATAGCTTTGTTAAGCTTCCGCACGTGCCGTGATAGACTATCCCACATAATTCCAGGATCAAATTGATTTTTGGGGCATCAAACTTTCATGGTGGAGAGATTATTGTGTTGGATAATCCAAACACCATAAACGATCCCATGGCCCAGGCTATTTGGATAAGGAAAAGAAAAGAAAAGAAAAGGTGAAAAAGTAAAGGAAAGACTTCCCATGATGTAATATTTTTAGATATATATGGCGATCATTACACTATTTTTAGCTAATTCTCCAACATAAGATACAAGGTGAGCATTACTCGTGAAAATAACTTTTTTACTTACTAGCCAAACAAGAAATCCAAAATTAGAATCCATAGTTCATTAGTGCCATGCATAGTGACAAACCCGGTTTAGGGCAAGCTCTCAGTCTAAGCAAGATATCGAAGAATGAAATCTGTGGTTCAACAGTGCCATGCATAATCTGGATTGGAGCAAATTCTTGGCTTGTGAATTTGTCCTGATTTTCAGATTTTAAAATCCGGATCCTCAGCTTGCCACAAGCAGGATAATTTTGTTTTTAGCAGTGTCATTGGTCTACATCAATGACTAGTCAACACTGCTACATTAAATGCCGTGTGTGATGATGCGGCTCAATTAAGTTGCAACAAGCACAATTTTCTTGCTTTTAGCAAGCAGAGGATCTAGATTCTAGATTTTAACATTTTTTTTTCATGATATATATTATGGAAAAAAATCATAATGAAAATAAAATGCACAATAAGAAAATAAGCCTTTAGCCACAATTTTTTAGCCTCGGTTGAAAAACTGGAGGCTAAATGTGTTTTTTAGCCTCGGTTGCTAAAGAATTTAGGCTAAAAGTTCATTTTTCGCCTTAGTTGCTAGGGAACTGAGGCTAAAAGTCTACTTTTTAGCCTCAGTTGCATAGTAACCGAGGTGAAAAGTCTACTTTTTAGCCTCAGTTGCATAGGAACCGAGGCGAAAGGTCTACTTTTTGGCCTCAATTGCATAGGAACCGAGGCCAAAAGTCTACATGTTAGCCTCAGTTGCATAGGAACCAAGGCGAAACGTCTACTTTTTGGCCTCAGTTGCACATAAATCAAGGCTAAAAGTTTACATGTTAGCCTCAATTGCATAGGAACCGAGGCAAAAGGTCTACTTTTTAGCCTCAGTTGCATAAGAACCGAGGCGAAAGGTCTACTTTTTAGCCTCAGTTGCATAGGAACCGAGGCCAAGAGTCTACATGTTAGCCTCAGTTGCATAGTAACCAAGGCGAAAGGTCTACTTTTTAGCCTCAGTTGCATAGGAACCAAGGCCAAAAGTCTACATGTTAACCTCAGTTGCATGGGAACCGAGGCGAAAGGTCTACTTTTTAGCCTCAGTTGCATAGGAACCAAGGCGAAAGGTCTAATTTTTAGCCTTAGTTGCATAGGAACTGAGGCGAAAGGTCTACATTTTAACCTCAGTTGCATAGGAACCTAGGCAAAAGGTCTATCGTTTAGCCTCAGTTGCATAGGAACTGAGGCAAAAGGTCTACTTTTTAGCCTCAATTGCATAGGAACTGAGGCGAAATGTCTACTTTTTAGCCTCAGTTGCATAGGAACCGAGGCTAAAAGTCTACTTTTTAGCCTCCATTGTATAAGAATCGAGGCCAAAAGTCTACATTTAGGAATATTGAAAAAAATTTGAGAATATTGAAAGAATTAATAGTTTTAACAATATTTGACAATTGTGAAAAAATTGAGAATTTTGAAAAAAAAATGGAGACCATTGGGAAAATTTTGAGAATTTTGAAAAAAAATGGAGACAATTGGGAAAAAATTGAGAATTTAAAAAAAAAAAATTAGAGTTTTGAAAAAGATTTGAATTATGAATTTTTTAAGAACTAAGAATTTTTTAAAAAAATTTAGAACTTTTAAAAAATTAAGAATTTTTTTTTTTGAAAAATTAAGAATAAAAAAATGATAATTATGAAAAAGTATGAATTTTTATTTTAAATTGAGAATTTTAAAAAAATTAAGAATTGTAAAAATTTTTGAAAATTTTGAAATTAAAAATAAGAATTTTGAATTTGAGAATCTTGAAAAAAAATGGGAATTTTTTAAAAATTGAGAAATTTCAAATAATTTAAAATTCTGAAAAAAATTAAAAAATTTCAAATGAAATCGGATGGACGGAAGAAGATTTCACACGAAGGCCAAATGTCTAATTTTTAGCCTCGGTTGCATAGGAATCGAGGCTAAATGTCTAATTTTGAAATATAAATTCGACGGGTGCACATGGATGCTTTTTCCCTGACTCCTTTTCTCACTTGCTGTGCGAGCGAGTGAAAGAGATCTTCGTTCTCTTTCTAGGGTTTTCCCCTGGGATTTTCACACCTCGATCATCCTTTTTTTTTTTTTTCATTTAATTTTCTTCAAATCTCTTTGATTTCTTCGATCTTTAAAGAACCTGTCAAGACCTCAATCTCTTTCTTCGCTTTTTCGCCTAGGGTTTCTACTCCCGATTCGTAGATTTTACTCCTTTTTTCTCGTTTTCTTAGCTTCAATCTCTGTAAAAGAGCTGGAATCCTTCTTCGTCGTTCCTTTCTAGGGTTCCTGCCTGAGATTTGCTGTTTTGTCCGTTGGATTCCTGGACAATACATTCAAGAAGGTTGGGAGAATGCAGCAGAGATTGAAGCAGCAGCAACAACAACTAGCCCTGATGCAGCAGGCATTGCTACAGAAGTAGCAACTCTACCATCCCAGCGTCCTTGCGGCTGCCATGTCTCAGGTACCATTCCAGTATCAGATTTCCCCCCAAATTTCTCAGTTTTCGTGCCTAATGCATGTTTGTGTCATGATTTGCTTAAAAATGCATTTTCTAAAATCTCGTTTTGTACGTTTTGATTCTCATAATAAATATCATTATTTCGCTTTGATATTCCTTTTGGGAAGAAATTCCCAAATTCGACCTGAAAATTGTGTTGAATGTCGTAATTTTTTAAATCTTAGTGTATGATATCTGCTAGCGATAACATCATTTAATATTTTTTCCAACCAGTTTTGTAACTCGCCTTTTCATCATTAGATGTGAATAATTAAAAGGTTGGAAGTTGATTCTGTTTTTGCGTATCACGGTCTATTAGTATAGTTTGTTGGGGTTTTAATCCATTAAAAATATGCTTCTGTTATTCATGATGGATGAGTGTATCTACCCATTTTGGTTATTTGTTCAATAGTGATTATTGCTACATTTGCTCTTAAAAAATTTATTATTGCTACATTTCATTTGTTTCCTGTGGTGGAGTTGTATCTTTTCTCGTCCTTTCGGTAACTATTCACCTGTAAAACTCTCTCTTTCAATTTGCTTCTCCTTCCTTTTTGGAAAATGACGTTGAGAGTCCAAAATCTCATTGTTTCCAGATTGTTTTTTTTTTTAATTATATATATATATATATATATATATATATATATATATATATATATATATATATATATATGGGAAAAGGTACAATGCGCTCGAGCTGATTTTAACGTCCCATGAGGTCGAGCTATGTGGGCCCCACTGTAAGCCCCGTATCGTAGACCGTACCGTTCCATAGGCTTCCGCGGTCTTCTCGGTCGAATTCCGGTGACTTTCGACCTATATCTGACGTTTGCATGCAATCCTAAGCTGAGTCAGGTATATCAGAGTTGGCTCGACCCGAGACTTGTACCAGTGCGACCGCGCCGTCGCCGCGGTTCCGATGCCGTGTGTCGCACCCGATGCGATATGTGAGCTAGGAGATGTGGGCCACTACGCCAAAACAGCGAAAAAAGGACGGTCCAAAACCGTCTCAAATGACCAAAAAGGACGGTCATGGACCGTCACATAGGCAGTCAAATTTTGACGTGTCCTATTACTTAAAGGACGGTTGATAACCGTCATTCTTATTGACGGAAAAAGGACGGTCATGGACCGTCCTAAAAAAGGACGGCCACAGACCGTCCTTCAAATGGACTGTCATAGACTCCCAACAAGGACGGCCATCGACCGTCCTTTAAAAGGACAGTCATGGACTGTCCTTAACAAAGACGGTCATAAACCGTCTCTTATGTACATTTAAAGGACGGCTATAGACCGTCCTTGAAACAGACGGTCATCGACCGTCCTTTGAAAGGACTGCTGCCCCGTCACATACGAGCCTTTAAAGGACAGCCATAGACCGTCCTATAAACGGACGGTCATGGACCGTCTTTAAAAAGGACTGCCACAAACCGTCTAATATGAGCCTCCAAAGGACGGTCATGGACCGTCCTTTAAAAGGACGGTCTATGACCGTCCTTTAAAGGGACTGCTATAGGCCGTCTCTTATAATCCTTTTAAGGACATTTTAAATTTGACCTGATATACACCTGTACAATATATTTCATCACATTCACATCCTGATATACACCTGTACAATATATTTCATCATATTCACATCCTGATATACACCTGTACAATATATTTCATCACATTCACATCCTGATATACACCTGTACAATATATTCATCACATTCACATCCTGATATACACCTGTTATACAATATATTTCATCACATTCACATCTTGATATACACCTGTTATACATTATATTTCATCACATTCACATCCATCTAAACCCAAACTCACACAATCTTCCTGATATACACATGTTAAAAATATATTTCATCACATTCACATCCATCTAAACCCAAACTACGAAATCCATCCAAACACAATCTTCCTGATATACACCTGTTATACAATATATTTCATCACATTCACATTCACATCCATCTAAACCCAAACTACGTAAATCCATCCAAACACACAATAATCTTATCCACATTACATTCATCCACGCATAATACATATAAGTTTAACTTCATAAGTAAAAAAACAATCTTGTCCACATTTCATTCATCCACGCATAATACATATAAATAAGTTTAGGTTTAGGTTAGGTTATAAGCTATAGGTTTAGGGAATTGAGAATAGGTTAAGGTTTTAGGTTTAGGAAATCGGGTTCGGGTTCGGGATCGGGTTTAGGTTTGGGTTTAAGTTAGGGAGTTGAGATTAAGATTAGGAGTAGGTGTATGTTTAGGGATTTGAGAATATATTTAGGTGATAGGTTATAGGTTCAGGTTTAG
The DNA here is from genome assembly GCA_021015155.1 of Magnolia officinalis. Classification (NCBI taxonomy): domain Eukaryota; kingdom Viridiplantae; phylum Streptophyta; class Magnoliopsida; order Magnoliales; family Magnoliaceae; genus Magnolia; species Magnolia officinalis. The sequence goes on along the minus strand of JAJHSJ010000004.1, from coordinate 31,440,113 downwards.
GTTTAGGTTTAGGTTAAGGGTTTAGGTTATAGCTATAGGTTTAGGGAATTGAGAATAGGTTAAGGTTTAGGTTAAGGAAATCGGGTTCGGGTTCGGGATCGGGTTTAGGTTTGGGTTTTCAAGTTTAGGTTTAGGTTTAGGTTAGGGAGTTGAGATTAGGATTAGGTGTAGGTTTAGGTTTAGGGATTTGAAAACAGGTTAAGGTTAAGGTTTAAAAATTCGGGTTCGGGTTCGGGATTGGGTTTAGGTTTGGGTTTTCAAGTTAAGGTTTAAGTTTAGGTTTAGGTTGGGGAGTTTAGATTAGGATTAGGTTTAGGTTTAGGTTTAGAGATTTGAGAATAGGTTAAGGTTTAGGTATAGGAAATCGGGTTCGGGATCGGGTTTAGGTTTGGGTTTTCAAGTTTAGGTTTAGGTTTGTTTGGGTTAGGGAGTTGAGATTAGGATTAGGTGTAGGTGTAGGTTTAAGGATTTGAGAATATATTTAGGTTTTAGGTTATAGGTTCAGGTTTAAGTTTAGGTTAAGGTTAAGGTTTAGGTTTAGGTTATAAGCTATAGGTTTAGGGAATTGAGAATAGGTTAAGGTTTAGATTTAGTAAATCGGGTTCGGGTTCGGGATCAGGTTTAGGTTTGGGTTTTCAAGTTTAGGTTTAGGTTTAGGTTAGAGAGTTGAGATTAGGATTAGGTGTAGGTGTAGGTTTAAGGATTTGAGAATATATTTAGGTTATAGGTTATAGGTTCAGGTTTAAGTTAAGGTTAAGGTTAAGGTTAAGGTTTAAGTTTAGGTTATAAGCTATAGGTTTAGGGAATTGAGAATAGGTTAAGGTTTAGGTTTAGGAAATCGGGTTCGGGTTCGGGATCGGGTTTAGGTTTGGGTTTTCAAGTTTAGGTTTAGGTTTAGGTTAGAGAGTTGAGATTAGGATTAGGTGTAGGTTTAGGTTTAAGGATTTGAGAATACATTTAGGTTTTAGGTCATAGGTTTAGATTTTAGGCTTAGGCTTAGGTTTAGGTTTAGGTTTAGGAAATCGGGTTCGGGTTCGGGATCGGGTTTAGGTATGGGTTTTCAAGTTTAGGTTTAGGTTTACGTTAGAGAGTTGAGATTAGGATTAGGAGTAGGTTTAGGTTTAGAGATTTGAGAATACATTTAGGTTTTAGGTCATAGGATTTGGTTTAGGTTAAGGTTATAAGTTTAGGTTTAGGTTTAGGTTTAGGTTAAGGTTTAGGTTTAGGTTATAAGCTTAGGGAATTGAGAATAGGTTAAGGTATAGGTTTAGGAAATTGGGTTCGGGTTCGGGATCGCGTCTAGATTTGGGTTTTCAAGCTTAGGTTTAGGTTTAGGTTAGGGAGTTGAGATTAGGATTAGGTGTAGGTTTAGGTTTAGGGATTTGAGAGTACATTTAGGTATTAGGCTTAGGTTTAGGTTTTAGGTTTAGGTTTAGGTTAGGTTTAGATTTAGGTTTAGGGAATTGAGAATAGGTTAAGTTTTTAGGTTTAGGAAATCGGGTTCGGGTTCGAGATCGCGTTTAGGTTTGGGTTTTCAAGCTTAGGTTTAAGTTTAGGTTAGGGAGTTGAGATTAGGATTAGGTGTAGGTTTAGGTTTAGGGATTTGAGAGTACATTTAGGTATTAGGCTTAGGTTTAGGTTGTAGGTTTAGGTTTAGGGAATTGAGAATAGGTTAAGTTTTTAGGTTTAGGAAATTGGGTTCAGGTTCGGGATTGGGTTTAAGTTTGGGTTTTCAAGTTTAGGTTTAGGTTTAGGTTAGGGAATTGAGATTAGGATTAGGTGTAGGTTTAGCTTAGGGAAATGAGTTTAGGTTATAGGTTTTGGGATTTAGGAATAGTTTTAGGTTATAAGTATAGGTTTAGGTTAGGTTATAGATTATAGGTTATAGGTTAAGGTTTTAGGATTTGATTTTAGGTTATAGGATTAGGTTAAGGTTTAGGTTTAGGTTATAGGTTTTGGGATTCGAGAATGGGTTTGGGTTTAGGTTATAGGTTTTTGTTTAGGTTTAGGTTATATGTTTTGATTTAGGTTATAGGTTATAGGTTTAGGTTAATTATAGGTTCTTGGATTTGAGAATGGGTTCGGGTTTAGGTTATAGGTTTTGGATTTGAGAATGGGTTATGGTTTAGGTTTAGGAAATCGGGTTCATGTTCAAGATTGGGTTTAAGTTTTGGTTATATGTTTTTGGATTTGAGAATGGGTTATAGTTTAGGTTTAGGAAATCGGGTTCATGTTTGGGATTGGGTTTAAGTTTTGGTTTTCAAGTTTAGGTTTAGGTTTAGGTTAGGGAGTCGAGATTAGGATTAGGTGTAGGTTTAGCTTTAGGGAATTGAGTTTAGGTTATAGGTTTAGGGAAAGGTTAGGTTTAAGTTATAGGTTTTGGGATTTGAGAATAGTTTTAGGTTATAAGTATAGGTTTAGGTTAGGTTTTGGGATTTGAGAATGGGTTCGGGTTTAGGTTGTAGCTTTTGGTTTTGGTTTAGGTTTAGGTTATAGATTTTTGGATTTGAGAATGGGTTTGGGTTTAGGTTATAAGTTTTGGTTTTGGTTTAGGTTATAGGTTTTGGGATTTGAGAATGGGTTCGGGTTTAGGTTATAGGTTTTGGTTTAATTTTAGTTTAGGTTATAGGTTATAGGTTTTGGTTTAGGTTTAGGTTATAAGTTATAGGTTTTGGTTTAGGTTTTGGAATTTGAGAATGGGTTTGGGTTTAGGTTATAGGTTTTGGTTTAGATTTTGGTTTTGGTTATAGGTATTGATTTAGGTTATAGGTTATAGGTTTAGGTTATATGTTTAGGTTTAGGTTATAGGTTTTTGGATTTGAGAATGGGTTCGGGTTTAGGTTAGAGGTTTTGGTTTTGGTTTAGGTTATAGGTTTTTGGATTTGAGAATGGGTTCGGGTTTAGGTTAGAGGTTTTGGTTTTGGTTTAGGTTATAGGTTTTGGTTTTGGTTTAGGTTAAGGTTTAGGTTTAGGTTATAGGTTGGGGATTGGGTTTATGTTTGGGTTTTCAAGTTTAGGTTTAGGTTTAGGTTAGGGAGTTGAGATTAGGATTAGGTGTAGGTTTAGCTTTAGGGATTTAGGAATACATTTAGGTTTTAGGTTTAGGTTTAGGTTATAAGTTATAGGTTATAGGTTATAGGTTTAAGTTTAGGTTAAGGTTATAAGCTATAGGTTTAGGGAATTGAGAATAGGTTAAGGTTTAGGTTTAGGAAATCGGGTTCGGGTTCGGGATCGGGTTTAGGTTTAGGTTTAGGTTAGGTTAAGGTGAGATTAGGATTAGGTGTAGGTTTAGGTTTAGAGATTTGAAAATACATTTAGGTTTTAGGTCATAGGATTTGGTTTAGGTTAAGGTTATAAGTTTAGGTTAAGGTTTAGGTTTAGATTTAGGTTAAGGTTTAAGTTAAGGTTATAAGCCATAGGTTTAGGGAATTGAGAATACGTAAGGTATAGGTTTAGGAAATCGGGTTCGGGTTCGGGTTCGGGTTCGGGTTTTGGGTTTGGGTTTGGGTTTTCAAGTTTAGGTTTAGGTTTAGGTTTAGAGATTTGAGAATACATTTAGGTTTTAGGTCATAGGTTTTGGTTTAGGTTAAGGTTATAGGTTTAGGTTTAGGTTAAGGTTTAGGTTTAGGTTATAAGCTATAGGTTTAGAGAATTGAGAATAGGTTAAGGTATAGGTTTAGGAAATCGGGTTCGGGTTCGGGATCGCGTTTAGGTTTGGGTTTTCAAGTTTAGGTTTAGGTTTAGGTTAGGGAGTTGAGATTAGGATTAGGTGTAGGTTTAGGTTTAGGGATTTGAGAATACATTTAGGTTTTAGGTCATAGGTTTAGGTTTAGGCTTAGGTTTAGGTTATAGGTTTAGGATTAGGTTATAGGTTTAGGTTTAGGTTTAGGTTAGGTTATAGGTTAAGGTTTAGGAAATTGAGAAAAGGTTAAGGTTTAGGTTTAGAAAATCGGGTTCGGGTTCGGGATTGGGTTTAGGTTTGGGTTTTCAAGTTTAGGTTTATGTTTAGGAGTAGATGGTGTAGGTTTAGGTTTAGGGATTCTCTAGTATTATCTATTATTGAACCTAATATTATCTACTACATACTAGTAACATACAATCAATATTGGGGCACCATACCATAAGCTACAAGAATTTCATGTCCCCCTAAACAAGGTATCCTCCATTGATAACATATATATATATATATTATAAGTTTTTTATTTTCATTTACATTCCCCAATACATTCACCATCCATCCAAGAAAATTGAAACAAGTACTGTTAATCTATCTTATCTTACCGACCACCTTATATTTCTTTTCACCTTTGTAGCTTTCATATTTGTTGCAGCTGCTAGTTCACCATCAGTAGTCTCCCTAACCAAATCTTTTTGCAGTCCCTCCATTTGAAGCAGTGGCTGAAGTTACAAAAAGTAGGACTGAGATGGTTGAGGAATTGATGTTGGCCATGAGATGGTTGAGGAATTAGTTACTTGCATATTGCCTAGGAGAACTGAAAATAAAACCAAACCATGGATGGAAATGAGAATTACTGCTAACCTACATATTACCTGTACTCTGAAACCAACATAAATATAACTGGGAAACAATATAAGGAATAAGAAAAAATGAATTTACCTGTACACATCATTAAATGTTTCCCTATAAGGAGGTGATATTATATCTTTGATAGCCACAACCTGTATGACAGAGAAAAATGCAACCGATACAGTCTGTTACAATTCAAAGGAAAAAAAGGATTTGTGGCTGCACCGATATTCTAGTACATTACGAACGGCTGCCTACGTACCCAAAAAGTCAGATTGGGATCAAGCCACTACGTAGTTCTTTTTAATTAACCAAGTTACTAAAGGTCATAAATTTCATATTCAATAAAGTATCATTGAACGTCGTCTCAAATCATTTCTGGTTGGTGCATTTAAAAAAATAAATTGGTGCACAATCAATGTATATTCTTGTTACATCTCATACTGCAACAAGTGACAACGTTTTGTCAATACTTCTGTTACATTTGAAATTGAAATCCTTTAGTGACTTGGTTAATAAAAAACAAATGACAACAAGCCATAATTAATAAAAAGGATGCTAAATATTAAATAAATAAATAAGGCAACTTGATCAAAAAAGCATTTCATTGAATATTCAAGTTTTCGTCATACAAAATGTCCAAAAGTTCAAAAAGTTAATCAAAACTACTGAATATTCAAATTTTCATCAGGAATTTGGGCCAAACAACCATTTCACCCAATTGAATATCTTCAAATGTCCTGTCATCATTAAACAACTCTGCTGTTCGAACGTTGATATCGTCTATTACAACTCTGATGCATTCTGGAGGAATGCCAGTATTATCTGACACCATCCGCCCACTAGCAACAATCCGACCACGGAAATCTCTCAATTGGCAAATTTGTTCCATCGATGGAGTTGTTGCAGAGTCTTCTCGAATACTCGGCTCACCAGATCGACGGTGGGCCTAAAATAATGGTTTCATGTAAATACAAATGCTACTTTTATCTTTAAAAATAATAATTATATTATTTGATCGCGGCAAATGTAATACCTGAGATGCAGCTGTATCAGGAGAGCGGTGAAGTAGTTGGCTTTGAGTAATTTGTTGCCTAAGTTCAGCAAATTCTTGCCTAAGTTCAGTAAATTGAGTCATTGATGCTTCAAATTTAGCCTCAATGGACATACGTGCATTCCTCTCTGACCGAGCTTCTATAATGTAGGGGGTGACAACCTTCATACTAGTCTTAGAAATACCCAAACCCATGCCCCTAACCCGGCCTCTGCTATCATGACCACAAACCTAAACAATAATTTTTAAGTTTAGTGATGTGTGTATATTATTATTTTTTAAAAAAAACAACGACAATGTATGTAAAGTGAGTAGAATTGATGGAAAACCTATGAAACTGGGTCGTGGTCTAAATCCTTGTGCTTACTGGAAGGATCACTGCTAGCTATTGATAATATTCTTTCCTGTTAGAAGATAATTGTTACAATAAATCCTTCATTGTACTTAAATAAAAAATTATTAAAAACTGAAACATTATTTTCACCGCTGTTTTAAGATGTGTTTGTGTTGGGTAAGACCCATCGGGTTTGCTATGAGTGGCAACAAACAAGTCGGTCCTGGTGATGATAGTATTTGGATTTTCCTTTCGCTGTAATTATATAAGCAAATTAGTTAACAAGAATTTATATTCATCAATTAAATTGTCAAAAAATGTAGTACAAATTACCATTTTCTCTAATGTCCTAGCAGCACCTCGTCTTCCAGACGTGTGAGGGCATTTCACCTGTGCTCTGGAAGTCTTCCCCTTCTTACGAAGATTGATTAATAATTCTGTAGATTGTAAATTAATGAAAATGTCCCAATCCTCTTGCTTTACACCAATGGGACAATTTCTTCTTCTTTCTACATCATTATCAAATTTATCATATTCCTTCCGCAGATTGTATTTCCATACCTTCCAAGCTTTGCTTACTTACAAAAATACATATTCTTTTAAATCATCATCGATGTCGTACGTGGCCTATTTTATAAAATTTATAATCAAACAATCTTACTAGATAAAAAATTAAAAATAAAATCAAGAACAAACATGCTCACCAAAACCATAGACCAGATATTATCTTTAATTGCACCAGGCACTTTGCGCCAATCAGCAAATGAAATTGGACAATGTGTCCTGCCAAGTTGCCCTAAAAATGTGTTGAAAGGTGCTGATGTTTCTCCGACTGGTTGTTTATATTCATTTAATTCAAGTCTCTTCCTTGTATTGCTTCCTTGGGCTGAAGCTGATGAACCACCAAAATCCGACATAATTCCTGCAATTTTATAAAACAAAACAATATCTCATTATTATATTATTGGCATTCTATTAATATTTTGATAGTACAAGATTTTAACAATCATTACTAAATAGAATTCAACTCACTTTCAAACTGATTTGAATCTTATTAGTTTCTTTCCGTTTCCTATGACGTGAGGTACTCGGCTCACTCTCTACCCATGATTTTTCCTGTACATCTTCATCTTCATAATTTAAATCATCAATTAATGAAAGTGCTGAAGAACTTACATTCCTTCTGGCCTCAAACTCAAGTGGATCTTCAAATGCATATGCATCTTTTGTCAATCTCATAGGAGCATCCAATACAACATGCCAGTCATCTCTAGTTGGATCCTTACAGTAGAAGACCTGAGCTGCCTGAGATGCAAGAATAAACGGCTCATCGTCTTCCTTTAAGTTCCGTCTAAACCTTCCTAGATTGACAAATCTCAAATTTGTTTCGGGATCTATGAAACATCCATTCACTTTATCTTCAATATGCACCCAATCACAATAGAAGAGTACTACTCTGAACTCGAAGTAGTTCAATTCAAGAATTTGTCTAATGATGCCATAATAAGTGACTTCTTCTTCTATTGGATTCCTATCCTTGGCACTTGCCCTGAAGCTAGTTAGCGCTTTCATTGAGACTCCACTGTTTTGTGTTGTTCTATTCATTTCAGAATTCGCAGTGCTAAAAACATATCCATTTACTGAGTAAGTATTATATGATATGCATTTGAAGTCTTTGTAACCTTGGTGTTAATGGGAAGTATCTTACCACCTTCCATGGTACATGTGAGACTCTTGATCTTACAACACTATTCACTTTCCATCTGCTTGCTTTACATGTAGGACAACTTTCCCTATTAGCATGCTCCTTCCAGTACAAAATACAATCATTACGGCATGCATGTATCACCTCATAGTTCATACCCAACGAACTGATCAATCTCTTTGCATTATAGGTACTATCTGGCAAAGAGTTCTCGCTTGGCAAAATCTTCTTGAGCAGTTGCAACAAACTCGTAAAGCTATTATCTGACCACTGATATTTAGCCTTCATGCTCATCAACTCAACTGTCACTGACAACTTTGTATGCTCACGTTTACACGATGGATATAGGGGTTGTACCGCATCCTCCCTTAGTTTATTGTACCGAGTATCATTGTCTATGTCATCTTGAGGCTGACTACCATGTTCCTCATTGACCTCATTCATACATGCATCTAAGTCATCGGGTTGAACACGACCAAAAGTATCATTAACCAAATCAACCATTCTGGGCAACAACTCTTCATTACAACTAGTCGCAGATGTACTAGGAGCCTTGGCATTGACACCCATATTGGGAATTTGTTCTCCATGAAAAAACCAAGTTGTGTATGTCTGATCTATACCATTCATAATCAAATGCTCAGAAACTGTACTTAGTATTTTCTTCCCATGCACATTACGACATCTAGCACAAGGACAACTATACCAATCAACACCACTTGAATTCCTTTTTGCAAAAATAATAAACGATTCAACGCCTTTAATGTATTCATCACTCAATATATCTTTCGTCATCCAATTCTTGCTCGGGGGCGTCAAATCCATTTCTGATATCACGTGCATGCAGCATATAAAAAGTGAGATACAATAAAAAAAAAAGAAGCTTTTCATAAACTGTCAAAACATGCCACACGTGGTGTAGAATTAATAATTCAGAAGTTATTTAGGAAACAAGAGCAGCAAAATGCAATAAACATACATCAGATTCGATTGGTTGATGTTTATATAAACATTCAATCACATTCATTTTGATGTGTTTTAAGAACCTATTATCTGCTTTTCTTCTCACTGCATTCCCTTCCCAATGATTTCCTCAACGAAAAAATAAGTTGTTCTTGTCATCTCCCGCCTTTTTTTTTTGCTTTTGAAATGGATTCTCTACCTCCTTCCATAGAAATCCACAGGAAAAGAGATGGAGAGCCTGGTTTTTCTTATGCAAATGTAAGTGGTGGGACCCTTTGGGTGGAACTCTTGAAGGAGATGATTGAATGCCCACCACTTAAAACTTCTAGGGGCCACTATAATACTTAATGGTACTGGGTGTTCAATCACCACTGTTTTCATGTGATACGGTCCACCTGAGATTTGGACCTGCCTCATTTGTTTTATATAAACAGTTCAAAATCAGCAGCAAAATCACTACATTATATCAGCCCCACATGATCCATCATTTCCTTCCATATCCCCCACAAATTGTAAATTGTTGCTCTTGATATTTAGGGCCCAAATGTATAAATAAACAGTCAAAATCAGCACATGCCGAGCTCCATAGTGGGCCATGGGTCTGAATAAGAAAGTTTACGGCTTTATATAAAAAAAACACATACAACAAAAAAGGGAAAAAGACAGAGAACATGTGGCCCTCTCGTTAGACTGCTATCTAGCCATTCAAAACAAAAAGAAAAACAAAAATACAACCACAAGAACCAGCCCAAAACCCCCCAAGAAAAATGCAGTTTGAGAGAGAGAGAGAGGTACCTCATGGTTAATTCAAACATGTTTAACAGGTACCTCATGGTACCTCATGGTTAATTCAAACAAGTTAACAGGTACCTCTCTCTCTCTCTCAAACATGCTTAACTGCAACAGAAAACATGTTTAACAGGTACCTCTCTCTCTCTCTCAAACATGTCCACAATTATCTTTTCCATCTAGCTCAAATCAAACATGTTTAACTTGTTTTTTCAGCTCTATTAATGAGTTATGATGCAGCTGCCATTTCAGATCATTTCTGCACATTAATTGGAACTGATTCAGGTGAGAAAAGTTCATGTTAATTTAAATTCAATGGATTCTGTCGAGAAATTGAGCAGTTGCTAACGAATTCCACCAGTTTCAATTATTCCAACGCACATACCAAACAACAATAGCAAGGAACAATTTATTTGTCTACAAGCAATGTTTCCAAGGAAAAGAGAATAGTGGCCTTCTAAGAACTCTTCCTAGTTCTTACAATTTCAACCAAAATAAGATCATATTTTTCTGATATTCCATGATTCATCTCACTACTAGGATTCCCTATTATTATATATCATGTGGAAATGCATCCCTGATATTGATTGCTGCAATACCATGGATGATATTACTAATATTACATTTGTTCTACATGATAGAAAAGAAAACTGATAAACAATCAGCACTACAAATGAAAAGATGAAGAAAAACTGTGTGGTCCAAAGCTCAGCTGGACCACACACAGGAAAGAGTGGGGATTATGACATCCGCCGTCCCACAGCGATGTTTATTTGTCACCCAACTTGTTCATAAGCTGACACAGACATAGGGAAAACACAAATATATCAACTTGATTCGAAACTCCTGCTGCCCTAAGAAGTTTTCAACAGTGGGTCTTCGATTCCCACTGTTTCCTGTGGTGGGCCCACTTGAGCACTGGATATGCTTCCATTTGGGCTCATGCCATAAAACGAGTTGAAAAATAGATGAGTGGTCTACATTCAGAGGGTAGAATCAGCCTATCACTTTAAAAAGAATAAAAATAAAATATAAAATATAAAATCAGATCTTTGAGAATGAAGGATCCTGATCTTTGTAATTTGTTGATGAAACATGCAGATTCACACACCTGGATACTGCAGGTCACATACTCCAGTGTGAGAGGCCTTAAATGAATTTGGGCCGTTCATTATGCAGGTTCCACATGGGTACATGAGCTATTGGACCCAAAATCAGGCCAGTCCATGAATCAGGTGGGCCAATCCTGTAGCGATGAATGTGGACAGTTGACTAACTTTTTAAGCATCCAATTTTGGTATGCAGGCAGCCCACCAGGAAACTTTAAGGTTCCATCGCCATTCTTTCAACAGAACTGACTTGTTCCCACCAGTGTTTTTTTTTTTTTTTTTGAAAGGTAATAAGAATTAACAAAACTCACTAGATTATAATCTGTGTTTCTTTGTTCTTTCCGGTGAAAGTTCTGTTGAAAGAATGATTTCAGACTAAGCATAACACAAATGATTTCAGACTAAGCATACACAAAATCAGAGTTCCTCACACACTCAAAATCAGAGTTCCTCACACACTCAAAATCAGAGTTAGCTGTAGAAACTTGAAATAAGGCCCAGCTGCATACAGCAGGTGGTCAGTGGGCATAAAACATTTGCATCAGGTGGGGGTCCTCATGGGCTTCCAATCAAATCACAAACCAAATATGGTATTCTCACAAGCATATCAACATACACCTTACATGCAAAAATCCTCTAAACAACTTTCCATGATCCAGTCATCGAAATAGAGATTCATAACCAAAATGAAGACTAAAAATCAAAATGCAACATCACCTTCTCAGATTGGCAGCAGGTGGGAGCTCAACAACTTTCTATTGCCGTTGATGACCAGAGATGCGGTAGGTTTTAGCGGCTGGTGGATGCGGGCACATACGTGCAAATCGAGAGTCAGAGAGAGAGAGAGAGAGAGAGAGAGAGAGAGAGAGAGAGAGAGAGAGAGAGAGAGAGAGAGAGAGAGAGAGAGAGAAGCAGATCGCAAGAGAGAGAGAGAATCAGATCGCAAGAGAGAGAAAGAGAGAGAGAGAGAGAGAGAGAGAGAAAGAGAGAGGGAGAGAAGCAGATCGTAAGAGAGATCGAGAGGGGAGGGAGGGGAGAAGGAGAGAGAGATCTGAGATTGAGAAGGAGAGAGATCATGGAGAGGAAGAGGGTGAGAGAGAGAGCCAGATGATGGCGCTCGGAGGGCAGGGGTACTGAGAGAGGGAGAGAGAGAGGGAGGGCGGCGAGTGAAAATGGCAATTTGGGCGCGCGCCTCTGTTTTGAGCGCGCGCCCAATTTTGGGCGAGACTGGACGGTGCTCTGTGGGCCCCACCGTGATGTATGTGTTTCATCCATGCCGTCCATCCATTTTTAAAAATTATATTAGGGCTTTATGCCAAAAATTAGAGGGATATAAATCTCAGGTGGTCCACACCACATGAGAACAATAGCGATTGGATATCCACCATTAATATCCTCCTAAGGCCCACTGTACTGTTTATTTGACATCCAATCTGTTGATTTGGTCATACAGGACCAGATGAAAGGAAAAAACAAAAATCAGCTTGATCCAAAACTTTTATGGCTATTGATCATATTTTTAATGTTGGATGCTCATTCAACACTGTTTCCTGTAATGTGGTCCACTTGAGATTTGCATATATCTTATTTTTGGTCTCATATTGTAAAATTATCTGTAAAAATATATGGATGGCATGGATGAAACACATACATCATGATGGGAGCCATAGAGCACTAACCACCAGTCATTGGCTGGTGTGAGGGGAAGTAGTCATTTAAGTTTTATCCTATGAGACAAAAAATGATTTATTCATTTTATCCACTCCATCCATCCATTTTAACATAAAATTTTATTACATAAGCTCAAAAATGAAGCCTATAAAAATCTAAAGTGGACCACATCATAGGAAATAGTATAAATTGAACGTCTACCATTAAAAGAATTTGGGAGGCCATTTAAGTTTTGGATCAAGTTGATATTTTAGTTTTCCTTTCATCCATGTATTTGTGATCTATTGAACAGGTTGGATGACAAATAAAAAATCACTGTAGGCCATAGGAAGATTTCAACGGTGGAAATCATTATTCTCACTGTTTCCTATGGTATGGTCCACTTCGTCCACGTCGTCCATCTGAGAGAGAGAGAGAGAGAAAGAGAGAGAGAGAGAGAGAGAGAGAGAGAGAGAGAGAGAGAGAGAGAGAGAGAGGACAGAGAGCGAGAGAGTGAGAGAGGGCGCGAGAGTGAGAGTGAGAGAGACTTCAAGTCTCTCTCACAAGCGGTCATGGGACACGTGGACGGTTCTCTGTGGGCCCACCATGATGTATGTGCATATTTCATCATTGCCATCCATCTATTTTTTATTTCATTTTATGGTATGAGACAAAAAAAAAAAATGAGTTATATCCCAATCTCAACTGGACCACATTATATGAAACAGTGTTGAATACCATTAAAAACCTTTTGGGGGCCATATAAAGTTATGGATCAATCTGATATTTTTTTTTCCCTTCATCTGGGCATGTATGACATAATCAACAGATAGGATGTCAACTAAAAAGTACAATGGGCCTTAGGAGGGTTTTAATGGTTGATATCTAATCACTATTTTTTCATGTGGTGTGGTCCACTTGAGATTTATATCCCTCTCATTTTTGGTATCAGGCCCTAATATGATTTGTAAAAATGGATGGACGGCATGGATGAAACACATACATCATGGTGGGACCCATAGAGCACCGACCAACATCCAAAAACGGTTACTCGCCTCAATCATACTACATATGAGAAAGATATTGGGCAAACAAGATTGATCAACAATTTGAGTGAATTTTGATTTAGACATCTGAAGTTATTTACTCTTCAATTTGAACTGATTAGATTGTCCAAAAACAGTTAAAGGTTGTTCATAATATCAAAAATATATGAATGAATAGAAAACACAAACATCAGCTTGATCAAAAACTTCTATGGCCTCGCTCCAAGAAATTTTAAATGGTTGAGGTTCGATCAATCACACTATTTCCTGTGGTATGGTCCACTTGAGCTTTGGATATGCTTCCTTTTTGTTCTTTAGACCTCAAATTTTCTGTTAACATAGATGAATGGAGTGGATAAAATAAATAAATAACGGTGGACCCCATAGAGTTTACTCTGGTAAGAGTAACGAGTAACTCACTTAAATGTAATGGAGAAGGGTTTCCTTAAAACATTCATAATCATATATTGGGCCCCACTATGATGTATGTGTTGTATCCACACCGTCGAATGAGGCAGATAAAAATATGTAGTGGACCTCACCACAGAAAACCCAAATACGGCTAGGGATTTCAAATCCCAAATCCCAAATTGGGAATTTCAGATCCTCATCCCCAATTCCAATTTACAATTAGGGATTTCAGAACCCAGATCCCTAATCCAGATACAATTAGGATTTCAGATCCTTAATCCCATATATGCGTTCATGGATTAGGGATTTAAATCACACAATTAGGGATTACAAGATCCAGTTTCTAGAGCTTGGATTGGAATCCAATAATTGGGGATTTTATATACCCTTACCTGTATTTCTGGGAGATATAACCATGGAGGCCATAACCGGCATCTCTGCTGGTCTTTTATGTCTCTTCATCTCCAAGATCCCGGCCTTACACTTCGTCTCCATTACAACCAGCACCTCCACCTCTCTCTGCGGCAGCCATTATCGTTGTAAGGAGAGGGTGGCAGATGCTGGCGGCATACGTGGTTTTCAAAAAAAAAAAAGCTCTCTTTAATCAACTCGGTCACATACACATGATTTTTTTAATGTTCCAAATACATTAATGAAGCTAAAGAATGAATATATAATTTACAAGAATTTTTTAAAGAATACAAACATTAATTTTTTGATGGCACAACCCCAAATACACTTTTCTCTACTCAACCAAAAAAGGAGAAGATATGGGGTGATGGAAGAGCCAGCAAGCAATCATGAGAAGTGTCGGGTTGAAAATTTCTCTCATTTGGATTTATGCACAACTCTAAAAGGGTAACCCACGGGTTTGAGAAAAAATGTGTGTGGGGGACCACAAATCTAATGAGGAATGAAAGCGAAGGAATGTAGGACTAGGGTCCTTTATGATAACCCAAATCATTTAGACAACGTGATTCACCTTAGACAGGATGTTCAAAAATACTTCTAGATTGAAATATTTCAATTATTTAATTACTCAAAAGTTAAAGTAGAAAATCTATAAAGAAAAAGAGTCGAATGATCAAACTTGTTGAAATATTTCAATGATAGGTAAAATTTCATTTTTGGGTCACTCAATCTAAGGTGAGACCTATCATGTGAACGGCTTGGATCATTTTTTAATGATCCAAGCGCACAGGCTAAAGTACAAAACACATCTCATAGTAAATTCCCCTTTATTATAAGAAACCACAATGGGATTTAATTTTTTATTGATATAATTTGACCTTTAATCATTTAATTATTTTACTTTATTATCAACTTATGGATAGTTATTGAAAGCTTAGGATCTTCCCATGTAGAAATTTGTGAAGGGACACGAACCCTAGGTCCACTACTGGGTTGTGTGTCTAGCATCTACTCCATCCATCAGGAAAATCCATCAAATTTAAAATACAAATTTTGAATTTTTATTTCTCATATTTTAATTTTTTCCTCAAAAATTTCAAAATGCTGATTTTTTCTTCAAAAGCATTATTTTGTTCTCCAAATTTTTCTTAAACACAGTTAAAATTTCTAAACTTTTCAATATTCTTTTTCATGTAATATTACAAATCATTTAAATATTACCTTTAATTATATATATATATATAAATTTCTATTCATATGATATAAAAACTATATATATATATATATATACACACACACACACACACACACACACACATTTTTACCAACAAATTTTTAAAAAAATTAAAACATTTTTACATTATTACCTGGCCTAAAAATGGGTTGGAGAAACATAGGGGTGGCAATGATATACAACATATCATCAAAATCTAACTTTTGTTATCTAACTTTTCAAATTTTCTTGTCAAAATACAAAATTCAGTTTTCTTTTTTAAAATATATATATATATATATATATATATATATATATATATATATATATATATTATATATAATATTTTTACAATTTGTCAAAATTTTCACAAATTTGTTTAATTTTTTAAATTTCCTTTTTTAAAATCGCTTTGTATATAAATTTTTAATTTTTCTTGTCAAAATACAAAATCTAATTTTCTTTTTAAAAAAATATATATATTTTTTTACAATTCGTCAATTTTTTCACAATTTGTTTAATTTTTTAAATTTTCTTTTCCAAAATATCATTTTTTATCGAAATCTTTTTTTTTTTCAAAATTATCAACATTATTCAAAGTTCTTAATTCTTTTTTTCTAAATCTAGATTTTTATAAAATCACATTTTTTTTTAAAATTAAATTTTTCTTGAACATTCATTATTTTTCGAATTACAAAGATGCATTAGAGACGGTTTAGGACCGTCTCTTATAGGGACGGTTGTTGACCGTCTCTAATAGGGACGGTTGTTGACAGTCTCTAATAGAGACGGTTTTTGCCCACACGATAAGACGGCTAAGGACTGTCTCTAATAGAGACGGTCACTGACAGTCTTTAATAGGGACAGTTATTGGCAGTCCGTAACGGAGACGGTCTTTCACAGTCTCTAATAGAGACGGTCATTGACCGTCTCTAATAGAGACGGTTTTTGGCATGACTATAAGACGGCTTAGGACCGTCTCTAATAGAGACGGTCTTTGACAGTCTCATTTTACAAGTAAAAGACGGCCAATGACCGTCTTTAATGCGGACGGACAATGACCGTCTCAAATTACCGCATATAAGACGGTCCAGGACCGTCTCTAATGCGGACGGTCATTGACCGTCTCAGATGACCGCAATAAGACGGTTAAGGACCGTCTTAAATAATTTCTGGACATATAACATTTGAAGACAATATTAGGGACGGTCAAGAGCCGTCTAAAAGTTTTAGAGACGGTTTACAGCCGTCTCTAAAGCGTCTTTAAACCAAGCAATTTTAGAGACGGTCCAGAACCGTCTCGAAATCCGTCATTTTTTTTCCATTTTTCACGTAGTGGGCCCGATTTCAGTTCAAGGAAAAACACCGCGTGTGCAAAACCCAAGAGAAACATCACATTAATCCCATCAATCCCATCAATCAAGTACACATCACCTCACATGTCAAGTACAACCCCATCCCCAAGCAACCCCAAAGTCAACACTCTCTTACACAAGTACACATCCATCACTCACTCACCCATCACACCCCATCACTCACCCATCCCTCTCTCTCTTACACCTCTCTCTCTCATCTCTCTCTCATTCTTCAAGCAACCCATCCGTCCAAGCTCTCCATGAGAGAAGCCATGTGTGGCCCACCTCCCTACCACTCAATCTTACCATCCAAAGACCATCTCCACCGTCGAAATGCATCAATCGAAGCTCTAGAATGCGTTGATGGAAGAAGTCCAAGAAGATCAAAGGCGAGTGCTTCTCTCTCTCTCTCTCTCTCTCTCTCTCTCTCTCTCCCTCCCTCTTTAAATATTTTGGCGTGATGATGTGACCATGTGGCCCACCCAGATGTACCCCACCTCGATGTGTGTCTTATCCAACCATTTAAGCCATGTGGGGCCTTACCCTTGGTGATGGAAAACATGAATATCAGATTGATTCAAATCAGGTGGGCCACGTTCATGTGGGACCCACCTTGATGAAATGTGGGCGGCCACATCCGTGTGGGACCCACCACGAGGCTGTGTTATATCTGTGCCGTCCAGCGTCCCTGGACGCTGGACAGGGCATGGCTAATATGGAGTGCATGTATTGACATGAGTGTACTAACGAGCTGACAAATAAAAAAAGTAAGAAAGAAAAATGTTTTGGGT
Source organism: Magnolia officinalis (assembly GCA_021015155.1). Classification (NCBI taxonomy): domain Eukaryota; kingdom Viridiplantae; phylum Streptophyta; class Magnoliopsida; order Magnoliales; family Magnoliaceae; genus Magnolia; species Magnolia officinalis. Next base: position 31,422,754 of record JAJHSJ010000004.1, on the reverse strand, counting down.
GGGCCACTTCCACAAGCCCCACCTTAATGCATGAAGCTAATCCAGGCCGTCCATCTTATTTCCCAAACCATTTTAGGCGTTGAGCCAAGAAATGTATCCATTTCAAATCTCTGGCGGGCCTTATCATAAGAAACAATGCATATGTCGTTAAAAATTTGATAGGGCCTACTGTGATGTTTCTGTGCATAGAAAGATTTGAATATTGGGCTTGTTGGATGCGTCACGAGGCATATAACTTAGCCAACGGGCTGGAACATTTTGATAGGGGTCCCACCTATGCAAAACTTTAAAAAAAAAAAAAACATATGTTACTGATGCTGCTGCTGCTAGCATCCAAAGGACGCTGCAACGAGCAGTGTCCTGGTGCTTGCAACGGGCGAGGAGAGTGGGCCCCACCTCAGTCCATACCATAGTGTATATGGAGCATCCACACCATGCATTTGATGGCTCCCCTTTAGGCATGGAGATATTCCAAAAATCAGCCGTATACGGAACTCAGGTGGGCCATACCATCTAAAATCATGTGAAGACATGCCTAAAACATATAAAATCACTTGGTGGGGTCCACCTGAAATTTGGATGCGGCTGAAACTTGGTCTGACCCTTCATTCAAGTGGGACACCCATAATGGGTGGGCTGGATTTGTGAACCCCATCTTGGTGGGCCTAATAAACGATTATGAATGTTTTAAATGGAGCGTAGCCCTCTCAACTATTGTACCTAGCTTGGCCCACATAAGTCACGGTCTGACTTGATTTTTGAGACCTAGGCCCACGCTAGAATGGTGCATCTGATTGATGGGTTAGATGTTGGCAAACATCAACGGTGGGGCCCACACCGATCGACCCCATGGGAGCTTAACGTCAGCCCGAGCGTTGTACGTCTTCCCATATATATATATATATATATATATATATATATATATATATAGTGGGCCTACGTGGGACCCACCTCTGTTGTGTCAGGAGGAAGAAGAAAGAAAAAAAAAAGCAATGAGAGGGAAAAAAAAAGATATACGGAACTCAGGTGGGCTATACCATCTAAAATCATGTGAAGACATGCCTAAAACATATAAAATCACTTGGTGGGGTCCACCTGAAATTTGGATGCGGCTAAAACTTGGTCTGACCCTTCATTCAAGTGGGACACCCATAATGGGTGGGCTGGATTTGTGAACCCCATCTCGGTGGGCCTAATAAATGATTATGAATGTTTTAAATGGAGGCTAGCCCTCTTAATTGTTGTACCTGGCGTGGCCCACACAAGTCACGGCCTGACTTGATTTTTGAGACCTAGGCCCACGCTGGAATGGTGCATCTGATTGATGGGTTAGATGTTGGCAAACATCAACGGTGGGGCCCACACCAATCGACCTCATGGGAGCTTAACATCAGCCCGAGCGTTGTACCTCTTCCCATATATATATATATATATATATGGTGGGCCTACTTGGGACCCACCTCTGTTGTGTCAGGAGGAAGAAGAAAGAAAAAAAGAAAAAGAAAAAGCAATGAGAGGAAAAAAAAGATATGGATGAGGTGCAGCCACGTGCTGCACTCTCCCTATCTCACTCTCTCTATCTCTCTCTCTATATCTCTCTATCTCTCTCTTCATCACTCTCTCTCTCTTCATCTCTCTCTCCCTGTGTACGTCAGCAGGCTATAGGCCCCACTTAATGTATGTGTTTTGGACATGTCGTCCATCCAATCCCCTAGCCATGGGCCAGGTAATGAGGTAGATCTAAATCTCTGGTGGGCCACGTGTGTGGACCCACCCATGATGTATATGCTGTATCCATACCGTCCATAGTCTGGACTGTCAGACCGTCCAGAACTGTGGGACCCACCCTAAATGTATGTGTTTCAGCAGGGCCCACATTGATATGTGTTTTATCTATGCTGTCCAAACTTGTGGACCCCACCTTAATATATGTATCGTCCATTCTGGACAGTACCTTGTAGGCTGACCTTTGATGAATATGCTGGAAATCCAGCGGTCCACCTGTTTTACCAATAAGACCCACCCCTGATGTATTTATTCTATATCCGTGTTGTCGATTAAGTGGATCACACTGCAAACCAGTGAGGGATTGAATGTCTACCATTGAAACCCCATTTGGGAGGTGCAGGCCCACCTGCTGGTTGTGCGGGGCCCACCTACCGTGCGGCTCAGCGTGATATATGTGAGGTCTACATGGAGAGGCCCATTGTGATGTATTTGATACCCACGGGATAGGGCCCATTATGATGGAATTGTGGGCTTAGGAGGAGAGGCTCGATGTGATGTATATAAGGCCCATATGATGGGGCCCACCAGCTTGATATGATGAGGCCCATGTGTAGAGCCCACCTGTTACGTGTATTAGGCTCATGTGCAGGGCCCACCCGTTATGTATTTGTGGCCCTTTTTGGCATGGCCCATTGAGTTGTATTCTAGGCCCGATTTAATATACATGGAGCCCATTGGTGCGATCCATCATGATGTATTTTGGCCCATGGGCAGGGCCTGCCCATTTGTATTGTTAAGCCCATGTAATGAGGCCCACTCGATATATAACGCCTAGTATTGAGGCCAGTGCGATGATACTCATATGATATATTTGAGGCCCAGGTACAAGGCCCACCTGTTGTGTACATGTGGCCCTAGAGTAAGACCCATTGTGTTGTATATTAGGCCTCTGTGTGAGGTCGTGGGCCCATTATACGTTTGGCTCTATGTGGGCCACTGCTTGGTACGGTGTTGGTTAAATGTCCACATTGATGGGCAATGACGGTTAGATGTCTTCATAGTGACCTTCCCTTAGGCCTTGTTAGGCCCATTTTCTTCGTGGGTCAACCCAAATAAGTGGGCCCCATTCGCCAATGACAGATGGCTCTGTGCTATCAGATTTGATATAACCACGGCTGAAAGTCGATCTTTATATTATGGTTGATTGGTTATCCATCTATGGACCCCGCCTTATTTATATATGCTAGTTGTCGGTGTTGATTATCAATGCTGATCGTCGGTACCGATTTGTCGAGACCGAGTATCGAAGCCGATTCTGATTTGTTGAGGCCGAGTATCAAGGCCAATTCCGAGTGTCGATTCCGATTATCGTGACCGATTGCCGATTCTAATTATCGACCGATTCCGTTTGTCGTGACTGATTACCGACTCCGATCGGTGACCGATTACCGAATCTAATCATCGATCGATTCCGATTGTCGTGACCGATTACCGATTCCGATTGACGTGACCGATTACCGATTCCGATTATCGATCGATTCTGATTGTTGAGGCCTTGGATCAGAGTCGATTCCGATTGTTGAGGCAGATTGTATAGGCTGATTATGATTGTCATGGTCGATTGACCGATTATCGATCGAGGCCAATTATCGTGACCGATTGTCGATTTCGATTGTCGAGACCCAATGTGATGTGTATGCGGCTCGTATCTGAGGCCTGTTGTGATGTGTAATCCACCCGTGTTTAAGGCCCAATGTGATGTATATGAGGCCTATGTGATAAGGCCCATTGTGATGCTTTTGAGGGCCAGGCGATGGAGCCCATTGTGATATATGTTAGGCCTATGTGAGGGGCCCATCGTGACGTATATTAAACTCTTGAGTGAGGCCATGGGTCCACTATATGTGAGACTCTATGTGGGCCATTCCTTGGGGCGATGTTGGTTAAATGTCCACATTGTCGAGGCCGATTGATGATGCAGGTTATTGACACCGATCATGAGTATGTGACAGCATAACATCATAATACATGCCCATACGCATCATCTGCATGTTTGTTATGAGATGTGATTGAGCATTGCATATGTCATTGGGCAGGTTGTTCATGGGGCTCCCTGATAAGCGGAGTTGCTCACATGAGAGCACGACATGCGCAAGATTGATGCATGATTGGACTGTGTGACTCATGCATCTCGCATTTGTGTGACATGACCACCGTACGCCCTAGGGACATCATGGCTGTAGCCTCCACAGGTATTTCGTGGATGGCCAAATGGGACACCAAAAATCTGTTCTACATGGGGTGTTATAAATATCCCCAGGTGAAAGTCTCTAAACCCTCTTGGTTCTAGAGGTTGCTCCAATGTCTAGACCGAGTGGATGCATGAGCGCATGAGGGCCGTATACCGTTAGGCCGCGTCTCCCACTGTGTCGTGATCGGTTGGAAGGGGGTACGGCCTTACTTGCCCGAGAAGAAGGGGCAATGCTAGGTTGAGTCTGACCAGCTCAAGGAATGGGTCCGCTATCGACGAGTCGGGCCCGATATTGGCAGGCGGATAGTGAGGTCTCTTCCACTCACCTTGTTGCGTGCGATGGGGCGGCAATCTGGTTTGGAGTGTAATAGACCTCGGTGGTTTTTTTCAGAGAGGAACCGTACTGATATATAGACTTATTGAGTAGGAGTTACATGCTCATTCACTCATTCATTCACTATCCACTCGGGCTGGTGGTGCGCAACTAATTGTTATGTACCTTCATTATGACAAGGATTTCTGTTGGGCGCTCGACTAACCTGAGATCAGGAGTTTACCACATTGAGTCTGACAATCCAAATTTAGGTATGGGACTGGTTTAGATTGAAGTCCCTTGCGGTGGACCCCGTAGCCTGCGATACTACGTACTATCATCCCGACTTCACACTCTAGCATGGTCATTTCATTCGTATCACATATTGCATTTAATCGGCAGACATATGGCATTTTGGGTTGCTATGTTTCTGCACTTATATGGCCTAGACAGACTTAGCAGGATTTGTATATTGCATTGCATCTTCGGCATCTGATATTTGGCTCTTTATGACTCCTTATTGCACAGCTGTTATATATTGCGTATTCTGATATTGATTGACTTATGGACTTGTCCATACTTCCGCTTACTCTGTTATTGTATGATTTATGATCTTGTCAGTATTTTTGTTTACTCTGATAATTCCTGCTCTTGTCAGTATTTCTGCTTATTTCGATAATGTACGATTTATGGATTACCAGTAATTTCGGTATTGTATGATTATGACATTGTGTTGAATACTTGACACTTACCTTGTGCACACACTTACACCACCCTCTAAGCTTTCTATAAGCTTATGCACGATAGATGCGTGCAGGTGATGTTAGGTTGCAGCAGTGTTGAACTTGGAGCATTTAGCGGTCTTTTGGAGCTTTGATTTTGGCATATGTATTTCCTTTTCAGTATTGTATTCAAATGTTTATATTAGTGGATATGTGATGATGATGTTGCCTTTGTGATTTGGGTAAACTTGTGGTTATGCTTATTACGAGTTAAATATACAGTGACAAAAAAAAAAATCCTCCTTGTAAGATCCCAGGATCGGAATCTGGAGTATGGACGCTAGGAGCCGAGAATGGGGTACTACGGAAGCTGTCGGCACCGGATTCGGCAATCAAGATTCCTGTGAATCCGATTTTCGGATTTGGGGCATGACAAAAGTTGGTATCAGAGCATAACTTAGGAATACCTGAGGATAACATCACATATCTACTGATAGCTACCCTTTACTCAATGATTGTTGAGAACCTAGAATGGTTAGATCCCCAAGCTCGAATAACTTAGAGATTTTCTGATATAGCTCCCTACCGTTGAGATTATGAGCTTGCATAGTATTCCCATTTTGATCGTTTCTGATCAGGGATCCGAGGATTTGTATGGTTCACCATTCTGTTGAGGAGGCTTCTTGGGAGCGCGAGGCTGAGATTCGAGAGCGTTATCCCCATCTCTTTGATGACTAATTATGTGTTGTATTTTGCATGTTATCTCTGATTTTATATAGTGATGTTATGTTTCTTCTCCCTCATGAGTTATGACTACTTGCGATGATTGCGTAAATTTCGAGGATGAAATTTTTATTAGGTGGGGAGAGCTGTAAGCCCCGTATTGTAGACCAAACCGTACCGTTGCATAGGCTTCTGCGGTCCTCTCGGTCGAATTCCGGTGACTTTCGACCTATATCCGACATTTGCATGCGATCCTAAGCCTAGTCATATATATCAGAGTCGGCTCGACCCGAGACTTGTACCAGTGCGACCGCGCCGTCGCTGCGGTTCCGATGTTGTGTGTCACACACCGAAGCGATACCCGAGCCAGGAGATGTGGGCCCGATTTCAGTTGCAAAACCCAAGAGAAACATCACATCAATCCCATCAATCAAGTACACATCACCTCACATGTCAAGTACAACCCCATCCCCAAGCAACCCCAAAGTCAACACTCTCTTACACAAGTACACATCCATCACTCACTCACCCATCACACCCCATCACTCACCCATCCCTCTCTCTCTTACACCTCTCTTTCTCATCTCTCTCTCATTCTTCAAGCAACCCATCCGTCCAAGCTCTCCATGAGAGAAGCCATGTGTGGCCCACCTCCCTACCACTTAATCTCACCATCCAAAGACCATCTCCACCGTCGAAATGCATTACTCGGAGCTCTAGAATGCGTTGATGGAAAAAGTCCAAGAAGATCAAAGGTGGGTGCCTCTCTCTCTCTCTCTCTCTCTCTCTCTCTCTCTCTCTCTCCCTCTCTCTTTCAATATTTTGGCATGATGATGTGGCCATGTGGCCCACCCGGATGTACCCCACCTCGATGTGTGTCTTATCCAACCGTTTAAGCCATGTGGGCCCTACCCTTGGTGATGGAAAACATGAATATCAGATTGATTCAAATCAGGTGGGGCGGCCACATCCGTGTGGGACCCACCTTGATGAAATGTGGGCGGCCACATCCGTGTGGGACCCACCACAAGGCTGTTTTATATCCGTGCTGTCCAGCGTCCCTGGACGCTGGACAGGGCATGGCTAATATGGAGTGCGTGTACTGACATGAGTGTACTAACGAGCTGACAAATAGAAAAAGGAAAAAAAGAAAAATGTTTTGAGTGGGCCACTTCCACAGGCCCCACCTTAATGCATGAAGCTAATCCAGGCCGTCCATCTATTTCCCAAACCATTTTAGGCGTTGAGCCGAGAAATGTATCCATTTCAAATCTCTGGCGGGCCATATCATAAGAAACAATGCATATGTCGTTAAAAATTTGATAGGACCCACTGTGATGTTTCTGTGCATAGAAAGATTTGAATATTGGGCTTGTTGGATGCGTCATGAGGCATAAAACTCAGCCGGCGGGCTGGATCATCTTGATAGGGGTCCCACATATGCAAAACTTCAAAAAAAAAAATCATCCTTGTAGGATCCCAGGATCGGAATCTGGAGTATAGACACCAAGAACCGAGAATGGGGTACTACGGAGGCTGTCGGCACCGGATTCGGCAATCGGGATTCCTGTGAATCCGATTTCCGGATTTGTGGCGTGACACCCACCGTGATGCGTTTCGAACATCTACCCCATCAGTCAGATGCACCATTCCATCGTGGGCCTAGGTCTCAAAAATTAAGTCAATCTGTGACTTGTGTGGACCACACCACATACAGAAGTTGAGAGGAGCCGAGCACCATTAAAACATTCATAATCGTTTTTGTTGGCCCACCGAGATGTGGTTTGCAAATCCAGCCCATCCATTATGTGTGTCCCACTTGGATGAGGGTTTAGACGAAGTTTCAGCAACATTCAAAACTCAGGTGGGCCCCACCAAGTGCTTTTATATGTTTTTGGCATGTCTTCACATGATTTTAGATGGTATGGCCCACCTGAGTTCCGTATACGGCTAATTTTTGGGATATCCCATAATTTAAAGGGGACGCATCAAATGCACGGTGTTGATGTTCAAAACACATCACGGTGGGGCCCACACAGCTCGACCTCATGGGACGTTAAAATCAGCTCGAGCGTATTGTACCTTTTCCCTATATATATCCATTTTATCTTTCTTTGAATATTATATATTATTCTATTTTTGAATAGGTTTTTCAATTTTCTTCTTTACTATATCCAGATAAAATTTATCCATGCAGATGTTAGTGTCTTTTTTTTTTACCCTCTTTTTATACAAATTGAGCCCATTTTATTGCCTATAATGAGAAGGATGTTAACTACAGATGGACAAGGTATATATGCTACTCTGAGATCTCATTTCCAGTTATGTAGTTCTTGAATTGTCTACGCTCTTTTACTTCTTGAATTGTTTCGTTGTTCACATCATTTACCAAGACTTGGTTGTTGATGTTTTAATGTTTATTTTGCCCAACCAAGGGCAATCCTCACTTACCTTGTGATAGCTGCAGACTTGTGTTCATAGTCTATGTATTTACATTAGGATCATCATTCAATAGTTGGTTCTAGTGGAATGTGGCAACTTCCTCATTCTTCTTTTCTTTTCTTCAAGTTTTATCGTGGTTTTAGTTTAAGAGCATTGTTACTTGCTAATGCCTATCTATTTAAAATTCATCTGCTATTTTTTATCGGTTAAAAAATTACTTACTAGTTTATCAAATTGTCTATTTAGTCATGATTATTAGTATGCCTTTATTACTGAATGCTAGTTGGTTGGGGCTATCGAGCTTGGGATGCTTGGAACTACCTCACTGATTTGTACTGTATTTGTTTAGGATGCTATGTCATGATTTTCCAATCAATCATATCTACGGCCATTTCTTGATTTGAATTATGATTGGAATGAATACTTGATTCATTGGAATGTTTACGTGGATATGAATCATAAGGAATGATGTGTGACTAAGTGTAACAGAACTTTAAAGCTTGTTCCCTTGTGTTCTAATTAAATTGTAATCACTTTCCTTAACATTCAAAAATTGAGGGACTGGGCTAAAAAATGCAATAATGGTACTTTCGAGTTGGACTTGGAAGATACAATTGAGAAGACTCAATATATAGATAATAAGTAGGGTGTCTAACTTTACCTTCTTTTTTTTTTTTCTTTAAAAAAAGAAAAAAGAAAAAAGATTTCCAGGCTCCAATACCACAAACAAAAGGTATCATCAGGCAAGGTGCAACTTGCTGGATCAAAACAACTCATCCTTGCTTACTGTGGCATAAATACATGCCTGTCTTGATCATCCAAATCATGCTGGATATGGAGAGTGGCCTGAAATACTTTAAGCAGATGAGCCTTACCCTCAAATTGGTGGCTATTAAACAGATGGGTTCAATGAAAATGGTTAGATCCAAATTGCAATGGAAAATTTCAGCAGTCTTGATTGTGTATTTATTATGTATTTCATGATCCCATCACATTTAGTTAGCATTTGATGCTGACTTTTATTTACCATTTGTTATTTGAACTTTGTCTAGTGATCTTGTTATTCTTATCTTAGCTGTCAAAAAGGTTTTTAAAGGCATGAGGCCTAGTTGAGGCAGCTCGTCCCTTTGGGGCGAGGCTTATGCCTTGATGTGTGCTGAGGTGTTACATTGGCTACTTACTTCTTATTCAGTTCATAGGAAAAGATAACAAATCAATAGCCTGAGAGTAGTAGCAATACCAAGTATCTAGATTATAGTGTTTGTCACTTCTTTTTGTTCAACTTATCAGTGATTCGACTTTTGTAAGTGTGGTGTATGAGATTGAATCCAATTAGCAAGTAGGCTATACCTTGGATGGGCCATACTCAAAATTAAATAAAAAACCTTGACAATCCTAACCATTCTATTGGAGGGCGCTTGTATGTGTACCACTTGTACAGAAAGTGAATCATAATAAGTTAAGTGATAAAACCTGACCAACAGTCTAGCTTTTCTTGTTCCATCTAGCTTTTCTTGTTCCAAGCACAGTTCATCAGTCCTTGTGCATCTAGCATAGAATTTTTTGCAATCTAAACATGCTATCCTAACATTTATTGATATGATTTTGCTTGATGTTTGCAGCTCCGAACACAATATTACATGGCAATGGTGTAACATCCCGGATTTTTGCCAACCTGGGATTAAACGTCCTTAGGCAATGGGTCGCTCCTAACACCTTATTAACTTGTCAGAATTGAATCCCACAGTCTAAAATCGCTTCTGAACCCATTTCCTTCACAAATCCCACCCTTCACCACCTTGTTCTTTAAATTTTCTAAGTACTTTCACCCTAGACACTATCTTAAACTAGCTAAGTAGTATAACTTGGATCACTTCATATACAAACTACAAAGGCCCAGGTACCACCTCAGACAGAAATTACTCAGGACTAAATCCTTTAAAAATTAGGTGAGAATTAGCCAGTGTTAAACTAGAGTGCCTGTGAAATTAGCACCAATCACTTTAAATATGATCTGCAAGACCCAAAACTTGTAGAATAATTGACGCTAGGTTACCCTAAAATCTAGGATCAATCTCATTACCCGGCTTCTCTCGGGAGCATCTCGAAACTCCGTATCAGATCTGGACCGCACGTCGGAAGTCCGATTAACATGAAGTTAAGGAACTAGGACCGCCTTGCCAAGCTTGACAACCATCTCGGAAATCAAATCCAGATAGTGTCCTAGCGCTATTCGCTTGAGCTCGAAGTGAAGAGTGTGAGAAATGTGAAATTAATTCAAAATAAAATATCTCAAATAGTAATCTGGCACCTCTCGCTTGCGGATCAGTTTTAAGCAACCAAACCGTCAGAATCAGACCAAATTACACCCTCGGATTAGGAGAGATTTCATACACATATCCATGTACTCGGAATCTTCGATCGAGATCCGCTGACCGTTGAACTGAAACTGGTTCGCCACGCGTGATCTGGGAATCCCACTGAAATGAAAACTTAACTAAACGTAGATCCGGTGTCGGTGAGCTTAAGTCCAACCTTTGGCTTAAGGAGGCCCGCCAGAAGTCCTTCGTTGAGCTGAAACTAACCCGCTTTGGTTATAACCTAAGTATACTTTGACCTGGAGTCTATTTCGGTGAGTTTTTAAGCTATATAAGGACCTTAAACCCTCTCTCATTGTAGCCATACGAATTTGAGAGAAACCCTAGAGAGGGAAGAGAAAAAAGAGAGAGAAAGTGTGGGAGATGTGGGAGAATCTCCTTGCCTTGCTTCCCTGCTGCTATCCATGCTTAACCGCTCCGTTCTTATCACTTTCCTGGCGATTCCGGCTCCGTTTCTAGGTAAGAAACCCTAACCCTAATCTGTTTTGGGGTTTTCATAGTTGTAGGTTATGAAATAGCTAACCTATTTCATTCTATAGGTTGCCAAACTGCCGTATACGAAAGCTTGGCAAACCTATCTGATTTGTTACATTTCTACGATAAAAGGTGTGGACTTTAGGTGTATAGGTTATGATTTTCAACGCTTTCAATGTCAGATAATGATAGATTCATGATCTGCATGCAATTACACATGTACAAAGTGCTGTCTGTTTTCCGTTTCGATTAAAGATGAAAAATATGGAATTCTACATACTCTAGGTATTTGTAGAAAGTACCGTATACGTACAAATTTTGGAAATATGTTTAACACGATTAATTGTTGTATGAATATATTATATGTGGATAAATTACTTGTTTGGCGAAAGGACTCGCCCTAATACATGTTTTGCTTATATACAATATGTATGTTGAAATTGTGTATTCTAGAAAGTACCGTATACGTATAAATTTTGGAGATGTATTTGCCATGATCATTTGTTGTATGAATATATTATACGTGGATAAATTACTTGCTTGGCGAAAGGATAGCCCTAATGCATGTTTTGCTAACATACACCATTTATGTTGTAATAGTGTATTCTAAGTGTTTGTTGAAATGTCTGAATGAGTAGTAGTTAGTAAATTGTAATGTTTAAGAGTGTAGAGATATGATTCTCAACTTCTTTAACTATGTGTATGATTTCTTTAGATATCTGTGTGATTAGGAATTGAATATGTACAAACTCATGCTTATGTTGTACTTCATAACATGCTCAATTGATTGTATAATTTTATCTATGTAATGCATATGTTTAAATTCATGTTTACGTTGTATGATCCGTCATGGGTGATGGGGGAGTGGAGCAACGAGTGCGTCTAACAGCCCTGGCAGCCCTAAACGGATAATATTAGTCTTTGATTGTATGATTTGAATTTTGATCCATTACTGCTTTAAATATCTGAAATTGAACGTGATTGAGGCTATTGTATAGTCCAGGTAGTCGGTAACGGGATCGAATTCGTGGCTGAGTTTCATTTGCCACGTGAGATGTGTTTGACGAACCCGAGTCGTACTTCGGTTGGCGATAGTGGTTGGCCACACAAAGTGCTTATGCGCTTCATATCGTTCAACTTATTGTGCGCTCGAGCTAGCCGAGCTCGTCAAGCAACCCGATCTGTCTTATGTATGTTCACCATGTTTGGACGCTACCGCTTGAACCTAGGGTACCAAACTTACCAGTGAAATCCCTTTTAACCATGGTACCTTGATCCGCTAAGACTCATGAGCCGGGCATGGTGGTATGGGACACCGTGGTCGAGCTGTCGGCCTACGCTGGGGCCACGTGCCTCCCCGTAGTGACCAGTGACCAACCAGACTCGTGAGCTGATTATGGTGGTATGGGACACTATATTCGTGCTGTCGGCCTACATTGATAAGGTGATGGGGGAGTGGTGCAACGAATGCGAGCAACAGCCCTGACAGCCCTTTGTAGTGACCTCGAGCATACTCTGAATTGCGGTGAGGCAATGAGTTTTTCCGCAGTGTATAGAGTATGAAACTAGGCATGTATCTGTATAGTGATGAACCGTTAAAAAGGTGATGGGGGAGTGGTGTAACCTTTGTGCGTAACAGCCCTGACAGCCTTTGCAGCGACCTAGAAACGCATCATCGTATGAGATTAACTAGGATTGATGACCCTAGAATGGATCATGTTTGGGAATGATACAAGGGAGGTACCTTAGTTTCCCAATATTACTGTTTGAAATGGACTAATAATTACTCGGTAATCATGCTCATCATCGCACTGCATGTGCCTGGTAGTTGTGGAGCACTGAGGGATGAACGCATTCGTGAATGTAAGATGGTGTCGCATGAGGGTGGTTTGGTAAGGGCATACATCATGTCATTTCATACTTACATTAAATAAGAGTAGTTAGAATTGTTTGATTGTACTCCTTTATCATTACTGCTTGACTGAATTGATAACATGTTAACCTATGCTTTATTGTTCCACTGAGTTGATCACTCACTCCCACGTTACGGGACGGTGTTGTACACACCAACCAGATTTGTTGAGTTTCAGGTGATGGCGATGCTTATGAAGCAAAGTCGGACTACTATGATGTGGAGGAGGAGTTCTCTTACTTGTAGCTCTCTGTCATGTTTATGAAGACCTGTTATTGCATTGACGGGGCTATGGTACTTGGGATAGAAGACATTACACTTACACATTTGGTATATTTTAGAAATGTACTGGAAATTTATTAACCTGGTAATGTTATCACACTCGGGAGACTCACCACAGTTTTTATATATTTTATATATATCTATTACAGTCTTCCGCTTGCAATTTAACTGTCTCTGGAGTATGATATGTTGTTTTGGCTTAATCTCACTCATGTTCAATGCACTAATACAGACAACATTCAATCATCATTCATTTTGTTGCATAAGTGATGTTCTGAAAACTCGAGAGTTGAGTTACTACTCAACCCTCGATTTTCAAGGTGTTACAAATGGTAAGACATCGTATAAACAATTTTTTTTTTTTGACATTTGACAATCTGTAAATCCTTATTGTGAGGAAACCATGGATGCTTTGCGCTCTGCACCTATTTCGTAAAATTGAGGTAGTAGGTTTGGTTATTAGTGCTTTGTACATGTTTGATCTCTTCCTCTCTCTATCTCTTTCTATCGCTCTTTCAAATTTCATGCATGCTAACTATTATTGGGCCTTGTTAAGATTCAAGCGGCGAGATGAGGTTTGTGAAAGTGCATCTAAATGCACATCGCAAATTGGCATTTACCTCAAAGAACGATTTAGGTGTCAAATTAAGGCAGTTTTAATTTGTTCTTCTTCATTCAATTTTATCTTTATTCATACTATAAAAGTACAATTACACATAAACTATTGTCTTTCCATTATCACTAACTTTCATTTGTTTTTCAAATGTATTGTTTCTCATTTGTCTAGGATTTTGAGCAACTGGTAATTAAAATCTAGTATTTATAAAAAGTGGGGTCATTTGGCACCCCTAAATAATACTAGATTTCAATTCTAAGGTAGTTCAAAATTCATGATTTTTACTATTTTTCAATTTGAAGGGAGACTCGTGGCTTACAAAATTCAAAATTTTTATATCATTTCCAACCTTCATTTCTCGTCTTCTTTTAAGGTATTCACATTCACATTTGGGATTTGGATCGGATGTTAGTAACTATTTCTCTCTAGATCTACCGATTTCAATTTGTTGTTTTCTTGGCTTCTGTTGCCATACATGATTGCTGAATCCGGTTAATTATGGAATATTTTAGTTAAAATTTTCAGATTTGTCTGTGTCTTCTGTCACTGTTGAGTTCATTCAAGAGGATGAAATTGCAATTTTCAGTTACACCCTTTCTTTTTCTTTATTTTTTGCAGTACATTCTTCTTTTTGTATCACTAAAAGCTGAGAAAGGGTGTAGCTATCAACCAGGAGGGCATAAATACTAGCCACAAAGAAATTTGGAATTGTAAACATTTCAACTGAGATGGTGATAAAGAGGTCAGATCCTCATGCAAATGTTGTAGACAGAGCTCTCTCTACAACTCTCTGTTCACATGTCGCGTTAAGGTTATTAAAGTTAGTAAAAAATTATTAACATGCCTAGAGCTTATTCACCAAGGTATAAACTTTATTCAACTAGTATGTGGGTCCACCATATTGTATATATGCCATCCAAATCCCAATCTAGTGAACTTTACCATGATGATGTGATGCCCCAAAAGTAAGGTCTATGCAATCATTAAATAGGCCATGCGCAGAAAGCAATGGACATACACCCAGAAACTTTGAAATTCTCATGGTAGGCCATGCGATGTTGAAGCCACCTTATATTTTGTACATCTCACTTTCTTGGTGAAAGGACTAATGGACAAGTGGGATTCCATACACAAACAATAGTGGGCCTCTCAGGCAAAGTTGTAGAGAGAGCTATGCCTTCAAACATTACAGAGGACCTGACCTTGTACAAACATTGGCCACATTATACACATGCATCTTCTTTATGACAGTTACGACCACGGTCAATAAATCCTTGCTGTTAGATTATGGTCAAAAGTCTCTTTGTCAAGTCTTAGTGCATGTTTGGATGGTGAGAAAAGGAAACCAAAAAATATCATGATTATTCAATGATTATTTCTTAAGACTTTCAGTAAGAATAAATTCTTATGAATTATAACTTTTTTAGTTGAAAATAAAATTCTTGTGAATGGATTTTATGATCCTATTAACTATTGTAAGCCTTTTCAAGACTGTTTGTTGTGTATTGTCCTTTAATTAACACATTTTTCCCTTTTACTATTGCAGGTTTCCAGTGGGACTAGTTTTTAAGATACATATGCCCTTCTGAACTTGTCATACTCATGTGATCAGGTGATTACTCATCTCTCTCTTCTCCTTGATTGTCCAAAGAACCGCTGATTAGATGAGAAACTTGGCTGATTGTAGAAATTCTTAGGAAGAAAGAAGAGTGGGAGGGAGGGTTTAACTGAAGATACGGTCCATTGAATGGCTCACCAAGGAAAAAAGAAGAAGATATGTTTAGGATTTTGCTTCTTTGTAGTCAGGCTCTTGGCATAGTCCTTGGTGATATGATCCAGATCACCACATTTGAAGTAACCTCTGCCTATGTCTAGAGTACAAAATTAGTGACATTACACAAACTCCTTTTCCTTAAGTGAATTTTATTTAGATCAATGGAATTGATTATGAAGGGGGCAAATGAGTCCTAGTAGTGAATTATGCTCTCATCATTCCACTCGGCTAACTTGTTCGCCTCCATACAAACATGGGAAAAGGAAATGTTCAATTTCATTGATGGAAAAAAGTCAAACAACAAGTAGAGGCAATGGATCATCTTTTCACTGAAACATAATTCCATTTTTGAGTTTTTAGATTGTGTAAAAGAAATATTATGGATGTATTCCTTAGCTTACTGACAAGTAGAGAGAGCTTGCAAGTTTTTTAAGATTGTCCATTTGTTTTCTTACATGTATCCTATGATTAAACATCTTGAGTTTTTGGCCAAATGATCTGCCAGGCAGTTCCCACCTAATACAGGGTTTGGATGTCTAATTAACACGTTTTGTGTTTCTATTTTCAGGCAAACGTAAATACATATCTCGTATCAATGGCCAAACAACACATTATGTTGCTTCTCTTGGCATTTCTATTTTGAGTAGTACTGTTTTTTAAAACATTGGCAATGACCGATTCATTGGATGGTAATTTGAATATGCTTATTACTTCTCCTTTTATTATTTGTATATTTTTTGGGTGAAAATTTTGATAGATCATTTGGGAGATTTCTCCATTAGATCTGTCCTAACTCCTAAATCGACCATCCTCCCATACCTTCAATTTCTGTGATGCAGGTCTCTGTAGATACTTTGCTTTACTGCGATATATCATAGCATGTAGTCTGTTAATTCAAAATCTTAAATCTTTCTATTTGCAGTACATTGTAGATAACAATCTTAAGAACAACCCATGGCATGGATTTGATGAGTGGTCACTCAAGGTAAAAACCAATGCTCCTAACTCAATCGAAACAACTGCATGTCACCTTCTCAAAGACCTATAAACTGCTCAGAGACATGTTTATGTGGTGGAGGCATCTGAAATGACAGAATATGCATGCAGGCTTATTGCTGGGAATCCATCATTGGGAGAACGGATTACGGTGTGATTTTATTTTGCAGTTTAAACTTAATACCTGACTTTTTTGAGTTCTTTGCCAAACTCAGAGAGACAGAGAGAGATTTCCATCTTATTTCCATTGTTTTTCTGTTTGTGTTGAGATTTCAAGTGTTTTGGACTGAGGGAGAAAACCAATCTCTGTTTTTCTTCTTTCTTTTTCTTTTCTTTCTGTTTTTTTCTTGTTTTATAGATTGGGATTCCAAGTCTATTTGACTGAGAATTGAAGACTCTTTATGGGTTTTGGTAAATTAATTGTTTCGTTGATATTGTGCTAATTATTGTCTTAATGAATGTTAAATGGGTGAAGTATGCATAGATTCAATCATTTGTTGATAGAGAAATGAGGTTAAAAGTGAATTTAGCCTTAGTTGATGCCAACAAAGGCTAAATTCATCTTTAGTCTCAGTTTTGTCTTAGTTACCTAAACTAAGACTACAACTCCCACTACGCCAAAACAGCGAAAAAAGGACGGTCCAAAACCGTCTCAAATGACCAAAAAGGACGGTCATGGACCGTCGCATAGGCAGTCAAATTTTGACGTGTCCTATTACTTAAAGGACGGTTGAAAACCGTCATTCTTATTGACGAAAAAAAGACAGTCATGGACCGTCCTAAAAAAGGACGGTCATGAACCGTCCTTAAAATGGACGGTCATAAACTCTCTTCTGAGCTCAAAAATGACGGCCATGGACCGTCCTTTAAAAGGACTGTCACGGACCGTCCTTCAAAAAGGCTCATGAACCGTCTCTTATGGGCCTTTAAAGGACGGTGATAGACCGTCCTTTAAACGGACGGTCATGGACCGTTCTTTAAAAGGACTGTCATGGGCCGTCTCGTATGAGCCTTCAAAGGACGGTCATGGACCGTCCTTTAAAAGGACTGCTATTAGCCGTCTCTTACGACCCTTAAAGGACTTTTCAAATTTGACCTATTACAGTCTTCTTCCTGATGTACACCTGTTATACATTCACATTCACATCACCTGTCTCACATTCACATTCACATCCATTCACATCACCTGTCTCACATTCACATTCACATTCACATCCATCTAAAGCAAAACTACGTAAATCCATCCAAACACACAATCTTCCTGATACACACCTATTATACAATATATTTCATCACATTCACATTCACATCCACATCCATCTAAACCCAAACTACGTAAATCCATCCAAACAAAATCTTATCCACATTACATTCATCCATGCATAATACATGTAAGTTTAACTTCACAAGTAAAAAAACAACTTATCCACATTTCATCACATTCACATCCATCTAAACCCAAACTACGTAAATCCATCCAAACATAAACTACATCCATCCAAACACAAACAATCTTATTCACATTACATTCATCCACGCATAATACATATAAATAAGTTTAGGTTTAGGTTAGGTTATAAGCTATAGGTTTAGGGAATTGAGAATAGGTTAAGGTTTAGGTTTAGGAAATCGGGTTCGGGTTCAGGTTTGGGTTTTTAAGTTTAGGTTTAGGTTTAGGTTAGGGAGTTGAGATTAGGATTAGGTGTAGGTGTAGGTTTAGGGATTTGAGAATAGGTTAAGGTTTAGGTTTAAGAATTCGGGATTGGGTTTAGGTTTGGGTTTTCAAGTTAAGGTTTAGGTTTAGGTTTAGGTTAGGGAGTTTAGATTAGGATTAGGTTTAGGTTTAGAGATTTTGGGCAAATTCACAAAAATTTGGGCTTGTGGTCAAGATTGAGTTGGCGATTTTGACATTCTTCTCTGGCAACACATATGGGGCAGCTTTCAAAGAAATCATGTCTCACTTCAACTTGAGCAAAAACACAGCAAACAGTGAAGATCCACCAGAAACTTCATTACAAGAAACTTGCTACTCTAGCAACATCAAAACAATCATAGCATAAACCTGGTGCCTCCTACCAGATCATGGTTCGTGCTGATATCAGAAGATTCAAGACAAACATCACCCTTTCCAAGAGATGTATACCAAAACAGAATCTGGTAGTTGGCAAACTGGTTGCAGTTGCATAATTCCTCAAACTCTGCTAAAAGAAGAACAATGAGTCAGATGACAGCCATACCAAGAGAACCAGCTACTTATATAAGTAACCAACGAATACCATTTTCTGAAAATAATCAATAGGAAAGATATATCAGAATGAGAACAGTACAAATTATTGCAGCATCTGAATAGCAGCAATAAGCAAAACATTAGTGGATGAATGGATTCACCATCTGTGCATATTAAAATGAGGCAAGCAAGTACATCTGCAAGAGGAAATATAGAATGTTGGGCCCAAACTAGAGGAATTTTGGTTGCATCAGCATTCCATATGGGAAGCGCATACTTTTCAGAGACCCAAAACTGTTCATCCGAACCCGCTGGACAACTCAAGTTCCAGACATCCAATTGTTGCCCGAAAATGGATGGTTAAGAATAAAATGGAGTCCATAGATCATATGCAATAGAAGAAAAAGGCACACCAATCTGATGGCTGGGAGTATTCAATAGAGGAAACTTTCATCCGTTCGACCATCCACAGTGAGCCCATTGAAACGCACAGTCTGGATCACTTAAATGTGGCTACCCTACCCATATGGCATGCTGCCCAAATAAAAATCATTTCTGCTTAGGGGAGGCATTATACGATGCTGGCAGCAAGACAGGGGAGTCAATGAATATATAAGTAGCTGTATACCAAGACAGGGGAGTCAATGAATAGATGGAGCAAGGTGAAGCACACGTGTGTGCGCTCATGTGAAGTAATATGGAGTGGTGAAATCAGCAATTTGGAGTGGCATGTGAGCTATCACCATTGTCCAACCATCATTAACTTTCATTGGCTACTTCTATGCTAGTTCTGCACCATTCAAAAAATTGTGGTGACTCATAGTCCTCGAATGTGGACTGATACACTAGGTTGTTATCTTTTGCCTGCGAGTAGAGATGCATGTGGAGCTAGGAAACATATACAAATATGGTAGTATCATAAATGAATGGTTATGATCTAGCAACGAGGTATATCGGGAGGTGGTGGAGGCAGTGTCGATGAAGCAGTGGGTCCTTAATGAGCTTGTATATTACATTTTTTGGCCATCAGTACTTATAAAACCATCGACAATTTAATCACTTCACCTCCATGTTGTATGTCTTCCCAGCTCCAGGCTGTTCCAAATGCAATATTTGAAGGTTACAATTTGTTAGTATTATTCAGAGATTTCTAACGAATGTTTGCAAAATCACACTGACATAAGGACAACAACATTATATCAAAAGAAATTGCAACTAAAGATTGAATTCTCGGATTTCAAATGCCTTATAGAATTCCAGATCTAGATTTTTACGTTGTAGTTTTCAAAATAACAGTAGAATTTCACAAACAGAGATGCTACAGATGAAATCGGGTGAAAACCACAACCTGATCCAAAAATTTAACTGTAAATTACCTCCAGCTAGTCCAGATCATGAATGTAGAGAACTTGATACTCTAATTTCACGAAATTCCTAGTAATTTTCAAACAGAGCAGCAACAGCAAAATGAAATCGAAAGGAAAATTGGATGGTCAGATCTTCCTCAACTCCCAACCAAAAGTCATCTGCATTTTATTTAGTGTAATTTAAGATAATTAATCACCTATATCTTAATGAATAGACAGTTTTACTCTCATGTAATGACCTGGTCTAAAAGTTAGTCTTGTCAACTCCAAGGTGGGCCACACATTTCAGAAAAAGGGCAAAAAAAAAAAAAAAAAAAAAGAGGATGGTCTGGAAAAAAGTGCCAATTTTCCACATTTATCTTTATACATGTGTCTCGCCCGATGAACTGACGGGCTTGATTTATGGGCCAGGTCATCTTTACATTGCAACCCACTTAATACACGAACTCTAACGTGCCACACAAGCGCCACGTGTGGAACATGCGGGGATGAGTGTCTTGATTGAAATTACTCTCTTAATGATGAACGAATAACATAACGTTATAAACTACGTACGGTTAATATTACAACACGTATGTACCATAGGATGGGTGTGAACTAAAAATCTAATAATCATTTCTTCCTCGCCAGTGGATCACGTTAAGAACAACAATCCTTAAAAAGCCCCATCAATCTAACGGTCAGAATTTCTTTATAAGTGAGGCTCTTGAGCCATATCCCATGTAGGAATGGTTCATCAATTGGACGGTCTGGATTGATGGGCATGTGCATACATTTAGTATACAACTGTGTTAGTATACACTTCGTGCATGCTATGTAAGCGTTAATACCAACACCACCCATCCTAATAACAGCAACAGCAACAACCACAACCGCAGCTACAACTACAACAACAAAACTGATATATATCGTTGTTGATTTTGTTACAGAGCGATGCATATGAAGCAACAGGATGCTACAACCTTCTGTGTTCAGGGTTCATACAGACCAACAATAGAATAGCCATTGGAGCTGCTATATCTCCCGTCTCTTCCTTCTCTGCTAGCCAATATGACATTACAATCCTCATCTGGAAGGTTGGTTTTCTCCTACAACTAATGTACCAAACATCCATTTCATTCACGTCCCCGTACTTAATTTGAGTTTTTTTTTTTTTTTTTTTTTTTAAATGAGTGCGAATTGTCTGTGTTGAATGCACATGAAATTCCAGTACCGTTGCTTCTTATTTGTCCATGTCATTTCAAATGTCTCCACCATACTCTCTCCCAAATAGTTTGGGTGCTATACAATACAACTTTTAATGTAGGGAACTTTTCTAAGTCTCAATGTGATTTTTGTATAATTAAATCCACACTGCCCATTAATTTTTCTAGATAATTCTACATCATGAGCCCAATAATATATACATTTAAAGCTCAAATGGACCACACCATTGAAAATTGTGGGGGATGAACTAACTCCCATTGAAACCTTCGGATCAGGACCAACCTTGAGGCTTAGTTTCCATCTAACCTATACATTTGTTAACGCACACCTAGATGAAAATAAAACACATATATCAACTTGATCCGTGCCTTCTGTAGCCTCAAGAAGTTTTCAATTGTAGCATTATTCCTACATATTTCAGTGGTGTGGCCCATTTTAGCTTTGAAATTGCTTTGTTTTTTAACTCGATCACATCATAGAATGATTTGTAAAAATGGATGAACGGTGTGGATTTAAGGCTCACTTAAATTTCACACATCAAGAAATAATTAGGTTGCTACCTATGCACACCGTCCATCCATTTTTCACCCCAACAAGCTTCTATTGCACATACGACACAGAATGGTTGCCGAATTTTCCAGCAAATACAGTGCATGTTAACAGTAAATTGCAGTGCATGCCCTTTTTGTGTGCATATATCAATTCCCTTGAAGTTGGGAGCACCGGAAAAGGGCATGCTAGTGGTCTGTGTTATCTTTTTTTTCTTTTTCTTTTTTTTTTCTTTCTTGAAAGAAATGCCAAGGGGGCATATGGCCCCACAGGCGACATACATTTGCCTCATCAGGTGAGCCCCACTGCATATGTACCCAGCCCCAAAGAAAAGTTTCCCTGCTCATCAGGCCATATAACAGGTGTATTGAATGTGAAATGCTGGCCATATTTCGTACACCTGGGGTCCATCCAACAAGCAATGGGGCCTATTTCACAAACAATCCAGATCTCACGCATGCAGCGTGAGTCCCAGAGTACCTGTAGTAGGTCTCCTATTTTATTTCTTTCAGCCATTAATCCATAAAAATAAACTTTTCAGCATTTTCAGAAAATTTTGAGTGGCCTAATTTTTCTAATATGCACTCAAAACCCGTATAAAATGAAAAGAAAAAATAAAAAACAAATTCCTAAAAACCCAACAAATCTCACGTCAGATTTAACAAGACCCATACCCCCAAATCCAACAAAAATCAAAACCTATATACCAAAATCCCACAAAAACCCTTCCAGACCCTAAAAACCCCAATCTGGAGAAAAAATGGGGAGGGAGAGAGAGTACCGTTCCACAAACCGATGCTGGATTCATCGGTGTTGATGTTGTAGAGGATGCCTTCGTATCTGATTTCGCATTTGGATGTCAAGCTAATCACGCTGCCGATAGGAATCTGCGGATCCTCCTCCATCGCTAGATCCTGAAGAAGCTTCTGCTGTAGCTGTTGCTGCTACTGCTGTGCTGCTGCAGGCTTTCACAGCAGAGAGAGAGAGAGAGCGAGAGAGAGAGAGAGAGAGAGAGAGAGAGAGAGAGAGAGAGAGAGAGAGAGAGAGAGAGAGAGAGAGAGAAGAGAGAGGAGAGAGAGGTTTCTTGTCGATGGAAGACGAGGAAAAGAGGGAAAATAGTAAGAGAGGAGCGGGCGTTTGATGGTTTTCGTCTTCTAGAGGAGATAAAATTTTCAAATCCGTATTTTGTGAGTTTAACATTATTTATAACACCAACTCTATTAACAGTCGTACATGCATGGGACCATTTTCTGGATGGTTAAGATCGTTTTACAAAATAAAATTATAACTATTTACTATTTACAACTAGACCGATTATTTCGATGGTCTGGATAACTCTATATCTTAGCCACTATGGTTATGGACGAGTCAACACCATTTTACATAAAATGCAAGACTCACAATGAAAAATTGTACATTGAAAACGTTAACTTGAACTTGGACCTGGAATCGCTCTATGGGCCCCTCCATGATCGATTTGTTTCATCCACGCCATCCATACATTTTATAACATTATTTTGTGTATTATCACAAAAAATGAGCCTGAAATAAATTTTAGGTGGACCACACAATCAGAAAACACTATTGAGCATCAACTATTAAAAACATTTTAGGGTCCATAAAAGTTTTAGATCAAGCTGATTTTTATTTTTCCCCTTAATCTAGGCCTGTATGACCTAATCAACAGATTGGATGTCAAATAAACAGTACAATGCGCCTTAGGAGGATTTTAATGGTGGATATCCAATCACTATTGTTTTCATGTGGTGTGGTCCACCTGAAATTTCTATCCCTCTAATTTTTTGGATCAAGCCCTAAATTATTAGTAAAAATGGATGAACAGAATGGATGAAATACATACATCATGGTGGGGCCCACAGATGGCTGGTGGTGGGGAGTAGCCAATCTATTTTCTATGCTGGGGTCCACTAGAACTTTGGATTTAACTCGTTTTCTGGACATTGCCCTAAAATGATCTCTCCAAATGGATGGAAAGTGTGGATACAAAACATACATCATGGTGGGGCCCAAAAATGAGAGGTATATAAATCTCAGGTGGACCACACCACGTGAAAACAATAGTGATTGGATATCCATCATTAAAATCCTCCTAAGGCCCACTTTATTGTTTATTTGACATCCAATCTGTTTATTAGGTCATACAGGCCCCAATAGAGCTCTTTGTTGCCCAGCTCCTTTGGCCTAACCTCAGCCACCCGGATGCCAGACTTGACCTTGGGCCTACTTTGATTTATATATTGTATATCCATATGGTCCATTTGTTTTGCCAACTCATTGTAGGATATAAGCCCAAAAATAAATCATATTCAAATCTTAAGTAGACTACAACATAAAAAATAATGGTAATTGAACACCCACCATTAAAAACTTTATGGGCCCACCTTAGTGCCCACTGTAATATTTATTTTTATTCGTCCTGTTGATTAGGTCAGACATAAAGGAAAAATAATAATAATAATTTTTTTTAAAAAAAAACAAATATTAACTTCATCCAAAATGTGGTGTGGTCCTAAATTAAGAGGTATATAAAGATCATTTTATGACTTGATCTCAAAATTGAAAAGTATATAAATCGATATCTCAAGTGCACCACACCATATGAAAACAATATGTTGATTAGGTCATACAGGGCCAGATGAAGGGGAAAAACAAAAATCAGTTTGATCCAAAACTTTTATGGCCCCAAAATGTTTTTTAATGGTTGATGCTCATTCAACACTGTTTCCTAGAATGTGGTCCACTTAAGATTTGGATATATCTCATTTTTGGTCTTATATTGTAAAATCATTTGTAAAAATATATTGAAACATAATACATCATGGTGGGGGCCACTGAGCACTGACCACCAACCATTGGCTGGTGTCAGGGGAGTAACCAATCCGTTCCCAAGCATACTGAGTAAATCCTGTGGGACCCACCATGATTTATTCATTTTATCCACTCCATCCATCCATTTTAACATATAATTTGATTACGTAAGCTTAAAAATGAAGCCTATAAAAATTTGAAGTAGACCACATCATAGGAAACAGTATAAATTGAACATCTACCATTGAAAATTTTTGGGAGGCCACTGAAGTTTTGGATCAAGTTGATATTTTAGTTTTCCCTTCATCCATGTATTTGTAATCTATTGAATAGGTTGGATGACAAATAAACATCACTGTAGGTCATAGGAAGATTTCAATGGTAGAAATCATTATTCCCACTATTTCCTATGGCATGGTTCACTTGAGTTTTGGATATGCTTTAATTGTGGACTCAACCACTAAAATGATCTGGAAAAATGGATTGACGGTGTGGATAAACCATGACTTTGGGCCACGAGCTTAAAAATAAAGTCAATCCATGACTTGGGTGGGCCACACCACATACTATAGTTGAGAGGGTTTCCCTCCCATTAAAACATTCATAATCATTTATTGGGCCCACCTAGATGAGGTTCATAGATCTAGTCCATTCATTATGGGTGTCCCGCTTGGATAAGGAGTCAGCCCAAGTTTCGTACACATCCAAAACTCATGTGGGCCCCACCAATTAAATGCTTTTATATGTTTTAGGGATGTCTTCACATAGTTTTAGATGCTATGGCCCACCTGAGTTTCGTATACGACTGATTTTTGGACTTAAAGGGGATACATTAAAATGCATGGTGTTGATGTTCTACATACATCATGGTGGGGCGCACACAGATTAACCTCATGGGAAGTTCCCATGAGGTGACTATATAGTACCATTTCACTATTTAGGTAACTCCTTCATAGGTGTTACTCTAACCGTGTAGGCCTCACCTTAATATATTTTATGTATATCAACACCGTCCATATATTTTTCCATCATATTTTAGGATGTGATTTTAAATCATAAGAACTCAATAATCTCAGGTGGGTCATACCAATCAAAACAATGATGAATAACTATTAAAAACCTTTTGAAGGCTACAAAAGTTTTGGATCAATTTGATCTTAATTTGTAGTTTACCTTCATCTAGATCTTCTTTACATTATCAACAAGTTGGATTGCAAATAAACATAACTAAAACCTTATGATGGGCTCTTTATAATTTTTAAAGGCTAGGTACTATATTATCATTCTTTCCAGTGGTGTGGTCCACTTAAGATTTAAATCTACACAATTTTTTATACCCGGCCCAAAAATGGGTGGGAGAAACATAAGGGCAACAAGGATATACAACACATCATCAAAATCTCACTTTTGTTATCTAACTTTTCAAATTTTCTTGTCAAAATACAAAATTAAGTTTTCTTTTTTAAAAAATATATATATTTTTTACAATTTGTCAAAATTTTCACAATTTTGTTTAATTTTTCAAATTTTCTTTTTCAAAATATCATTTTTTAAATCTCACTTTTGTTATATAACTTTTTAATTTTTCTTGTCAAAATAAAAAATCTAGTTTTCTTTTTTAAAAAATATATTTTTTTACAATTTGTCAATTTTTTCAAAATTTTGTTTATTTTTTAAAATTTTCTTTTTCAAAATATCATTTTTTAGATCTCACTGTTGTTATATAACTTTTTAATTTTTCTTGTCAAAATAAAAAATTTAGTTTTCTTTTTAAAAAAATATATTTTTTTACAATTTGTCAATTTTTTCATAATTTTGTTTAATTTTTTAAAATTTCTTTTTCAAAATATCATTTTTTTTAATACCACTTTTGTTATATAAATTTTTAATTTTTCTTATCAAAATACAAAATCTAGTTTTCTTTTTTGAAAAATATATATTTTTTACAATTTGTCAATTTTTTCACAATTTTGTTTAATTTTTTAAATTTTCTTTTTGAAAATATCATTTTTTAAATATCACTTTTGTTATATAAGTTTTTAATTTTCCTATCAAAATACAAAATCTAGTTTTCTTTTTAAAAATTATATTTTTTTTTACAATTTGTCAATTTTTTCACAATTTTGTTAATTTTCTTTTTCAAAACATCATTTTCTTATCAAAATATTTTTTTTTCAAAATTATTCAAAGTTCTTAATGTTTTTTTGAAAATCTAGATTTTTATTAAATTACATTTTTTCGTTTTTCAAAATCTAAATTTTGTTCTTAAACATTGTTAGTTATTTTTCTAAGCCTTTTTAACTTTTTTTTTTTTTTAATTCGAAATTCATAAATTTTTTTGTTCTTAAATTTTGACTTGAGCATTAGAGACGGTTTAGGACCGTCTCTAATATAGACGGTCGTCGACAGTCTCAATTGACCACTATAAGACGGCTAACGACCGTCTCTCATAGAGACGGTCTTTGACGGTCTCAAATGGAGACTGCTAAGGACGGTCCCTAATACCAACTATTTTTAACGGTCTCAGCTGACAGGAAATGACGGCCAATGACTGTCTCTAATTGAGACGGTCCTTGACCGTCTCAAATTACCAGTAAGAGACGGCCAATAACCGTCTCTAATATGGACGGTCTTTGACCGTCTCAAATGGTAGCATATAAGACGGTCAGGGACCGTCTTTTATCCACAGTTAAGGACGGTTTTTGACCGTCTTAAATGATTTGTGGACGTTAAAATTTTTAAGACAATATTAAGGACGGTCAAGGGCCGTCTAAAAGTTTAGAGACGGTTTACGACCGTCTCTAAAGCGTCTTTAAACCAAGCAATTTTAGAGACGGCCCAGAACCGTCTCTAAATCAGTCATTTT
The DNA here is from genome assembly GCA_021015155.1 of Magnolia officinalis. NCBI lineage: Eukaryota > Viridiplantae > Streptophyta > Magnoliopsida > Magnoliales > Magnoliaceae > Magnolia > Magnolia officinalis. The sequence goes on along the minus strand of JAJHSJ010000004.1, from coordinate 31,395,099 downwards.
TTTCCATTTTTCACGTAGTGTCCCATGGCTAAAGGTTTTAGCCTCGGTTGTTGAGAACCGAGGTTAAAAATAAATTTAGCTTCAATTGGAGGCAACTGAGGCTAAAATTTGAATTTAGTCTCAGTTGGAAACAATGGAGGCTAAAATTTTAATTTAGCCTCATTTTTAGAAAACTGAAGTTAAAAAAGGTTCTTTTAACTTCACTTGAAGAACCGAGACTATAAAAGTCATTTTAGCCTCGGTTGCTAAAATTGAGGCTAAAGCCTTTAGCCACGGGGTTTTCAACCTCGGTTTGGATAACTGAGGCAAAACCGAGGCTAAAGGCTTTAGCCTTAGTTTTTAACCTTTTTAGCCACGGTTTTGAACCGAGGCTAAAGCCCCCTTTTCTTGTAGTGATATTAAAAATATTTATTGTAAATTACTAAATAATTTTTAAAATTGAATATAAAGTATAAACTAAATTATTTAACTCTAAAGTAACTTTCTTAGAAAATTGCAATAATATGTTGGTGTGTTGGGCCCACTAGGATGTTTATGGACACTAACCATATGTTAGTGCGATGGGGCCTACGGCCGTGTACATTTTTTCCTTGAAGCCTTAACAAGTTGAACATACAAAAAAAAAAAACTAGACTGCAATAAAACTCAGGTGGTAGAAACAACATCCACTTGGAAGTATTACAGTATTTCCGTCTGTGTCCCTCCAAGATTGGATTGCAATGATTTTTAGGATGTACGGATAAAGTGGAGCACCGTGAACACCGCGGATGTAACATGTCGAAGAAGGTGAGCCTCACTCGGCGCGGCTTCGGTGGGTGGATCTCCGTATCCACCGGTTGGGTGGGACCCCTGACTGTGGGGCGGCTCACAGTGATGTATGTGTCTTAAATCCAGGCCGTTCAATCATTTTTCTAGCTCATTCTAGGGCATGATCCCAAAAAGGAAGCTGACTCAAATCTTAAGTGGACCACACCACAGGAAACAATTATGATTAAATCCCTACCATTAAAAGATTCATGACTTCACTGGAATGTTTATTTGCCATTCAACCTGTTGATAATGTCACAAAGACCCAGATGAAGAGACCACACAAATATCATTTTGATCCAAAGCTTTTGTGGCCTATAAGAAGTTTTTAATGGTTAATTCCGACTGTTTCCTGTGCTAGGGTCCGTTGAGATTTTGATCTGCTTCAGTTTTTGGATCGTGCCCTAAAATAAGATTTCAATACAGATATACAACATGTATGTAGTCACGTATATCAATGTGGGCCCAACAGTTAAGGGGAGCTGCACTAACCTCAAATATGTTAGTTGTTTTAATAGCTCTGTAAAAACAGTGGCGGCTTCATGGAGGTTTGCAGTACAGATTTTTATTTATTTATTTATTAATTTTTCAATTCAGACTAGGTAAGGCAGCGGTTGCCAGTTTTCAGTATTGTGTGAGATTGGTAATTAATAACTTCTTCCATGGATCAATTCTATTACGATGCTACTTAAATAACGAGCCGGTGGAGGTAGTGAGCCCCAAACATAGCAAGGCCTTGACACGGTGAAATTAAATTAAGCCATGTGTTGCCATTAAAGATGGGCAAGACAAAATATGTTTGAAAGTGGTTTAGTTGAGTTAGCCAAAGTTGCATATGGATGTCTGGTAAGTACCTTGGTGTTCTTTTGCACAGAAGCTGAGGAGTAATGCGTATGAAAGCAATATTACAAGAGATAGTAGATCTTATCGATTCAAACAACTGTCGAATCTCCTTTGAAATCCTAACTATTATGCTTTTGAACTTTTTAGAACACATTAAAAAGTCATAATCCTCTTCCTAATCTTGATTATACCTGATATATATTACCCGTTTGGAAAAGAAAACAAATCGTGCACTTATAGAAAGCGCCTTTGATGGGTCCTTCGATGGTATTGACAGACATCGAAAACTAGTCGATGACATCAAATCTACTTCGATGCCATCGAGTAGCCGCCTCTAAAACTATCCAGCAATAAATTAAGATTTTTCTAAATTTGTTACATGGGATCGACCAGTTTGTTGATGACATTGAGAGCCCTTATTACATACAAATTTAAGCCATTAGATAATATATTAACGTCATCAGGTTCTGTGGGCCATCATGCCATCTATTTTGCGAAATCATTTCAAGTAATGGACCGAAATATGAGGCAGATATAGAGGTGATGTCAGGAATACCACACCACAAAAAGCGGGGACCGTTGAGATAACGTCTGTGTATCCATTTCTGGGTATGGCGCATCCATGTCCTCTCGTACAGGGTTTGGAGATGGGTCTTGTGTTAAGTTCACATGGTAGGCCAGGTATATTGTTTTTATAGTGTGGCGATAGAGTTGCATGTTCTCAGCTTTCCAAGAAAAAAAATAAAATAATAAGAGGCGAATGAGAGGCTGAGTTCTCTGCAGCGACTAACAACGAGCTCTCGTTATCTGCCCTAAGTTAGTAGATGTGAAACTGATTATAATTATTGGGTTATCTGAGCTATTGGTTATGATAGTTCCCATTCATGATCGATCATGCCCCAAAAATCTCGCAAATTGGAAGATCAAAATGCTCAGTCTTTGAACTTATTTTCACTGAATATGGACCGTCGGTGTGTTGTCCTTGTCCATATATTTGCAAGGCCACAATTGAAGGTTAGATTTGTCTAATTGAGGACATTTTTCGTGCACAATCGATCATGATGATGGGAGCCAATAAATTAAGGGTCAGAAAACCCAACAATGGACCCCACAAGGACTAGTAGTCACTAATAGAGAGCCATTTAATCAAAACCAGCCATGATTTAAAATACTAAAGATTACATCATCACAATATTATTATTATTATTGTAGCAAACTCGCTCTCTTTGATACATAGATTGCAGAGAGCCACTGAAATGATATACTCTATACAGCTTAAGGTGGCGGTTTCCTCATATGCGCGACCGGGCCAGGACCTGAGGTTCGAACGGCTCGAACCGGCGGTTATTTCGGTTAGAAGGCCGTTGGTTTTTGGTGGTCTTGGGAGAGGATTTCTCCACATGAGGAAGTGTTTTGGCCATTTCCCTCAGCTTGAATTTCTGTATTTTCATGTTCGCTTTTGGAAGTTCTTTAGAAAACAACACTCTCTTTGGCACCATGAAATGTGCCATTCTCTCTCTGCAGTAAGCAATGATATCTTCCTCCTTCACTTCAATCTTCTCTTCCAAAGCCTTCTTTTTCAGCGTGAGGAATGCACATGGGGTCTCGCCCCAGTGCGGGTGTGGCATCGCCACCACAGCAGCTTCCGATACCAACGGATGGCTGTAGAGCACGTTCTCCACTTCGACGCTGCTGATGTTCTCCCCACCTGATATGATCACGTCCTTGAGCCGATCTTTAATCTCTACGTATCCGTCCGGGTGGATAACACCAGCATCCCCTGTGTGGTACCACCCGTTCTTGAAGGCATCCAACGTGGCTGATTGGTCTTTGTAGTACCCCTTCATGATGCTGCTGCCGCGCAAGAGGATCTCGCCCACGGCCTGCCCATCACGAGCCACAGCGTCCATCGTGTTCGGGTCCCTTACGTCCACATCGGCAAGGGAAATCACGCTAATTCCCTGACGGGATTTGAGCGCTGCTTGCTCGCCGCACGGCAGCTGGTCCCACTTTGCCTGCCACTCGCAGACTAGGGCGGGGCCCGTCGCTTCCGTGAGGCCGTACGCGTGCGTCACGTGGAATCCTGCACCTTCCATCTTCTCTAGCAGCGGCGCTGGTGGTGGTGCGCCACCGGTTAGTATCCGGACAGGGGACTTGATTGGCCTCCGCTCGCTTGGCTTGGCGTCGAGGATAACGTTGAATAAGACAGGCGCGCAGCACATGTGGGTTACTCCGTGCTCGGCGATGGCCTGGTAAATGTCAGCCGCAGATGGACTGCGGATGCACACGTTCGTCCCACCACGTGCGGCCATGCCCCATGTGAAAGTCCAGCCATTGCAATGGAACATCGGCAGTGACCAGAGATAGACCGGCTCACTTCCAACGCCCCACTGAAGTAAAAGGCTGAGAGTGCTTAGATACGCGCCGCGGTGGCTGTAGACGACACCCTTGGGAGCCGACGTGGTGCCTGATGTATAACTCAGCGTGATTGGGTCCCACTCATCTTCGAGAATAGGTGGCACGTATCTAGGATCTCCATGTTGGACTAGCTGCTCATATTCGAGCTTGCCCAGTCGGATGCCTGTGGGCACGTCGACGTCGTCGATAACGACAACAAACAGCAAAGATGAATCCGATGCATGGGCCCCTTCCGGGCCGCCGATGAGGATCTTGAGCACTTCCCGCGCAAGAGGCACAAACTGATAGTCTACGAACAGGGCCTTGGCTTCCGAGTGCTTGAGAATGGTGGCGACATTCCTAGCATCGAGTCGGGTGTTGATGGTGTTTAGCACTGCCCCAGCCATGGGAACGGCGAAATGCATCTCATATAGGGCGGGGATGTTAGGCGAGAGTACCGACACAACATCATTCTTGACTATGTTCAACGACTGGAGAGAAGATGCAAGGCGGAGGCATCGGTCGTATGTCTGGCTCCATGTGAAGCAGGTCCTGCCGTAAATGATAGATGGGCGATTGGCGTAGACGGTCGCTGCTCTCTCTAAGAAGGTGATTGGAGAGAGGGGGACGTAATTTGCTGCACATTTCTGTAGCTTATCCATGGAGTCTACAGAGAGAGAGAGAGAGAGAGAGAGAGAGAGAGAGAGAGAGAGAGAGAGAGAGAGAGAGAGAGAGAGAGAGAGAGAGGTGTGGATGCGAGAAGGAAAAGGGCGGAGATATATATATAGGGAGATTAGAGCGATGAAGGTGTTTTGGGCTTTGTAAGATGTGGTGGGAGTAGCTTGGAAAGTGCTAAGAATTTACGTTTGGGTTTGAAGTTTGAACGCAAGACTCTTGACCGTCGTATGTTTTCATGGGATTCACGGACGCGGATTTCCTGCTAAAGCCTTTCGCAGGAGGTTCCTGTCCACCGTGATGTTTATGAGAAATCCAACCCGTCCATCCATTTTTTGATCTCATTTTAGGACATAAGACAAAAAAATTAGGAGGATCCAAAACTCAACTGGACCATACAAGATGAGACAGTGAGGAAAGGAATTCCTACCGTTGAAATCTTCCTGTACTCGGTCTTGATGTTTATATGCCATCCAAACTGTTTATAAGGTCATTTTTACTTAGACCGATACAAAACTTTTGTGGCCATATAAATTTTTCAATAGTGGTCACCAAATTCTCACTGTTTCCTCTCGTGTGGCCAGTTTGACTTTTGAATCCATCTTACATTTGGTCGCATGTCCTAAAATGAGATCGAAAAACGGATGGACGGATTCGATTTCTCAAACACATCACAGTGGCCCCACCCAGAATCCTTGTGCAGGAACCTCCTGGGAATGGCTTTCGCAGGAATACCGCGTCCGGGATTCACATACATGTGGGCCCGCCTGATTTCTTGGAACGAGCGAGAAATCAACCATCCCTTTTGTTTACAGGGCTTTGGGTTTACTTGGAAGGCATTGTGCGCGACTTGCCTGTGACCCCACCCTCTGTGGACGAGTACCCATGTGTGTCTTCGGAGCGGATTACGTGTTTCCCGGGTAACACGTGAGTGGGTGTTGCCCTTACGGTGGTGTCTGACCTTGATGTATGTGTTCTATATCCACCCCATTTATTAGTTTTGACAGCTCATTTTAGAACACAGATCTAAATCTCAAGGCCGCACCACGGAAAACAGGAAACAGCCCACTGCTAAAAATTTCCTACTTCTGACTGTAATGTTTACTGCCGTTCAAGAGGTTAAAGTCGCGCAGACCCAGATGAAGATAAAACACAATTATCAGCTTGATCCAGTACAAACTTCTGTGGCATTGAGAAGTTTTTGTTGGTAGACTTTCAATTCCTATTGTACACTTGAGATTTGGAGCTGCTTCATTTTTACATCATACCTTAAAATGAATTAGCAAACCGATGGAAAGAGTGGATATCCAATACATACATTAAGGTGGACCCCACGGTGAAGGCAACACCCACTTACATGTCATCAGGTAATACCTTGTTTCGTAGGATGCCTTGGATTCTTACAATTCGTTATCTTGGTTCATTCGGAGTCTTTTTCAGTCCGACTGAAAAATGGATGGATTTTCAGTGTGTACGCAACGAAGATTTACATATTTTCACTTCGATCAAAAAGTGTATGTGATTTGGTTCAGTCTGACCGAAGGTCTCATACAATCAGACCGGACAGGTTACATAGATTAGCACAAATTTAGGTATTTAAGTCCACTTGTAATTAAGGATTAATAAGGATGGGTATTTTCTCTCTACCGGCAAGGGTTTTCCGAGGTGAGAAGGTTCATATCAATCTGTGTGCACAACAGAGTAAGGTTCCTGCAGGCTAAGGCACACAACAGTGGTGAGCGCACAACTAGGGGTGGCCTGGAGGCTGGGGTGCACAACAAGTTAAAGAGTTTGGAGATGGGGCACATAACAAGGCAAATGGGGTTTGGAGATGGGGCATGCAATAGGGAAAATGGGCTGGAGCTGGGTATTTTTTGTGCTCCAATCGATACCCCATTGATCCTTCTTTGATTGGTTTAGGAAATCAAATGGAGGATCGATCTTCTTGTGTCCAAAAAAATAAAAATAAAAATCCTTTCATGATGAAGGACTTTTCATGAAGGTAGAGCTAGTCACATGACGGAGAAGGATTTCGAATGGGGAGCCGAAGAATTGCACTCGAACGAAGAACTGAAGAATCACGTTCGAACGAACAGCTGAAGAATCGTGCTCGAACAGAGAGCTGAAGAATCTCGCTCAAACGAAGAACTGAATGCCCCCAGTCAAAAGCATCCAAAGACTTTTTTTCTCCAAGCAAAGTGAACTGGTTAAGAAAATGCTTTGGTGGTGTTGTCAACAATAGTAATGATGCTTTCTTTAAACAACGTTCCGTCTGCATCATGATTAATCAGATTAGAGAGTCATCTTTTAGTGTAACTCATGTCGTAATTCCAACAAGATCTCTAGTTATTCCTGCATTGTTGGATGTCCTTTAATAAGGATATTCATGATTTCTTCTATCAAATTATCCATAATTAGTATTTCAGGGCTATATAATTCTTTGATCCAATTTCATTACATATTCATAATTTCAGAACACATTGATAATCTTCAAAATAATTGTAATGTATTGACAATTTTAAAATAATTGCAATGGATTAAGAATTCTAAAATGATTGTAATTGATTAATGTTCACAACCCCAAGTGTAGGGTTACGATGTAGTAATAATCTCAGTAAGACCGAGGTCGAATCCATAGGGACTAAACTTGCACGTATTTTGAAAACAATTAGAACTAGAACTAGATGAAGATCTAAATCTTAATCTGGAATAAAAGAGCATAATCGTGAATGATATTGATTAAAACTATTAATTGAAAGATGGGAACTAGGGTGCCAAGGATCCACTTGTAGCTATTAGGATGTTACCTCACTTGATTCAGGGAACACAATTGGAATTGGAGTCATATTCTATCCAATTAGAAGATGAGAAAATCAAATCTTTGAACTTTTCATTGACATAATTCTCACTGGAGGGAAATTGTGATGATTGAAAGGGATTCCATCACCCTACCATGCCAAGGAGACGATGGTGAACAACAACATTTACCAATCTCATAATGTCTAAATAGGAAAAGAAGATATTTAAAGCTATCACAGCATCTATTGTAATTTGAGTCACAATAAATAATATAAAACTGAAAATATTCCTTAAAATTAAATTAAAATTCAATGAGGTTCAAGAAGAACAAGAATCAAAGCAAAAAAATCATCCTAACACGCTGTAAGCTTCAACTCTTAGCCTTAGCTAAGAGGTTTAGCCAACTATAGACATGATTGGATTTAAAACCCTAAAAGAAAGCATTAAAAATAGAAAAGAATGGACGAAAAAATCTTGGGAGGCTGCTCCAACCTTTAGCTCTATTCCTTATAACTTAATTATGTTTAGAAGTCCTTGGAAAACCCATATTTATAGCCTTGTCCGTCTAATTTCAAAAAACTGCCTCAAATTTACGCAATCCGCATAACTCTGCATAACACCTTCGATGTCATCGAATGTAACTTAAATCCGGAAGTCGTACCTTTTTACACTGCATAATGCCCTTCGCGGTGCATAACTTCTCATGTCATCGAACATACCTTCGATGTCATCTAACTGTGTTCAGGTAATTGACAATGTGTCCAGAGTGTTCCAATGAGTTGTACAGAAATCTCTAAAAATCACGATGTCATCGAACTGGTCTTCGAGCAATCGAACAGGGCTTCAATGTCCTTGAGAACTGCATCCAATTTGTCTAGCAACCAAACTTAATTTTCTGTTATTCTTCGATGTCATCTACCTATGTTCGATGTCATCGAACATTGGCTTCGTTGTCATCGACTGGTGGTCGATGACATATACAGTGAAGTTCAGATTCTGTGAATTTCTGCACTTTACACTTTCAACTTCATTCCTTCTCCACTTGGTTTCCTTGAATCTTGGTGTCCTGGAATCTTCAATCTTGGTCTCCTAAGATCCATCCATTGCATTGGTGATTCTTGAGTATCAAATTCATGCTTTTAGCATTCTTTTCAATACAAGCTCTCAGATTCACCTCGTGATACAAATATGTATAAAATATACCATTAAGCATTATCGTGTTCAGAAAACCAAGATATAAAGTGGGGAAATATGCAATATTTGACACTCAACAATTGACAATTTTGAAATGCTTATAATTCACTATATATATATTTCAATGGTATACTTATCTTTAACTCAAAGTGTATATATCATGACAATAATTTAGTCATTCCATTTTTCATGCTTGTTAGTGCTTTATGTTACATTCATTGTCTTGGAGTTCATTTAGTAAAATTAGTATGTCAATTAGTAAAATTAGTATGATAATTCTAAAATGCTTGTAATTCACTATATATATTTCAATGGTGTACTTATCTTTAACGCAAAGTGTAGATGTCATGACAATAATTTTGTCATTTTATTTTTCTCGCTTGTCGGTGCTTTATGTTACATTCCTTGTCTTTGAGTTCATTTATTAAAATTAGTATGTTAATTAGTAAGCACGGTTTAAGCTCATAGGCTGGATCAGACAACCTCAACAGATCTCGTAAGAGCAGACATAACTTTGACTTGACACAACTTTGACCGAGCTCGTAAGAGCGGACGTAGTTTAAGGTCAATTTTGAGCTAGGGTTAAGAGATGAAATATAGTTTAAAGTCAATTTCGGGCTAGGCTCAAGGAGCAAATATAGTTAAAGGCCGATTTCGGGCTAGGCTCAAGAGAGAAAATATAGTTTAAGGCCAATTTCGAGCTGAGCTTAAGAGAGCAAATATAGTTTAAGGTCGATTTCGGGTTGGGTTCAAGGGAGAAAATATAGTTTAAAGTCGATTTCGGGCTGGGCTCAAGAAGCAAATATAGTTTAAGCTTGTAAGTTTTGGAGCATTTATAGTTTAGGCTCGTAAGTTGTTGGAGCATTCACAGTTTAGGCTCATAAATTGTTAGAGCATTCACATTTTAGGTTCGTAAGTTGTTGGAACATTCATAGTTTAGGCTCGTAAGTTGTTGGAGCATTAAATATAGGTCTCATACATGATTGGCCTTTGTGGACTCTCACTACTATCGTTAATGATAAATTTCCATTGCTGATAATATAGGGCTTATGCGTAATTGGTCTTCTTGGGCGTTCACCACTGCTGTAAATGATAAATTATCATCACTAATACTATAGGACTTATGTGTAATTAGTTTTCTTAGGTGCTCACCGCTGCCGTAAATGATAAATCAACAATATAATCAATTCAGTGTAGTCAGCGATGTTCGATAGTTGGTAATAGCACTAATGTGACAATAATATCAATATGTTGATAATAAGCAATAATATCCATTCGGCAATGTTCGATGATAATAATAGTTCAATGACAAATAATAAATGATAATTCTTTGGCACTTTCTAAGAATGATTCTGTTAATAGACCGATAGTCATAACATTTTTTTCATAAGAATGATATAAGATGACTATTGCCTTGTTGCTAATTATTATCTCAGAAGGATCATGCTTACATATTTGTTTCTTTATAATCATCGCTTGTTGAAGATAATATATAGGCTTGTAACTTGATAAGGCTTCAAACGATAGTATGCTTATTGCAGCTATTGTATAATTGTTTCCTTATTTGCCCCCTTTTGATTAGGTGAGATTTTATCTGAGAATCTTCACAATCAAAACTCTTTTACCTTTCGAGAACAATAATTTTTTGATAAGATAAATATGTGAAGGCATTCCAATGCCCTATTTATTCTAATTCATGACCTAATAAGTCCTGTTGATATAATATTTAGTGATAATATACTGATTGTCCCATTTAAGATGAACTTGACCCTGGTCTTGTAAACAACCTCTGATGGCCTCTTCAATGTTAACGCCATATCATCTTTCTCGAGGGATAGATATTTGACTTTCTTATGTTTGATTGGTTTATACTGGTCAGCTATTGGAATATGTAATGTCCAGAAATCCAGGAATTATCAGTGATATTCTCATATATACTTGGTAAAAGTTCAAAAGTATATGAGCCTGATTATTCTTATAGATAATAGGCGATTGTCTAGATATAGCACTCGATAATCTCATAGATATTCGGCAATGATCCGTAGATAATTGGGAATAATCTGAAAATATCTTCGTGATATCCTCTTCAGGGTATATATTCAATTTCAAAAGCCCTTATGAAGATCACAACAATATTTCAATTGCAATGATAATTCTGATTCAAGCGTCGACATATATTAATAATCTGGCCACTGTAATGATTTTGTCCTCAGGTGTCATCGATAAATAATAATTTTTCCGTGATAAAGATTATGGCCCCAAGTGTCGACTTGCAAAATTATTATCAACAATTATCATTTCAGAAAATCAGCAATTACCTCATTTGGGATCAAGTCGATTGAGAATTTCATCTCACCGCTTAAAGGTATATAAATAGATATTTAGAAATTGCTTTTTTTTTTTTTTTGTACTCTTTTATTTATCAATCATTCTTGATATTTGCTTAACCAAGGAATGAAGACTCATGAAGATATACGACTGGAGATCATTCTATAACAAGACTACTTGTCATATTATGTTGTTATATAGCCATTCTACTTTTTTTCTTGTGCATAAGCATGATGGACCATACCAACACTAGAATCTTGTCCCCTTTCTTGAAAGATTATCAATACTTTGGACTCGTTATTCTTCTCTTTCTGTCATACTCTTCTACAACAATTTCACCATTGTCAATCATTTTTTGAAGCTTATTTGTAAGGGCACGACAACTTTCAGTCTGATACCAAATATGTGGTGATAATGACAATAATCATTTACTCTTGTCTTCCCAATTTCTTCGGGACATTTTAATCAAGGTAACTCAATACTCTTCATAGCCAGCAATTGATTCATCATAGGAAATACGTCTTTCCTTACGAATGCACACTTTATATGGTCTTGATACTATCTAGACCTGTTATATAACATTTTGATCGCACAATTGTTCCTATTTTCTCCATCACTATTTATTTCCTTATTCTAATAGTCTTCTTTCTTTTCTTCTTTGTCAGTGGCGTTGATTGATGTTTCATGCAAATTTTAGTATAATGACTTCATGTAAAAAACAGATACCTTTTTAACCATATTTTTAAGAGCATGAGCTATTGAGTGTCAAATATTGCATATTCTACCATATTTATATCTTGGTTTTATGAACATGATAATGCTTAATGGTATATTTTGTACATTTTTGTGTTGCAAGGTGAATTTGAGAGCTTAGATGGAAAAGAATGCTAAAAGCATGGATTTAATGCTCAAGAATCACCAAGGCAAATGATGGATCTTAGGAAACCAAGAATGAAGAATTCACATGCCAAAGATCCAACGAAATCAAGTATAAAAGCTGAAGAAAGGACTCGAAAGATCACAGAATATGAAGAAGAAAAATAGACAGTTCAGTCCGACCGAACCCATGTTTAGTCCAACCGAAATCACATAAAACAGTGTGGCGAAGAATGATGAAATTCAGAAGTTAATTCGGTTTGACCGAAGGGTAATTCGATCCGACCAAAGGGAGGATTCGGTGTGATCAAAAGTGCACAAACAACTCCAGCGCTGAAAGGAGTTAATTCGGCTCAACCGAAGATTAATTTGATTCGACTGAACCCATCTCGGTCTGACCGAAATTAGGCAACTGCTGGAATAAAATCTCTTCCAAATACGGACTCGGCTTCGGATTAGACTTCAGTCCGACCAATGCGTAATGCAACTTTGTAAATTAAGATGCTTTCACGTTCAGATTGCGGAAATTCTAAGTCAGTGCGTAAGGTGGAGCTTCACGACTATAAATAAGAGTCCCTATGACATTCCTAGGTATCTTCTAGGTTTGAAGGAGTGGGGAAAAATTGTGAAGAGCCGCTGTCAAGAGTTTTTTTTTCTTCTTCCTTAGTTGTTTTTATACTTTCTTTAAAAGTTCTTCGTTTAATCATGTCTATGGTTGGCTAAACCTCTTAGCTAGGGCTAAGAGGTGAAGCTTGTAGCATGATTGGGATATTTACTTTGCTTTGATTCATGTTTATATTGAACTTCATTGATTTTTAGTTGATTTTAAGGAATATTTTCAGTTTTCAATGGTTTATTGTGACTCAAATTATAGTAAATGCTGCGATAATTTTGAGTATCTTCTTTTCTTATTTGAGATTGTGGGATTGGTAAATCTTGTTGTTTGCCATCATCTCCTCGGCATGGTTTGGTGACAGAATCCCTTCCAAATCTTCACAATCCTCATCCATCGAAGCTACATCAATGAGAAGTTCAGAGATTAGATCATCTCTCTTTCTAATTGGATAAGATAAGACTCTAATTCCAATTGGTTCTCTTGAATCAAGTATGGTAACATCCCAATAGCTATAAATGGATCCTTAGCACCATAGTTCCCACCTTTAAATTCACAAGTTTCAATTACATCATTCACAATTACTCTTTCTAATTTTCAGATTTAAATTTAGATCTTCTTATAGTTCTAGTTTTGGTTAAATTCAGAAACATATAAGATTAGTCCCTATGGATTTGACCTCGGTCTTACTGAGATTATTACTACATCACAACCCTACACTTGGGGTTATGAACATGAGCCTTCATAGAAAGATCACAAAAAGTTTGTATATCTACATTGACCAAGTTGCATGCCACTTCTAGTTTTATACTGTCCACACATAGTTTGACTTGCTCTAATTCTCCTGGAAGGTATCGATATGTAACGACTCAAAAAATTCCGTACAATGGCTCGAGTACCACCTCGGCCAGAAATCACTTAGGATTAAATCCTTTAGAAATTTGACAAAGTTAATTAAGTGCTAAACTAGATTAGCCACGAAATCCATTTGAATCGCTTTAAATACGATCTACAAGGCCCAAAACTTGTAGAATCATTGACGTTAGGTTACCCTAAAATCTAGGATCAAACTCATTACCCGTCTGCTCTCGGGAGCACATTGAAACTCCGTATCAGGTCTGGACCGCACATCGGGAGTCCGAATAATACGAGGTTAAGGACTTAGGACCGCCTCGCTGGGCTTGACAACCATCTCGAAAATCAAATCCAGACAGTGTCCCACGGCTATTCGCTTGAGTCCGGAGCGAGAGAGTGTGAAAACACTTGTTTTCTTTACAAAATAAATATCTTGAATAGTAATCTGGCACGTGTCGCTTGCGGACATTTTGTAAGCAATCAGACCGTCAGAATCTGACCCAAATATACCCTCGGATCAGGAAAATTTTCATAAACATATCCTTGTACTTGAAATTTCGGATCGAGACCCGCTGACCGTTGAACTGAAACTGGTCCACCACGCGTGATCTGGGGATCCGACTGAAACAAAAACTTAACTTTACCTGGATCTAAGGTTGACAAGCTTAAGTCCGACCTTTGGCTCAAGGAGGCCCGCCAGAAATCCTCCGTTGAGCTGAAACAGTGTTACTTTGGTTATAACCCAAGTATACCTTGACCTTAAGTCTAGTTTAGTGCATTTTTAGGCTATATAAGGACCTTAGAACTCTCTCTCTCACAGCCATACGAATTTGAGAGCAACCCTAGAGAGAGAAGTGAGAAAAGAGAGAGAAAGAGTGAGAGAAGTGGGAGAAACTCCCTGCCACTGTTTCCTGCAGCTACCCAAGCTCCACCACTCCGTTCTTGTCGCCTTCCCGGCGATACCGACTTCGTTTTGAGGTAAGAAACCCTAGCCCTAATCTGTTTTAGGGTGTGAAGGTTGTAGGTTATGAAATAGCTAACCTATTTCATTCTTTAGGCTACCAAACTGCCGAATACGGAGGCTTAGCAAACCTAGCTGATTCGTTGCGATTCTACGGTATAAGGTGAGGACTTTAGGTGTATAAGTTATGGTTTTCAACGCTTTCAATGTTAGATAATGTTAGATTCATGATCTACATGCAATTGCACATGTACAAAGTGCTGTTTGTTTCCCATTTCGATTAAAGATGTAAAATATGGAATTTCACATATTCTAGGTATTCGTAGAAAATACCATATACATATAAATTTTAGAAATGTGTTTGCCATGATTATTTGTTGTATGAATATACGATATATGGATAAAATACTTATTTAGCGAAAGGATTCGCCCTAATACATGTTTTGGCTAATATACACTATGTATGTAGAAATAGTGTATTGTAGAAAGTACCATATACGTATAACATTTGGACATGTGTTTGCCATGGCTATTTGCTGGATGAGTATATTATATATGCGTAAAATACTTGCTTGGCGAAAGGACTCACCCTAATACGTGTTTTACTAACATACACTATGTATGTTGAAATAGTGTATTCTAAGTGTTTGTGAAAATGCTTGTGAGAGTAAGTGTTTGGATGATGGTGCCTTAGGTAGGAGTTGAGATGGGATTCTCAACTACCTTAGAGACATGTATGATTTCCTTCATGCGGTTGTTTACCTTAACCGCTTACTTATGAAATATATGTGTTTGTAGTTCCTGTTTATATGGTGCTTTATAACATGCTTGACAACATGCTTTATAACATGCTTTACAACATGCTTTATAATATGCTTTGTGACATACTTGTTAACTTGAATTACTTTGTTCATTATACTTTACTCCACATGCTATGAATAAGGATTGAGTTTGGGACTATGTTTATAGTCCAGACAATCGGTACCAGACTTGAGTTCATGGTTGAGATTCATGTCGCCACGTAAGATGTGTTTGACGAACCCGAGTCCTATGTCAGTTGGCGACAGTGGTTAGGCCACGCGAAGTGCTTATGCACTTCATGTCGTTCAACGGATTGTGTGCTCGAGCTAGTCAGGCTCATCAAGTAACCCGATATGTCTAATGTATATTCACCATGTTTGGTCGCTACTGCTTGAACCTAGGGTACCAAACTTACCAGTGGAATCCCGTTAACCATGGTACCTCGATCTACTAAGACTCATGAGCCGAGCATGGTGGTATGGGACACCGTGGTCAAGCTGTCGGCCTACGCTGGGGCCACGTGCCTCCCCGTAGTGACCAGTGAGCAACCAGACTCGTGAACCGATTATGGTGGTATGAGACACTATATTCGTGCTGTCGGCCTACATTGATAAGGTGATGGGGGAGCGGTGTAACCTTTGTGCGTAACAGCCCTGACAACCCTTTGTAGTGACCACGAGCATACTCTGAATTTGCGGTGAGGCGACGAGTGTTGCCGCAGTGTATAGAGTATGAACTAGGCCTGTATCTGTATAGTGATGAACCGTTAAAAAGGTGATGGGGGAGTGGTGTAATATTTGTGCGTAACAGCCCTGGCAGCCTTTGCAACAACCTAGAAACACACCATCGTATGAGATTAACTAGGGTTGACGACCCTAGAATGGATCATGTTTGGGAATGATACAAGGGAGGTACCTTAGTTTCCCAATACTGCTATTTGAAATGGACGAATAACTATTCGGTAATCATGCTCATCATCGCACTGCATGTGCCTGGTAGATGTGGAGCACTGAGGGATGAACGCATTCGCGAACGTAAGATGGTGTCGTATGAGGGTGGTTTGGCAAGGGCATTCATCATGTCATTTCATACTTACATTTAATAAGAGTAGTTAGGATTGTTTGATTGTACTGCTTTATCATTACTGCTTGACTGAATTGATAACATGTTAACCTATGCTTTATTGTTTCACTGAGTTAGCTACTCACTCCCACGTTACGGGACGGTGTTGTACACACCAACCAGACTCTGTCTCAGGTATAGATGATACGTCGATTCAGGAGGCGGAGCCAAACTACGATGAGGACCAGGACGAGTTCTCATACATGCAGTACTCTGATAGCTTTGCTTAGGCCGACTGGATCGCGGGGATTTCAGGATATATCTGTTTTAGTTGTATTTTGACCTTTTAATTCAGAAACAATACATGTATATGATTACTCAGTTAGTGTTCATACTCTGGAGATCGAGATGGTTTTGTTTCTTCACATACCTTATATATATAGTTTCAGTCTTCTGCTTGCCTTTATACAACTGATCTGGAGTATGAATTACTGTTTTGGTGTAATTTCATTCATGTTTGTTGCACTGACACAGGCAACATTCAATCATCATCATTTATGTTGCATAAGTGATGTGCTGGAACTCGAGAGTTGAGTTACTACTCGACCCTCGAATTTTAGGGCGTTACAAGTTAGTATCAGATCATGATTTTGATTAAACCGGACCTGAGTTATGTTCCCACAATGTACGCTGACGCATTACAACTTAGGAGGGTGTGAGGAAAATATAGAAACAGTCATAGGTTTTCCCGATTTCGCCATTTGGCGAAGTTCATCGAAAACGAGCATTTTGATCGAGTTCATACTCGATCCTGATCGCAAGAGTCGATGCCAAATCACTCCTAGACCGTCTATTGATGTGTCTAGATCACAATACACCTCATCCCAGCAGTCAAAGATCTGTAAATATAAGTATGTGTCCGAAAGTACCCGAAACTATCCGAAATTGAGCGAATTGGGGTCGGGGGCCTACCCACATCAATCTAGGGGTACCCAGGGTGGGACCCAGGGTTTTTTGGGGCCTGGGGGACAGGAGGATCTCGTCCATGGGGCGAGACCTCAAAAACTAGACAGTTGGTCGGCGAGGCCTCACCGGAATTTGGGTTGGGCCGGGCCCGCGGCTCGGGCCGATCACATTGGGGGGTGTAATAACCCCCCAGACATAGCTCCTGTCCCATTTCAATCTCCCAAAATCCTACTTCCTTCACAAACCTCCCCTTCATGCCATTTTTCTCTCTTAACTTGTTGCTTTCTCTTCAAAATCGCCCTTCCAATCGTCATCTCTGCTAGTTTCGACTACAAACCACCCATTCCCATTGTCCATAGCAGTCTTCTCCTCCCTTCCCTCTCCGTTTCTCTCATTTGGACTCCCACATGCCCCATTTGGAGCTCTAAAAAGTGTAAACTCCCCAAGCCATCTTATCTCTCCATTTTCCTTCCCCATTCACTGTCTTTTGGGCCCTTGCAATACCTGTTGAGCCTCCTATCCGCGGAGAACCAATCCTCCAGCCCTCTTTCTTTCCATTTCTTCCCTTTCCATGGCCTTTCTCGCAATTGTCTCGGCCATTTTCTCCATCTCCACCATCCTCTCTTATGGGTAAGAGAAAGAGCGCCGCTAATGAGGCTGGGCCTAGTCGCCCTACATGTTCAAGGCGGCCAAGAGGCACCGCCGCTAGCTCGAGCTTTGCCCAGGAATTTCAAACAAAGCGGGATTTTGATCCCCGGATCCCTACTGAATGAGCTCAGTTGGCGGCACTACCTCATGGAGTTTATGAGGACCGCAGGGTTCTCTTTGAAGCCCAGGTGGATGGACTGCACTTTGGTGAATACTACTTGTTCGAGCAAGTGGAGGCGGCCCACTGGGGTCCGCTATTTGAGGCCAGAGGTCGTACCAATCCTGGTACTGTCCGAGCCTTCTACGCCAACATTCGTAAGCCTACACTGAAACCTCTGTAGTTCCGGCTCTTAGTTGGGGTGGATCTGTTTGTCACTGTTGATGTGAGGGTGATTGCGCGGCTTATGAACATGCCCCTTGGTGACGTACATGCTAGCAAACAGAATCTGAGGACTACTCGTGAAAGGGATCGTCGCACACGTTACCTTTGTGGTGGCCGACTGGTTGAGTGGCAGCCGAACAAAAGCCTCTTAGCGTCTCACATGTTAGACGACTTCCGCCTACTACATCACATCTTCACATACAACCTCTACCCCAGACACAATAATCGCAGCGAGTGCACGCGACTCATGGTAGACTTTCTGTACCAAGTAGGACAGAGGGCGAACTTGTGCGTGCCTACATTCGTGTTGTGACAGATTGTGGGTATTACACGCTCCACCAGGAGCTCTGATTCGCTTCCCTTCGGCCGACTCATATGCAGGATTGTACGGGAGTTTGGCTACAGTTTGGGGGTGGAAAGGCCAGCACCGATCCATCAAATTGACGAGAATACTCTCCATCAGATGAAACTTGGGGCACGACAACGACGGCCCGACATGAGGAGAGTGAGGATGAGGTGGAGAGCGAAGAAGAAGAGAGTGAAGATGGGGATGGCGATGAAATAGAAGAAGAAGAAGAGGAACCTGAGGCCCAGGATACAGAGGAGAGTTCACCTCCTGCGGCTCAGGAGCAGGGCACCGATCGGGATACCATAGATGTGCGTTTAGCCCGTCTCGAGGAGGGCTAAGCTGCCCTACAACAGGAAGTCGGGCGGGTCTAAACCAAGCTCAACAAGGTGTCTCGCACTTTGAAGGCCATCCTGTGCTGTCTACAGGATAAGAATGCTCCTCCTTCATCGCCTAATTCGGATGCCTAGTCATCCAAGTTGTTGTTTGTGGTTGTTTTGGCTACCGCATTAGGCGGTTTATGTTTTCATGTTAATGATGTAGTAGTTAGTAATATGTTTTAAGTGTTTGATGTTGTGATGTAATTGGCTTGCATGTAATTCTGTCATGATTCATGTAACTCTGTATTCCATGTATTATGACAATTTTGAGTAAATGAAAAGCATGTAGCCTCTTTTGGTATAAGATATGTGGAATGCTTTAAGTGCTTGTATAATGTGTTGCTATGCTTTATCTCACAAGCGATGTACCCTATGTTGTATAGGGCATGCCACGGAGCTCTACGAGGAGCACGACACCCCTCCTTCTCACTGACTCGATGGACCAGACTCCTTCCCGCAGGGGTGGTCCTACGGACCGAGGGTTAGACTCGGATCAGCCTCCTGCTGGTCCTTCTGATGGACTGCCACCTTATACGCCCCCGGTTCGTGAGCAGCACCGAGCATCCTCATTTACACAGCATGACCCACAGGCTGCTCCACCTCCTGACAGGTTTGAGCAGATGATGATGCTGATGCAGCAGTAGCATCAGCAGCTTCTTGTGGCCTTATCGGCTCAGGGTGGCAGTGCGGCTCCACCTTCACCATCTACACGGCCAGAGACCGCAGAGCCTCCTGCTCAGGCTGAGGCTATACCTCCCCCTGCGCCTGCTGTACCCCCTACTGGAGATGTTGGTACTCGTGGCCTACTCGAACGATTCCAGCGCTTGAGGCCTCCCACATTCATGGGTTCTCACAGACCTGAGGAGGCTGAGTTTTGGCTGGACCGCATCTCCAAGATGGTACGGATGCTGCACTGTACTGAGGCAGAGCAGGTTGAGTTGGCCACTTTCATGTTCGAGAGGGAGGCCAGTCTGTGGTGGAACAGTGTGCTACAGTCTGTCGCAGGGGACTATGCGTGGACTTGGGCAACGTTTGAGTTCCGGTTTCATGAGAAATATTACCCGCAAACCTATAGACATGAGCGGGAGGATGAGTTTTGACGCCTCAGGCAGGGAGGCATGACTGTTACTGAGTACGAGCATCACTTCACCGAGTTGGGCCGCTTTGTCCCGACCATCCTTGTTGATGAGCAGATGCGGATGCGCCATTTTTCTGGGGGTTTGCGACCTGATATACGGTCGAAGATGTGTTGTATCAGTATACCTTCTTACACGAAACTGGTTCACATGTCTATGATGGCCGAACAGGATGTTGATCGGCTGACACGTTCTCGTGGTACTATAGTTACGAGACCACGACCAGAGATGCAGAGCAGGCCTTTCTTAGGCAAGAGGCCTCGTATCGACTCTGCCCCCAGGGCCGCGACGTCAGTAGTTCCGATGCGGCGCCCAGGAGTGACCTGTTCTTTCTGCGAGAAATTGGGTCATCTTGCAGAGAGCTGTTTTTCACGTATGAGGGCTAGCGGGTTCTCACCACTGCAGAGGCTGAATCGCCCTCACTCTTAGGCCATATCAGCTCCACCTCTACAGATTGCCCCTGCTCATCCTTCCTTCAAACCTCCTGTATCACGCTTCAGGCCTCCTCAACGGCCCTTGGTTCCATAGCCGAACCGTCAGCAGCAGGCTCGAGTACATACGCTTGTTGCTGAGCACCTGAGACGTCGATTACGGCCCCGATGGCTTTTGAGGGTACGACCCACATTCACGGTACTTCCATCTCCTTGTTGGTGGACACTGGGTCCACTACTTTTATCATATCATATGGGGTAGTTAAGCGTCTAGCTTTATGTACTACTCCCACGAAGGGAATGAGACTCACTACGGCTACTGGGACTTTTTCGGATGTCACACGGGTATGTGAGGGTTGCTCCGTGGATTTGGATAGCAGAACAGTGCTCGTCAACCTCATTGTTGCCCCACTATGGCATTATGACATTATTCTCGGTATGAACTGGCTCACTAAGATGAGGACGGAGATAGATTGTGATACTCGAGTCGTGACGGCCTATGGATCTGACGACACAACTTTCACGTTTCCAGTGCAGGTCAGTTGGCCCTGCCGTGTTGAGCGTTATACTGCTTTATTAGAGCCGATTGATGGTCCGACATTAGAAGATACGCCAGTGGTTCGGGAGTTTACAGGTGTGTTTGCGACGATTCCTGGTTTGCCTCCTCAGCGCGAGATCGACTTCACCATTGATCTTACGCCTGGTGCGACACCTATCTCATTGTCGACTTATCGTATGCCTCCATGTGAGATGGAGGAACTACGGAGACAGATTGACGAGCTAGTAGAGAATGGTTTCATACGACCTTGTCTCCTTGGAGAGCACCTGTACTATTTGTGAAGAAGAAGGACGGGTCGCTACGGCTATGTATTGATTACCGTAGGTTGAACTAGGTCACGGTGAAGAACAAGTATCCTTTGCCCAGGATAGATGATCTGTTTGATCAGTTGAAGGGGCGAGGTATTTTTCGAAGATTGATCTGCAGTCAGGGTATCATCAGCTGCGCGTCAGAGATGAGGACGTACAGAAGACGACTTTCATGACATGCTTTGGGCACTACGAGTTTCTAGTGATGTCGTTCGGTCTTACGAACGCACCGGCCATGTTCATGGACTTGATGAACCGGGTACTTCGGTCATTCCTATACCGATTCGTCATCGTCTTTATTGATGACATTCTGATATACTCTATGAGTCGGGAGGAGCACGAGGAGCACCTGAGAGCGGTGTTGGATACGTTGAAGAAGAACCAGTTGTTCGTGCAGCATAAGAAATGCGACTTCTGGCAGGAGGAAGTTAAGTTCCTCGGAGATGTGGTGTCCAAGGATGGGATTGCAGTGGACCTTACTAAGGTAGCCGTGGTTAAGGATTGACAGCAGCCTGGCTCGGTTACCGAGGTGAGGAGTTTCCTTAGTCCGGTAGGGTATTATAGACGCTTCATTCAGGATTTCTCGAAGATTGCCAGGCTGTTGTCTCAGTTGACATGGAAGGACCTGAAGTTCGCCTAGAATGAGAAGGCAGAAGCAGCTTTCAAGGAGCTGAAGGACAGGTTGGCGTCCGCCCCTGTGCTAGTATTGCCAGAGCAAGGGGTGAAGTACACGATATACACTGACGCGTCTCACGTTGGTTTGGGTTGTGTCCTTATGCAGAAGGACAGGGTGATTTTGTATGCCTTGAGATAATTAAGGAAGCACGAGGAGAATTACCCTACACATGACCTAGAGTTGGCAGCTGTCATCTTTGCATTGAAGCTCTAGAGACATTACCTCTATAGAGAGGAGTTCGAGCTTTTCTGCGACCACAAGAGCCTTAAGTATATATTCACGCAGTGAGACTTGAATATGAGACAACGCCGATGGATGGAGACTTTGAAGGACTTCAAGTTCGAGGTTTCCTACCATCCGGGCAAGGCGAACCTTGTGGCAGACGTGTTGAGCCGTAAGAAGGCTATAACATTTGTGGCTCCGTTGATGATAGCAGAGTGGGATATGGTTGAGTTCGTGCGGGACTTCGAGCATAGACTCACCGTGGAGGAGCCATTTGAGTGTGTTGCGCACGTTCGGGTGCGACCACTTGTTGATGACAGGATCATTGAGGCCCAGAAGGGCGATGGGCGGTTGTCTGAGCTTCGAGAGCAAGCTAGCGACGCCGAGGACTCCGAGTGGAGAGTTGATTCTGATGGGGGTCTACGATTCCGTGGCCGCCTATGCGTTCCTGACATGCCTGACTTAAGACATGAGCTTCTCGAGTCTGTCCATAACTCGAAGCTTGTGATGCATCTTGGTATCATGAAGATGTACCAGGATATGAGATGGTCGTATTGGTGGGATAACATGAAGGCCCACATCGCTGAGTTCATTTCTCGTTGTCTGACGTGCCAGCAGGTCAAGGCAAAACATCGCCGACCTCCTGGACTGCTTCAGCCCATGCCCATAACAGAATGGAAGTGGGACTTCATTTCCATGGATTTCATATCGGGACTGCCGAAGACGAGGAAGGGACACGATTTCATCTGGGCGATTGTGGACCAAATCGGCCCATTTCTCCCTATCAGAGTCACGAACTCTACAGACGCGTTGGCTAGATTGTACATCAAAGAGATCGTCCGTCTGCATGGAGTTCCTTTGGAGATCGTGTTAGACAGAGACACTCTGTTCACATCTATCTTCTAGACTCATATCCAGGAAGCGATGGGTGTGAAGTTGAAATTCAATACAGCGTTTCATCCTCAGACTAATGGGCAGACAGAGCAGGTGAATCAGATTCTGGAGGATATGTTGCGAGCATGTGTGTTGGACTTCAAGGACAGTTGGGATGATTGTCATCCTTATGCAGAGTTCGACTACAACAACAGCTTCCAAGCGAGTATTGGTATGACGCCATATGAGGCCTTGTATGGTCGTCCTTGCAGAGCATCGCATTGTTGGGCTGAGGTTGGTGAGCGTAGTCTAATTGGCCCAGAGTTGGTACAGGCGACCACAGAGAAGGTCGACATTATCAGGCGTTGACTTCTTACAGCGCAAAGCAGGCAGAAGAGTTACGCCGATACGAGGCGGCGACCGCTTGAGTTCGAGGTCGGAGATCATATATTCCTCCGGGTTTTCCCTATGAATGGAGTCCTTCAGTTTGGGAAGAAGGGGAAGCTCACACCGAGGTTTATCGGTCCATTTTAGATCATTGATCGAGTGGGTGCTGTGGCATATTGTCTCGCTTTGCCTATGCCACTTGTAGCTGTACATAACGTATTTCATGTATCTATGCTGAAGAAGTACGTTCCTGATCCTTCACACATTATCAGCTGGGAGCATGTACAGTTGAGCGAGGATGCTACATATGAGCTGTGTCCGACGCGTATACTTGACAGGAAGGAGCAGGTATAGCGTAAAAAGGTCATTCCACTTGTGAAGGTACTATGGACGCATCATTCAAAAGAGGAGGCTACGTGGGAGACAAAGGCCGAGGTCAGAAAGAACTACCCTCAGATTCTCGAGGAGTATGAAAAGGTACAAATTTCGAGGATGAAATTTTTGTTTAAGGGGGATAGATTGTAAGGACTCGAAAAATTTCGTACAATGGCTTGAGTACCACCTCGACCAGAAATCACTTAGGATTAAATCCTTTAGAAATTTGACAAAGTTAATTAAGTGTTAAACTAGATTAGCCACAAATCCATTTGAATCGCTTTAAATACGATCTACAAGGCCCAAAACTTGTAAAATCATTGACGTTAGGTTACCCTAAAATCTAGGATCAAACTCATTACCCGCCTGCTCTCGGGAGCACATTGAAACTCCGTATCAGGTCTGGACCACACATCGGGAGTCCAAATAATACGAGGTTAAGGACTTAGGACCGCCTCGCTGGGCTTGACAACGATCTCGGAAATCAAATCCAGACAGTGTCCCACGGCTGTTCGCTTGAGTCCGGAGCGAGAGAGTGTGAAAACACTTGTTTTCTTTACAAAATAAATATCTTGAATAGTAATCTGGTACGTGTCGCTTGCGAACATTTTGTAAGCAACCAGACCGTCAGAATCTGACCCAAATATATCCTCGGATCAGGAAAAATTTCATAAACATATCCTTGTACTTGGAATTTCGGATCGAGACCCGCTGACCATTGAACTGAAACTGGTCCACCACGTGTGATCTGGGGATCCACTGAAACGAAAACTTAACTTTACCTGAATCCAAGGTTGACGAGCTTAAGTCCAACCTTTGGCTCAAGGAGGCCCGCCAGAAATCCTCTGTTGAGCTGAAATAGTGTCACTTTGGTTATAACCCAAGTATACCTTGACCTTAAGTCTAGTTTAGTGCATTTTTAGGCTATATAAGGACCTTAGAATTCTCTCTCTCACAACCATATGAATTTGAGAGCAACCCTAGAGAAAGAAGTGAGAAAAGAGAGAGAAAGAGTGAGAGAAGTGGGAGAAACTCCCTGCTACTGTTTCCTGCCGCTACCCAAGCTCCACCACTCCGTTCTTGTCGCCTTCCTGGCGATACCGACTTCGTTTTGAGGTAAAAAACCCTAACCCTAATCTGTTTTGGGGTGTGAAGGTTGTAGGTTATGAAATATCTAACTTATTTCATTCTTTATGCTACCAAACTGTCGAATACGGAGGCTTAGCAAACCTAGCTGATTCGTTGCGATTCTACGGTATAAGGTGAGGACTTTAGGTGTATAGGTTACGGTTTTTAACGCTTTCAATATTAGATAATGATAGATTCATGATCTGCATGCAATTGCACATATACAAAGTGCTGTTTGTTTCCCATTTCGATTAAAGATGTAAAATATGGAATTTCACATATTCTAAGTATTCGTAGAAAATACCGTATATGTATAAATTTTGGAAATGTGTTTGCCATGATTATTTATTGTATGAATATACAATATATGGATAAAATACTTATTTGGCGAAAGGATTCGCCCTAATACATGTTTTGGCTAATATACACTATGTTTGTAGAAATAGTGTATTGTAGAAAGTACCGTATACGTATAACTTTTGGACATGTGGTTGCCATGACTATTTGCTGGATGAGTATATTATATATGCGTAAAATACTTGCCTGGCGAAAGGACTTGCCCTAATACGTGTTTTACTAACATACACTATGTATGTTGAAATAGTGTATTCTAAGTGTTTGTGAAAATGCTTGTGAGAGTAAGTGTTTGGATGATGGTGCCTTAGGTAGGAGTTGAGATGGGATTCTCAACTACCTTAGAGACATGTATGATTTCCTTCATGCGATTGTTTACCTTAACCGCTTACTATGAAATATATGTGTTTGTAGTTCCTGTTTATATGGTGCTTTATAACATGATTTACAACATGTTTTATAACATGCTTTACAATATGCTTTATAATATGCTTTGTGACATACTTGTTAACTTACTTGAATTACTTTGTTCATTATACTTTACTCCACATGCTGTGAATAAGGATTGAGTTTGGGACTATGTTTATAGTCCAAACAATCGGTACCAGACTTGAGTTCGTGGTTGAGATTCATATCACCACGTAAGATGTGTTTGACAAACCCGAGTCCTACGTCAGTTGACGACAGTGGTTAGGCCACGCGAAGTGCTTATGCACTTCATGTCGTTCAACGGATTGTGCGCTCGAGCTAGTCAGGCTCGTCGAGTAACCCGATATGTCTAATGTATGTTCACCATGTTTGGTCGTTACTGCTTGAACGTAGAGTACCAAACTTACCAGTGGAATCCCGTTAACCATGGTACCTCGATCCGCAAAGACTCATGAGCCGGGCATGATGGTATGGGACACCGTGGTCGAGCTATCGGCCTACGCTGGGGCCACGTGCCTCCCCGTAGTGACCAGTGAGCAACCAGACTCGTGAGCCGATTATGGTGGTATGGGACACTATATTCGTGCTGTTGGCCTACATTGATAAGGTGATGGGGGAGCGATGTAACCTTTGTGCGTAACAGCCCTGGCAGCCCTTTGTAGTGACCTCGAGCATACTCTGAATTTGCGGTGAGGTGACGAGTGTTGCCGCAGTGTATAGAGTATGAACTATGCCTGTATCTGTATAGTGATGAACCGTTAAAAAGGTAATGGGGGAGTGGTGTAACCTTTGTGCGTAACAGCCCTGACAGCCTTTGCAGCAACCTAGAAACACACCATCGTATGAAATTAACTAGGATTGAAGACCCTAGTATGGATCATGTTTGGGAATGATACAAGGGAGGTACCTTAGTTTTCCAATACTGCTGTTTGAAATGGACCGATAACTACTCGGTAATCATACTCATCATCACACTGCATGTGCCTGGTAGATGTGGAGCACTGAGGGATGAACGCATTTGCGAAGGTAAGATGGTGTTGCATGACGGTGGTTTGGAAAGGGCATTCATCATATCATTTCATACTTATATTTAATAAGAGTAGTTAGGATTGTTTGATTGTATTTGTTTATCATTACTGCTTGACTAAATTGATAACGTGTTAACCTATGTTTTATTGTTCCACTGAGTTAGCTACTCACTCCCATGTTATGGGATGGTGTTGTACACACCTACCAGACTCTATCTCAGGTATAGATGATACGTTGATTCAGGAGGCGGAGCCAGACTATGATGAGGACCAGGATGAGTTCTCATACATGCAGTACTCTAAAGGCTTTATTTGGGCCGACTGGATCGCGAGGATTTCAGGATATATATGTTTTAGTTGTATTTTGACATTTTGATTCAGAAACAATACATGTATATGGTTACTCAGTTAGTGTTCATACTCTGGAGATCGAGATGGTTTTGTTTCTTCACATACCTTATATATACAGTTTCACTCTTCCGCTTGCCTTTATACAACTGATCTGGAGTATGAATTACTATTTTGGAATAATTTCATTCATGTTTGTTTCACTGACACAAACAACATTCAATCATCATCATTTATGTTGCATAAGTGATGTGCTGGAACTCGAGAGTTGAGTTGCTACTCGACCCTCGAATTTCAGGGCGTTACACGATATGATGCCCCCAAGTTTTTCCATCGATTGATGAAATCTTCGACTGATTCATCTTCCCCTTGGCGGATAGAAGCCAATTCGATCAAACTAACTTCTCTGTTGGAAGAGAAAAAGTTTGTTGTAAAAGCGTCTTACATATGTTCCCAAGGACGAATAGATTCCAGAGTTAAAGCTGAATACCATCTGAAGGATTTTCCTGTTAGAGATTACCTGAATAATCATAAACAATATTGAGGAACTGAGGAGAAATTTCCCATCATTGTTATGAAGTGCACCGAGTGTTCTTTTGGTGATCCGTCTCCATTAAATTTCTAAAAATCTAGGTATTTGAAATTAGCAGGAAATGACACTTCTTCTGTTTCGTGAGGATATGTTGTATGGTACAGAACCTTATTTTCTGATCTCGTTCTTTTTCTAAACAAATAGTTTTAACAATTGTCTGTCGAATTTCTTCTAGTGTTATGGTTTTAACAACAATAGGTATAGTCCTTTGAAATCTAACCATTTGTGGTTGTGACCCTTCTGCTTGTTGTTCCATATTGTTCATGACAGTTGTTGTCGGAAGATTAGGGACTTCTTCAACCATGTGCTCCTTTAGCGAGAGTTGACCTGACTGATTAATGTCTGCTGGAATGACTTTTGCTTATTTATTCTTTGATTGTTTTAATACTGAAGGGCAAAATGAATGCCACATCATTGGTGACATTAAAGAAGATGAACTACTGCTCGATTTAAAATTAGTGCACTATCGCCTCGAAAAACCAGCTAACTTAAAGCGTGGCATTCTTGACGAATGAGATCATATTGAATTCTATGTAAGGGGTACTGTAGGCGAACATTTTCTTGTCACAATGGCTTTTCCTTTATTCTTCTGAACCCATAATGATTCTACAAAAGATGTGAAAAGGCCGAGCTCAAAGTCCTAGAGGGGGGGGGGGGTGAATAGGACTATGCCAAATACAAAATAAATGCAGAACACAAAGACAGATAACACAATAAAATAGCAACCTCAAATGCACTAGTCTTGAGAGGTTGATATAACCTGAGTTCTAAGGACAACCTTTCACCAAAAACCAAGGTTTATAGTAGGACAACCTGATGTCTAGAATGTTGGTAAGTATCAAAAACTCGAATTGAGAATGAGGTGAAGGAAATAAAATAAATTATTACAAGATTAACCACAAGCGCATAAAGAAAATTACAACATTCAACACCATACATACATCACAACCATCATCCAAACTCCAAGAATTATAGTGGTTTGTGTGTGTACACCAACTGTTCGCAAACAGCCACACAACTACTCCACTCCCAATATCCACGCCCATGGGATATTGGCTTTCACTATAAAATAAGGTTTTCCAAGGTTCACCTTAAAACCTTCACAATTGTGTTTTTTAGATGGGCTTACATAATTACAAAAACCACACACTCTGAGAATTTCTGGCTGATCTCAAACAAAACCAAAAGATGAGATTTTCTTGGCTGAATCTCACAAACTAAAAATATAAAAAATTAAAATACTTATCTGAAGATTCCGATGTGGCCCGGTAGAACCAGTTCGATGTAGACGTATATGTTTAATGTTCAATCTCACAAATGAAAGGGTTCTAAGTTTAAATGATTTTTAAATTAAATTAACTTGGGCTAGCTTGATTTGATTTTAATTTCAAAACGGTAAATCACAATTTCCCTTTTTAATACAATAGAGTTGAATAAAGAGATCACAAAATCAAATACAAAAAGCTATAAAAAGAATCTAAAATGAATAAGTAATAGCTTCACAATTGCAGGGACCTATCTCTCAGAGTGATGGCTTGATTAGGCTTAGAATGAATGAAAAGCTTTGAGATTCGTCCTCTATTTATAGGTAAAATTTTGTTCCCTCGACTGGTCTAAGGGTCAGTTCGACTGGTTGAAGCACCAACCAATTTTCAAAATTTCTGGCGCGATAAGATAAACCCGTTATTCGACTAGTCGAGTGGCTTGCTCGATTGGTCGAGCAATGTACTCGATTGGTCGAGTGAATAAAAATTAAGGCGCTGGAGTTTGAGTCGAGCACTGTTCAACTGGTTGAGATTGTTCACTCGACTAGTCGAGCAGTGTGCATGACTAGTCGAACCATAACAAAAAATTCCTGAAATCTTGGATTGGTTGAGAGAAACCTTGGACTGGTTGAGCCAGTGCCTGGACTGGTCGAACAATGACTAGGACTAGTCGAAGAAAAATCTATAAACTTATATAATGACCCAATTTCAATATATAATCAATGTGACCTAACCTATGGTCAATCTAGGGTCATGCATACCTTGTTTGTGAGTTTGAAACATTGAAACATCGATCGCTTCGGTAACTCGATTCTCTTGAAGTACATGAAGCTTGCCCTTGTAGTCTTGAACTTGAGTTTGAGTCAAAGCTTGTGTTCATGAGACTTTAAGCTTGAGGTAGTGATCTTGTAATATGAGCTTGAGTACTTAAAACTTGAGCTAGAGGTAATGAACTTGAACTTGAGCTTTGAGCTTGAGATAAGCTTTGTGTTTTTGTACTTGAGCTAGTGTTCGATCTTTGGCAATGTTCTTTAACTTAAAAGTGTATAAGAGTTAATGATGACTTGAAGGTAAACTTTCCATCTTATCATAACAAGATACTGACTCCAAGCGCTTTGACACAACAAAATTTGACAATATCAGGTGCTCGAATTACAACATAGCACTAACAATCTCCCCCTTTGTCAAATTTGTGACAAAACCGACTAAAGAATCATGCACCAGTTTATACACATTGCAAAGCAATGTTACTACTACTGTAACATCCCGGATTTTTGCCAACCTGGAATTAGACGTACTTAGGCAATGGGTCGATCCTAACGCCTTATTAACTTGTCAGAACTGAATCCCACAGTCTAAAATCGCTTGTTAACCCTTTTCCTTCACAAATCTCACCTTTCACTACCTTATCCTTCACAAAGTAACTAAGTGCTAAACTAGACTAGTTAAGAAATCCGCTTGATCCACTTTATATACGATCTACAAGACCCAAAACTTGTAGAATCATTGACGCTAGGTTACCCTAAAATCTCGGATCAATCTCATTACCCGGCTGCTCTCGGGAGCATCTCGAAACTCCGTATCAAATCTGGACCGCACGTCGGAAGTTTGATTAACATGAAGTTAAGGAATTAGGACCGCCTTGCTGGGCTTGACAACCATCTCGGAAATCAAATCCAGATAGTGTCACAGCGCTACTCGCTTGAGCTCGGAGCGGGGAGTGTGAGAAATGTGAAAATAATTCTAAATTAAATTTAAAATAAATAAATCTGGCACATGTCGCTTGTGGATCAGTATTAAGCAACCAGACCGTAAGAATTAGACCAAATTACACCCTCGGATCAGGGATATTTCCCCAAACATATCCATGTACTCGGAATCTCCGTTCGAGATCCGCTGACCGTTGAACTGAAACTGGTCCGCCATTTGCGATCTGGAATCCCGACCGGAACGAAAATGTAATTAAACTTAGATCCAGAGTCTGTGAGCTTAAGTCCGACCTTTGGCTCAAGGGGGCCCGCCAGAAGTGCTCCGTTGAGCTGAAACAGGTCCACTTTGGATATAACCTAAGTATACCTTGACCTAAAGTCTAATTTTGTGAGTTTTTAGGCTATATAAGGACCTTAAAACCCTCTCTCATTCAGCCATACGAATTTGAAAAAACCCTAGGAGAGAAAGAGAGAAAAGAGAGAGAAAGTGTGAGAGAAGTGGGAGCATCTCCCTGCCTTGCTTCCCTGCTGCTATACGTGCTTAACCACTTCCTTCTAATCGCTTTCCCATCGATTTCGGCGTCGTTTCTAGGTAAGAAACCCTAACCCTAAACTGATTTGGGGTTTTGATAGTTGTAGGTTATGAAATAGCTAACCTATTTCGTTCTATAGGTTACCAAACTGCCGTATACAAAGGTTTAGCAAACCTATCGAATTCGTTACGATTCTACGATAAAAGGTGCGGACTTTAGGTGTATAGGTTATGGTTTT
The DNA here is from genome assembly GCA_021015155.1 of Magnolia officinalis. Lineage (NCBI taxonomy): Eukaryota > Viridiplantae > Streptophyta > Magnoliopsida > Magnoliales > Magnoliaceae > Magnolia > Magnolia officinalis. Next base: position 31,363,575 of record JAJHSJ010000004.1, on the reverse strand, counting down.
CAATGCTTTCAATGTCAGATAATGATAGATTCATGATCTGTATGCAACTGCACATGTACAAAGTGCTGTCTGTTTTCTGTTTCGATTAAATACGAAGAATATGAAATTTTGTGTATTCTACGTATTTGTAGAAAGTACCGTATACATATAAATTTTGGAAATGTGTTTGCCATGATTATTTGCTGTATGAACATATTATATATGTGTCTAACACTTACTTGGTGAGAGGGTTCACCCTAATACATGTTTTTGCTAATATACACTATGTATGTTAAAATAGTGTATTCTAAGTGTTTGTTGAAATGACTAAATAGATATGGATTTATGATTTATGTCTGCCATATGTATTGAATGTAAGAACATGATTGATGTGTATGCGACAACTCCTTACTATAAGGATTTGTCCTATTCTATGTTGAAATCAACATACGTCATGTATGTTGGAGTGGTGTAGTTTAAGTGTTTGCTAAAATGCCTGTGTGAGAAATTGTGTAACGAACTAAGTTTAATAGTGGTGTTGAGATAAGATTCTTAACTACCTTAGAAACGTATATGATTTCCTTCATAATGGTTGTTCACTTTAATCGCTTACTATGAAATATGTGTTTGTATTTCTTATGTACATTGTGCTTTGTATCATGCTTTATGACATGTTTGTTAACATGCTTGAATCACTTTGTTTATTCTGCTTTACTCTACATGCTTCTGGTCATGGATTGATTGGGTTTGGGGCTATGATTATAGTCCATGCAATCGGTAACGGAATTGAATTCGTGGCTGGGATTCATTTGCCACGTGAGAGGTGTTCGACGAACCCGAGTTGTACTGTAACGCCCTGAAAATCGGGGGTTGAGCATAAACTCAACTCCCGAGTTCCAACGCATCACTTATGCAACAAAATGAATGATGATTGAATGTTGTCTGCATTAGTGCATTGAACATGAGTGAGATTAAGCCAAAACAACATATCATACTCCAGAGACAGTTAAATTGCAAGCGGAAGACTGTGATAGATAGATAAAATATATAAACTATGGTGAGTCTCCAGAGTGTGATAAAGTTACCAGGTTAAAGAATTACAAGTACAATTTCAATTTATAAGAAAAAGTGTAAAGTCATCTAGACAACATCCCTATACCCCGTCGATCAAGACACGGCTGCATGAAGCCCCCAGAAATACGGTATAGACAATAAAACATCCACATCGTCGTAGAGGTCTGGCTCCGCCTCAGGAGTAGTGTCGCCATCTGCAATCAGACAAAGTCTGGTGGGTGTTCGGAACACCGTCCCGTAACGTGGGAGTGAGTGATCAACTCAGCGGAACAATAAAGCATAGGTTAACTTGTTATCAACTCAGTCAAGCAGTAATGATAAAGCAGTACAATCAAACAATTCTAAATACTCTTATTAATGCAAGTATGAATGCAGTCATGATGCATGCCCTTGCCAAACCACCCTCATACGACACCATCTTACGTTCGCGGCATGCTTTCATCCCTCAGTGCTCCACATCTTTCAGGCACATGCAATGCGACGATGAGCATGATTACCGAGTTATTATTAGTCCATTTCAAACAGCAGGATTGGGAAACTAAGGTACCTCCCTTGTATCATTCCCAAACATGATCCATTCTAGGGTCGTCAATCCTAGATAATCTCATACGACAGTATATTTCTAGGTTGCTGCAAAGGCTGCTAGGGCTGTTATGAACAATGGTTACACCACTCCCCCATCACCTTTTTAACGGTTCATCACTAAGCTGATACAGGCCTAGTTCATACTCTATACACTGCGGCAAAACTCGTTGCCTCACCGTAAATTCAGAGTATGCTTGAGGTCACTACAAAGGGCTGTCAGGTCTGTTGCTCGCAATCGTTGCACCACTCCCCCATCACCTTATCAATGTAGGCCGACAGCACGAATATACTGTCCCATACCACCATAATTGGTTCACGAGTCTGGTTGCTCACTGGTCACTACGGGGAGGCACGTGGCCCCAGCGTAGGTCGACAGCTCAACCATGGTGTCCCATACCACCATGCCCGACTCATGAGTCTTACCGAATCGAGGTACCATGGTTAAAAGGGATTTCACTGGTAAGTTTGGTACCCTAGGTTCAAGCAGAAGCGTCCAAACATGGTGAGCATACATAAGGCAGATCGGGTTGTTTGACGAGCTCGGCTAGCTCGAGCACGCAACAAGTTGAACGATATGAAGCGCATAAGCACTTCGTGTGGCCAACCACTATCGTCAACCGAAGTACGACTCGGGTTCGTCGAACACATCTCACGTGGCAAATGAATCTCAGCTACTAATTCAATCCCGTTACCGACTGCCTGGACTATACAATAGCCCCAATCACATTCAATTTCAGATAGTGAAAGCAGTAATGGATTAAAATTCAAATCATACAATCAAAGTCTGATATTATCCGTTTAGGGCTGTCAGGGCTGTTGCACGCACTCGTTGCTCCACTCCCCCATCACCCATGACAGATCATACAACGTAAACATGAATTTAAACATATGCAGCATGTAGATAAAATCATATAATCATTTGAGCATGTTATGAAGCATAACACAAGCATGAGTTTGTACATATTAAATTCCTAATCACACAGCTATCCAAAGAAATCATACACATAGTTAAAGGAGTTGAGAATCATATCTCAACACCCTTATACATTACAATTTACTAACTACTACTCATTCAAACATTTCAACAAACACTTTAGACTACATACATTAACATACATGACATATGTTAATCACATAGGTATTAGGCCAAATCCTTTCACAAGGGAGTTACCCCAATCATAACACGCATACACCCACGGCGGATAGTCATCAACATACATGACATATGTTAATCACATAGGTATTAGGCCAAATCCTTTCACTAGGGAGTTACCCCAATCATAACACGCATACACCTACGACGGATAGTCATGGCAAGCAGGAATCCAAGTCCCATATTCATTCAGTCAATTCCACAAACACTTGGGCCACACATTTTAATATAAGTAGTGTATATTGGCCGTGGCGTGAATTCGGCCAAATCCTTTCCTCAAAGGGGCATCGCCAATACAATGATCATATATCCATGACAATTAGTCATGGTGAGCACAAATGAGGATTCTATACTCATTTAGTCATTTTCACAAACACTTAGAATACACTCTTTTAACATACATAGTGTATATTAGCAAAAACATGTATTAGGGCGAACCCTTTTGCCAAACAAGTATTTTATCCATATATAATATATTAATATAGCAAATAATCATGACAAACACATTTCCAAAATTTATACGAATACGGTACTTTCTACAAATACCCAGAGTATGTAAAATTCCATATTCTTCATCTTTAATCGAAACGGAAAACAGACATCACTTTGTACATGTGTAATTGCATGCAGATCATGAATCTATCATTATCTGACATTGAAAGCGTTGAAAATCATAACCTATACACCTAAAGTCCGCACCTTTTATCGTAGAATCGTAACGAATCCAATAGGTTTGCTAAGCTTTCGTATACGGCAGTTTGGTAACCTATAGAACGAAATAGGTTAGCTATTTCATAACCTACAACCTATACAACCCCAAAACAGATTAGGGTTAGGGTTTCTTACCTAGAAACGAAGTCGGAATCGTCGGGAAAGCGATAAGAATGGGGTGGTGCAGCTTGTGTAGTGGCAGGGAATAGCAGTTGGGAGATTCTCCCACTTCTCTCACTCTTTCTCTCTCTTTTCTCTCTCTTTTCCTAGGGCTTTTCTCAAATTCGTATGGCTGCAATGAGAGAGGGTTTAAGTTCCTTATATAGCTTAAAAACTCACCGAAATAGACTCCAGGTCAAAGTATACTTAGGTTATAACCAAAGTGGACCTGTTCCAGGTCAACGGAGGACTTCTGGCGGGCCTCCTTGAGCCAAAGGTTGGACTTAAGCTCACTAACACTGGATCTACGTTTAGTTAAGTTTTCGTTTCAGTTGGGATTCCAGATCGCAAATGGCGGACCAGTATCAGTTCAACGGTCAGCGGATCTCGATCGGAGATTCCGAGTACATGGATATGTGTATGAAATTTCTCCTGATCCGAGGGTCTAATTTGGTCTGATTCTGACAGTCTGGTTGCTTAAAACTGATCCGCAAGTGAGAGGTGCCAGATTACTATTTGAGATATTTATTTGTAAAGAAAATCAAGTGTTTTCACACTCCTCGCTCCGGACTCAAGCGAATTACACTGGGACACTATCTAGATTTGATTTCCGAGATGGTTGTCAAGCCCAGTAAGGCGGTCCTAATTTCTTAACTTTGTGTTAAACGGACTTTCGACGTGCGGTCCAGATCTGATACGGAGTTTCGAGATGCTCCCGAGAGCAGATGGGTAATGAGATTGATCTTAGATTTTTGGGTAACCTAGAGTCAATGATTCTACAAGTTTTGGGTCTTGCAGATCGTATTTAATGTGATTGGTGCTAATTTCACAGGTACTCTAGTTTAACACTGGCTAATTCTCGCCTAATTTCTAAAGGATTTAGTCCTGAGTAATTTCTGTCTGAGGTGGTACCTGGGCCTTTGTAGTTTGTATATAAAGTGATCCAAGTTATACTACTTAGCTAGTTTAAGTTAGTGTCTAGGATGAAAGTATTTAGAAAGATTGAAAGAGTAAGGTGGTGAAGGGTGGGATTTGTGAAGGAAATGGGTTCAAAAGCGGTTTTAGACTTTGGAATTGAGTTCTGACAAGTTAATAAGGTGTTAGGAGCGACCCATTGCCTAAGGACATCTAATCCTAGGTTTGTAAAAATTCAGGATGTTACACGTACTTCGGTTGGCGATAGTGGTTGGCCACACGAAGTGCTTATGCGCTTCATATCATTTAACTTGTTGTGTGCTCGAGCTAGCCGAGCTCGTCAAGCAACCCGATCTGTCTTATGTATGTTCACCATATTTGGACGCCTCTGCTTGAACCTAGGGTACCAAACTTACCAGTGAAATCCCGTTAACCATGGTATCTCGATCCGCTAAGACTCATGAGCCGGGCATGGTGGTATGGGACACCGTGGTTGAGCTATCGGCCTACGCTGGGGCCACGTACCTCCCCGTAGTGTCCATTGAGCAACCAGACTCGTGAGCCAATTATGGTGGTATGGGACACTATATTCGAGTTGTCGGCCTACACTGATTTGTGATGAGCCCTTTGTAGTGACCTCGAGCATACTCTGAATCTGCGGTGAGGCGACGAGTTTTACCACAGTGAATAGAGTATGAACCAGGCCTGTATCAATTTAGTGATGAACTGTTAAAAGGGTGATGGGGGAGTGGTGTAACGGTTCCATGTAACAGCCCTGACAGCCCTTGCAGCGACCTAGAAACACACCATCGTATGAGATTAACTAGGACTGACGACCCTAGAATGGATCATGTTTAGGATGATATAAGGGAGGTACCTTAGTTTCCCAATACTGCTGTTTGAAATGGACTAATAACAACTCGGTAATCATGCTCATCATCGCATTGCATGTGCTTGGAAGATGTGGAGCACTGAGGAATGCAAGCATGCCGCGAACGTAAGATGGTGTCGCATGAGGGAATTTGTGGTGAGGGCATGCATCATGACTGCATTCATACTTGCATTAACAAGAGTATTTAGAATTGTTTGATTGTATTGCTTTATCATTACTGCTTGACTGAATTGATAACATGTTAACCTATGCTTTATTGTTCCATTGAGTTGATCACTCACTCCCACATTACTGGACGGTGTTGTACACACCAACCAGACTTGTTTGAGTTTCAAATGATGGCGATGCTGTGAAGCGGAGCCGGACTCTTATGAGGATGAGGAGGATTCCTCCTTTATGCAGTTTCAGGCAGGTTCCTGTGAGCCGTGTCCTGATCGACGGGGCTTTCTGGGATATTGACTAGATGACCTTACACAACTTGGTATAATTTGAAATTGTACTTGTAATGAATTAACCTGGTAACATTACCATACTCTGGAGACTCACCACAGTTTATATATTTTACATATCTATCACAGTCTTCCGCTTGTAAATTTAACTGTCTCTGGAGTATGATATGCTGTTTTGGTATAATCCCATTCATGTTTCAATGCTCTCATCTAATCATCATTAACTGTGTTGCATAAGTGATGCGTTGGAACTCGGGAGCTGAGCTTTGCTTGACCCCCAATTTTTAGGGCGTTACAACTACTCCCCCTCAATCCATTACTCCCCTTCAATTCAAGCAGGGTGATTTGTGGAGTACTTGTATTAACCAAATACATACCACAAAAAAAATTAAATATGCACTTCCATACACATGTCTCTACAACCACATCCACAACAATTATCATATATACCATTCAAATTATTTCACATTTCTCCCCCTTTTCATCACAATATGACAAGGGAAAGAAAATGAAATTCATAGATGATTGAAGTAAAATTGTAAAGGAAGAGTATGAGAAAGAGAGTTAACAAGAAATGATACCATCATATTCAAGCATCAACAAGCATAAACATGTCCATAAATGCCCTACTTAAAAACATGTCCAAGTATCACCCAAGCGAAAGTAAAGATTAAGATTTAGTACATGCCCAATATAACTAAAAAGACTAATCAGAAACAGAAGACGGAGCAGGAATAAATGGGTCAATTTGATGTAATCCCTTGTTTATGCGATGAAGGTATTTGCGCATATATTTGAATTATGATTCATGGGATACATGGAGACCATCCACCTTCTCTTCTAAGGTTCTAAGTCTCTCATCAAAATCAGAAGGCTGAAAATCAGGATCAGCCTTATAATTAGATTCTAATTCAACAAATAGATCATCCATATTCACATCGACAGTGGGTAGTGCCTCTTCCTCTCTAACTTCTTCACTAGCTCCTCCAGCATCGCTGTCAACTTGACCAGGAGCCAACTTTAATTTCATCTTGTTAATATTAAGTTGTTGAATGACAGAAGGGAAATAGGAGCTTCTCCAGATGTCATGACCACGCGATAATGAGTAGCAAGGGTGGTCATCAAATTAGCAAAAGGAATATCGCTATGCCCCAGATGTAAACGAAATTGTATTATAATATAACAAATTAACGAAGGAAGACACTTGAATACCAGAAATAATAGAATGAAGAATACGCACCATGAAAGAACTTAATTCAGCCTTGTTACCAGATCTAGGGTAAACATTAGAAATAAAGATACAATGAAGTATTCTGTATCTAGGTAACATTAGATTGGCCCAAAGCACAATCCCGGAATTCCATTTCGAGTTCATGTTGCACAAAGTTCTAGTTAACAGTCGTTTTTCTGATTCATTTAATCTCTCAGCCAATGTGGATATTGGAATCCCTTCATCATTAACTGAAATATCCATCAAGCTAGAGATCAAGTGACGATCTACTGGAAATGTACCTTCTCTAAACGCAATAGTAAAAGATACATTTTCAATAGAAACATCACTAATACATGCATACATGGCTTTTACAATGGATCGTTATGCGGGTCCATCCCAATTCAAAATGTTATTCCATCCTACAGCCACAAGGAGGGGAATGATATTGAACGGAATGAAATTGTTGGAATTGATGGTCCGTTTAACAATGATGTTGTGGAGACAGATGTCCTGTACATATTCCAGATCCTATTCGGGAGGTCGAAGAGTACACACCGCAATAGGTGTGGAATGGGAAGAAGAAGGACCATGAGTAGTTTTCTTCTTAGTTCTACCTTCCATTGCAAGAAGCAAAAATAGAATGTAAGAAGGATTTAAGGGTTTCACACAAATCATATTTTATCCAAAAAATGCAAGGAAACCACTAGAAAACTTGAAATAAACTTTAGAATTAAGCTAATAGAGATGCAAGGAACATAAATCCAAAAGAAAAATGAAAATGACGTACTAACCAAGTTGTATTCAGAAGTGGGTTCGACCGGTCGGAGAAGGGGCTGTTGGAGAAGATGAAGAAAGTAAAGAAAAAATGATTTTTCTCACAATCAAAGCACCCTACCTGCGCATCTCGACTGGTCGATTACATACTCGATCGATCGTGCCACGACTGGTCGAGTGTGTACTCGACTGGTGGTGTAGAATAAAAAATTCTCAATTTTATTAATTTTTGAAATCCAGAAATTCAAAAAATAAAAATATACAAAATATAGTACAAGCAGATACAGTAATTTCATATCAAATTACACATACTAATATCCAACTTTACTATAGAGAGCCTGTTTTTGTTAATTGGCTTAGTGAAAATGTCCACAAGTTGATTTTCAGTTTGAACATAATCTAATGAAATAATTTTATCTTCCACTAATTCATGAATGTGATGATATCTAATGTCAATATGCTTGGTTCATGAGTGCTGGATGAGATTCTTAGAGATATTGTTTGCGTTAGAGTTATCATAATACAGTACCATAGTATCTTGCGCAAATTCATAGTCATTAACATTCTTTTCATCCACACAAGCTGACTGCATGCATTTCCGGCTGCAATATATTCAGCCTCAGCTGTGGATAGCGATATGAAACTCTGTTTCTTGTTATGCCATGAAACTAAATAGTTCTCGACATAAAAACATCCACTGCTGATAGACTTTCAGTCATCTATATTCCTAGCCCAATCAGCATCCATAAAACTAGCTAATTGGACATTAGTATCATGTGGATACCAAAGGCCAAGATTGGTCGAACTTGTGTCATGTCTCATAATTTGCTTGACAGCAATTAGGTGAGATTCCTTAGGATCTGATTGATATCTAGCACAGATACCTACGCTAATTGCTATATCAGGTCGGCTCGCAGTTAAATATAATAAGCTACCAATCATACTGTGATAAAACCTAGGATCTACACTTTTACCTGTTGCATCCTTAGAGAGCTTAAGAGTCGTACTCATAGGAGTATCGAAGTTTTTGCCACTCTCAAAACCAAACTTCTTCACTAAGTTTAGAGCATACTTGGTTTGAAAAATAAAAATTTCGTCTTCAAGTTGTTTCACTTGTAAACCTAAAAAGTAGTTTAGTTCTCAAATCATGCTCATTTCAAACTTGGACTTCATCAATTCTGTAAACTCAATAGTCAAGTTAAAACATGTAGAACCATAAATAATATCATCAACATATATCTATACTATGAGTATGTGATCATTATGTTTCTTTACAAACAGTGTCTTATCAACACTCCCCATTATAAAGTTATGACTTAGTAAAAACTTAGTCAGCTTCTCATACCATGCCCTGGGAGCTTGTTTTAAACCATAGAGTGCCTTTTTCAGGCGATAAACATGATCAGTGTGTTTAGGGTCTTCAAAACCCTTAGGTTGTTGTACATATTCTTCCTTATGTAAATCACCATTCAAGAAAACACTCTTGACATCTATTTGATAGATTTTGAACTTTTTGAAACAAGCAATGGATATGAATAATCTGATAGATTCAAGATGAGCTAATGGAGCAAAGGTTCATCATAATCAATGCCTTCTATCTGAGTGTACCCTTGTGCAACCAGTCTTGCCTTATTTCTTATAATATTTCCAAATTCATTAGACTTATTTTTAAAGATCCATTTAGTTCCAATTATGTGTTTATCATTAGGTCTAGGAACCAGATGCCATATATCATTCCTTACAAATTGATTCAGTTCATCTTACATGGCTACTATCTAGTTTTCATCAGTAAGCGCTTCTTTTACATTGGCTACCTCAATTCCTAAGAATTTGATCAGTTGGATGGTCTTTAACTGACTGTAGTTCAGTGTCATTTTGACTGGATGAAGAGTTTGGTTTATCAAATATAGAGACTTCATCATCTTCTGAACTAGAGACAGGTGTTTTCATCTATGACCACATTAATGGAATCATGAATAACACCGGTTCTCTTGTTGAGAACTCGATACGCTCGACTATTTAGAGCATACCTTAGAAAAATCCCTTCGTCACTTTTAGTGTCGAACTTCCCTATATTATCGCAGACACGTAAAATATAGCACTTTCTACCAAAAACTTGAAAGTATTTGACTGTGGGCTTCTTATTGAACCACAGTTCATATGCGGTCTTATCATTTGATTTTCTAGTGTAAACATGGTTTATTATATAGCATGCAGTGTTCACAGCTTTAGCCTACAGATTTTTAGGTAATTTCATGCTATTTAACATAACATTGGCCAATTCTTGAAGCACACGGTTTTTCCTTTCAACAACCCCATTTCGTTGAGGTGCCTTAGGTGCGAAAAATTCATGTGATATCCCGTGATCACTACAGAACTTCTTAAAAATACTATTATCAAATTTCAATCCATGGTCACTTCAGATTTTCGAAACATTTGATTCCTTCTCAGTTTGGATACGCTTGAGTATCCTTTTCACTTTATCGAGAGTTTCAGACTTCTCCCTCATGAAAGCTACCCATGTATATCTGGTAAAATCATCCACAATTACCAAAAAATATTTCTTTCCACCTCGGCTCTCCTTTCTGGTAAGTCCAATGAGATCCATGTGGAGGAGTTCAAAGGGTTTAGATGTGGCACTGGAGTTCACTTTCTTGTGACTACTCCTAGTTTATTTCCCAATTTGACATTCGCCACAAATTTTATTTATTTTCTTTAATTTGGGTAGACCTTTTATTAACTCGCCTTTACTCAATATATATAGATTCCGTTAGTGTACATGTCCAAGGCTATAATGCCCCGTGTTTTTAGGACCCGAGTATATAGTCCGTTTCCTAAAAACCTGAGTGTTAGCTTATAAAATTCGGTGTAAATTTGAACTGTTTATCATTAATCAGAGTTAACAGCAACGAAGCTAGAATAAACCATGCATTGTATAAAAACATTCTGATCATTACAAAATTTCAAATGTAGTGCCCATATAGGACTTATACAATATTAAATAACAAAGTTCAGGTAAGTAAAAACATGAGTATATCAACTAGTAGTAGAGATCAATGCGGGCTGCAAAGACCCCTCCTAGCTCCCTAGCTACTCGATCTGCTCTAGCAACCTAGTGAACAGCATCGGCTCGCACTATACGTGCATTAACTATTATGGTTTGATAGTGTCAATGGCTATCGCAGTGAGGAACACCCTCAAAGATTGCACACTCATCATTCATAATCTAATATAGATCGCAAGTCATGAAAATGAATATATTAAACAGGGCTCTTCATAATCATGAACATATACTCAAAAATTAAACCATCAATAAAATCTCATCATAAGTAGAATATAATAGCAATTGCAATATAAAGGAATACATCCAGAAAATCAAACACTCAATCATACGACCTTCTATTACACCCGAGAATCGCATTTGTACGTGAACTCCGCAAGATAGCTAGAAAATCGATAAGTGAACTTGAACTCCACCTGGAAATCATGGTACAAGTGAAATTCGTAAGGTGAATAAAAAACCAACCTTTAAACCTCTACTTCACCCGAGAAGCCTATCGTACGTGAACTCCTTAAGATGGCTAGAAAATCGACAAGTGAACTTCAGCTTCACCCGAAAATCATGGTACAACTGAACTCCATAAGATGAAGAGACAATCAACATACAAACTCTAGACTACCCAAAAATCATATCGTACGTGAACACCGTAAGATGACTAGAAAATCGAAAAGTGAACTTCAGTTCCACCTGAAAATCATGGTACAACTGAACACCGCAAGATGTCTAGGAAAACAACATACAAACATCTACTTCACCCAGAAATCATATTGTACGTGAACACTGCAAAATGACTAGGAAATCGCTAAGCGAACACCCGCTCCACCTGAAAATCAAGGTACAACTGAACATTGTAAGATGAAGAGATAAACAACACACAAACTCTAGACCACCCAGAAATCATATCGTACGTGAACACCGCAAGATGGCTAGAAAATCGCTAAGCGAACACCCACTCCACCCGAAAATCATGGTATGACTGAACACCGCAAGATGGCTAAGAAACTAAAAGGATATACGAATATAACCATCAAGCCACAAAAGGGCACAAATGACCCATCAAAGCCACGAAGGGCAAATAAATGTTCCAAGCCACGTAGGGCGAGTATACGGTCCAAGCCATGTAAGGCAAGGTGTGATATATGGACCGCAGGCTGGTGAGTTCGAGACAAGTTCATTCATTACATCGCTTAATCGCAACCGACCAACATATAGTTAATTAACAGTGTAGACTAAAGATAGTATGTTATCACCAAATCATTAATGCATGTTATAATTAAAGAGATATGTTCATTATCTACCACAGGAATCAGGTGCGAATTATATTATCATATTCACATATTCACATAGTAAGTTAAGTAGAAAAATTAAGTAACTTAAGAGATACTGAATGGAAAGGATTAAGGCATCATCTATTGGTTGATGAATTTAAGTGGGAAGCTCAAAGGGTGAGTCCTCAGCTTGGGTGGATGTTTCCCCTGGCTTGGAGTCCTTATAAGATGAGTCCAAGAGTCCTAAAATTTAGATAAGTATAAGGTTAGGTTCCTAGTTAGAAGTTGTACAAGAGTCATTAATCAATAACTTTAATGAATCACTTACTTGTTCTTTGAAGTGATTGAAGGGAAGTGTCCTTCAAGGTGAACAATTGGAAATAGCACCTGAGTGGGACATTATAAGATCTCAGTGAGTCACTACTGAGTTGACCCGGTTGGGATTCTTAACTAACCTACTAGTTGAATATAGGGTTTAGGGAAACCACCAATTGTATGTCGGTCCCTAGATTGGTGAGTCTTCTCAGCTCTCCTGAGGTGATATCTGCCATTAGATTGTTTTAGATCTGACTCAGTTGGGAATCTGGATAAGTCAACTCATGATTGAGTTGGGAGAATTTCTAATTGAAGCTAGTGGGTTTTTTTTTTTTTCCAGCTCCACACCTGAGTGGAAGTTGTCTATATTAATAGTAATATAGAGACCCGAGTCCTTCCTCATTTAACGGCTGACTGAGTTCACAATATGGGTTTGTAAATAGTCACCGAGTCAACCTGTTAACAAGCCATTTGATGTGGAGTCTATGGGGACGGTTTAGAAGTCGTACCTGTTTAGGGAACGGTCCTATATGATGGTGTAGGGAGGTCAGAGTGAATCCCACAACATGCCTGATTAAATCAGCACACTGATCTCAGGAACGCGACCCGGTTCTTGAACTCGTCCAGATTTTCGGTGATTCGGGTTGGGTTGATCGGGCTGGAGTGAGCTCGAGTCGATCTGACTCGATCCTGGCACCACATTGGTAGAACAGCAGCTGTAGAGACTCCAGACTCAGCTCCCAACTCGGTCAAGACTCGGCGCAAAGCTCAGCCCGAACTCAGCTACTGGATCAGTCGAGTTATGCAGCAACAATAGCAGTTTCGTCTCTCTCTCTCTCTCTCTCTCTCTCTCTCTCTCTTCTCCTACTCTCTCTTTCTTCTCTGTTCTTCCTCTCTCCTTTCTTCTTGGCGTGTCCAGTGAGATTGTTGGGCCAAAACCAGCCCAACTCGCTAGACAACAGCAGCTGACCAGCTTAGTGCAGTCGCATCGCCTAAACTCACCCCCTCTCTCTGTCTTTCTTCTCTGTTTCCTTCTCCTTTCTCCCTTCTCTGATGACCAAACTTATTAGAAATCAAACCCAAATCGAGCTCAGTTCAACCTGGCTGGGTCAGGTTGGGACAACAAATGCTCTGCTCTCTCACGTTTCCTCTCTCGTTTTCTTCCTTATTAATGACAGATCTCTGATGGGCGTCTGTTTCTTTGAAACAGAAACATTGGGCGACTCAGATTAATGCCACAGAGCTTGAGGAAGTGAGGAACCATCGCTCCATTGAGGTTTGCCTGATGGGTTCAAGCTTGGAGTTCTCGACAAATTTTTGGAGAGAAACTCGGCGTTTTGTGCGGCTACTGTTTCTCTCTTTCTCATTCTCTTTTATCTCAAAAAAACCAAGCTAGGACGGCTAGGATTGATTTGAAATGGACGGTCAGGATAGGTAGATTCGGCCTCATGCGAATTGCCAAGGTGGAGTGGATACAGTTTTCCATTTTCAGAAATAGTGTGTTTTCGGGACTATTTGCAACGGAGATAGTGCCCATACACGTGCACCCCAACGTGCGAAATGAGTTGGTTTTTCGTGGGACCCAAGCTCTGGACATGATGGACGGTCCGGATTGGCCAGACGGATGTTGATGATGGGCCACAGACGTCCCAAACGGACGCCCGTCTGTCGGTTGGCGCAAACAGAGAGAGAGAGAGAGAGAGAGAGAGAGAGAGAGAGAGAGAGAGAGACTCCCTGTTTTGGGGAAGCACGGGTCAGCTCATGCTGACCGGTTAGGGGTGTCTGGTGCACAGCGGGTGTGCACCAGCTGTGTACTCGCACCCCATTATGTGGGGTCCACCATGATGTTTGTGCTAAATCCACACCATCCATTCGATTTGGTGCGCCCAGCCATAGCCCTTTACCAAAGGTGGGGCAGATCCAAGGTCTAGGTGGGCCATAGTACTTGAATTACATTCTTTAAGTGCCAACTATGTTGATCCAATGGCCGGATTGATTCCAATTTGATCGTCAACGGTTAGAAGGTACTAATGGATCTTTTGTATGCTTAAGCACACCATCCTATGTTTCTATTCAAATAAGATGTAAATTTTAATTTTTAATCTTAATTCTTATTATTATTGTATGTATATATATATATATATATATATATATATATATATATATATATTATATATATATATATATATATATATATATATATATATATATTATATATATATATATATATATATTAGGACCATCCGTCCCATGTTTTGATAACATTAAATGTTTAATTATTATTACCTACACATTGTTATCTATTTATTCTTTTTGTTTATTTATTTATTTATTATTATCATTATTAGTTTAAATTATGAATGTAGGGCCTACCTCCAGTCAGAAATATTCTTCCAGGTGAGTAGACCACCACGAGTTATGTACCTCGTTCTTCAACAAATTTTAACAGTCAAGTGAGGCACACCCAGTGAACATCCACTTATCAACTCTCAACGTCCTAATGATTCCAATAATTCAATGGTTGACTTATCCCTGGTTATTAATAGCCCAAGGCATCCTGAGAAGCATTTAGGTGTGATCTGGTAGTCGTGATTTGGCCTGTGTTTCCCCAAGGATGGATTATCCGATGAGATGTGGCAACCTTATGAATGGTGGGTCTTGTGACTTTGATCCCCAAATTACTCTATGTGATTTAATTGTACTAGGTAGGTGTGTACATCCATAGTCCAAAATTGGATGGTTGAAAGGTCATTCGGGATCCAAGGAAGCTTGAACTAAACTCTTAAAGGTCTTGTTGTCATAGTCAAGGTTAATGGTTAAGATGTATAGATTTAGGGCAACTATTTAAATAAGATAGGTTAGCGTTCATACTAAGTTAGGTTATACAGTAACACTCGAGTACTAAAAGTACGGGGTGTTACAAAGGCGTTTATGCCATAATTCGGTCTCATTAGTTTGGATCATTTAGCACGATAATTTAAACGAGCTAGAGTCACTGATTATATAGCTATTCTTAGATGCTCTGCGACCTGTCAATATCATATAACCTTTCTCATTAGAAATCTCACATCCTTGATTAGTGAATTTTACACTATGTTTATTATCACATATTTGAGAAATGCTTAAGAGATTATGTTTAAGACCTTCTACAAACAAAACATTCTCAAAAGGAGGAAGATTGAAGAGTTGAACCGTACCTTGGCTAATTATTCTGCAGTTGCTACCATCACCAAATGTGACTAAACCATCAATCAAATCTTTGAAGTTGGTGAACAAATCTTTGTCACCTAACATGTGTTTAGAGCAACCATTGTGTAAGTACCACTTTGATTGACTCGAAGCCTTAAAAGCAATGTGGGTAACCAGACAAGTAACCTTAGGGACCCATTTCATCACCATTTTGGATTTTGGAGCACTGTTGATTTTTCTACACTTGTAGTCGTTATACATTCTACCATTAGAGTTAGATTTCAGAAGCTTGTTAAGTAAATCAACAATCTTTTTAGCTAAGGGGTAATGATTCTGATTTTTAAAATTGATATGGTTGTTTTTAGGTTTTGTAGCTTGAAAAGTTTTAGGATTTTTAAAACCACTTTGATTCAGATTTTTTCCTTTTGAGTTGGAGGACTCTCTTTTAACAAACTTAGGAGGAGTAATCTTAATTTTTAAAGGCCTATTTTTATCATAGCCCAGACCAGATCTATCTCAACATTTCTTTGATTCGGTTAGCAATTTTTCTAGTTTGGGATCACCTTGGGCATACCTCCAAATATCTTTTGAACTTAAGAGAGAAGAGACTTCTAGTTTTAGTTTTTCATTTTCTGATTTTAGGTTTTCAACTTGGGACTTTTTGAAATCTAAATCACATTTAGTCTTTTCAAAACAAACAGAAAGATGCAATTTTTTTAAAACTAGGTTTTCAAAATCTTCTTTTAACTTTAAAAACTTTTCTGTTTGAAGTTTAAGTTTTATAGCTATCTTACAACTTTCCCTGTATAGGGCATTATAGGCATCTTGTAAATCTTCATCATTTTCAGGGTCACTCCTCATATTTTTATCATAAGTTGATTCACAATTATCTGAGGAAGTGACTCTGGTTAGAGTCATTAAGGCTTTGACCTCATTAGAAGATTCAGCTTCAGAATCATCTAACTCAGAAGAAGCTTAGATTAAGACGATTCATCCTATGTGGCCAACATAACTTTCTTCTTTGATTTGTCCTTCTTTGGACACTTGTTTGCTAAATGCCTGTATTCACAGTAGTTGAAACATTGGCTGTCTTTAAGAGATTTTCAATTTTTAGATTTACTCTTTTTTTCTCAGAGTGTTTTTGAAAATCAACTCTCTTTTTTTCTTTTGAAAATCTTATAAAACTTCTTGGCTAATAGTGCCATATCATCCTCTGAACTTTCACAATCAAAATTACTAGTATTCTCTTGAGAAATACATTTATATGACTTAAGGGCTATGGACTTACCTTTAGGATCTTTGAAATTTAACTCATAGGTTTGTAAAGAACTGGACAAGCTCTTCAACCCTCATATTATCCGTGTCATGAAGTTCCTGAATGGTAGTCACCTTAGAATTGAACCTTTCAGGCAATGAGCGCAATATCTTTGCACAAACTTTACTTTCTAAGATGCTATCTCCAAGACCTCACATTAAGTTGACTATGTCATGCAATTTAGTATAGAAGTCCATGAATGTTTCACTTTCTTCCATACGTATTTCCTTAAACCTTGTGGTGAGGATTTCAAGTTTCGACTTTTTTACAATAGTCGTACCCTTATGTGTCATTTCTAAGATATCCTAGGCTTATTTTGCAATACCACAAGATATAATTTTTTTTGAATTCATCTGGTGATAGCGCGCAAGTGATTGCATTTAAAGCTTTGGCATTGGCACTACTCTCATTTTTCTGAAGAGTGGTACATGAATAATAAGGTGTAACTTTAACAGGCTTAGTTCCATCAGTGCCTAGAACTTCAAACGTGGGTGGGTTCCATCTAGTCATTGTGGCTTGCCACATGCTCTCATCGATGGACTTAAAAAAGATCCTTATTCTGGCTTTCCAATAGGCATAATTGGAGCCATCAAAAGGTGGAGGCCTAGTAATTGAGAGGCTATCAAATTTTGACATATTAAAAGCTCGAGATCGCTTAACTCAGGAAATGAATCCAAATGAATGAGCTATTAGGCTTTGATACCACTTGAAAAGGCCGAGCTCAAAGTCCTAGAGGGGGGGTGATTAGGACTATGCTAAATACAAAATAAATGCGGAATACAAAGACAGATAACACAATAAAATAGCAACCTCAAATGCACTAATCTTGAGAGGATGATACAAACTGAGTTCTAAGGACAACCTTTCACCAAAAACCAAGGTTTATGTAGGACAACCTGATGTATAGAACGTTGATAAGTATCAAAAACTCAAATTGACAATGAGGTGAAGGAAATAAACTAAATTATTATAACATTCACCATAAGCGCATAAAGAAAATTACAACATTCAGCACCACACATACATCACAACTATCATCCAAACTCCAAGAATTATAGTGGTTCGTGTGTGTACACCAACTATTCGCAAACAACCACACAACTATTCTACTCTCAATATCTATACCCACAGGATATTGGCTTTCACTATAAAAAATAAGGTTTTCTATGGTGTACCTTAAAACCTTCACAATTGTGTTTTTCAGATGGGCTTACACAATTATAAAAACCCCACACTTTGAGATTTTCTAGCTGATCTCAAATAAAACCAAAAGATGAGATTTTCCTGGCTGAATCTCACAAACCAAAAACATAGAAAATTGAAATACTTATATGAAGATTCCAATGCAGTCAGGTAGAAACAATTCGATGTAGACGTAGATGTTCAATGTCCAATCTCATAAATGAAAGGGTCTAAGTCTAAATGATTTTTAAATTAAATTAATTTGGGCTAGCTTAATTTGATTTAGATCTCAAAAGAGTAAATCACAATTCCCCTTTTTAATACAATAGAGTTGAATAAAGAGATCACAAAATCAAATACAAAAAGCTATAAAAAATAATTTAAAATGAATAAGTAATAGCTTCACAATTGCAGGGACTTATCTCTCAGCGTGATGGCTTGATTAGGCTTGGAATGAATGAAAAACTCTGAGATTCGTCCTCTATTTATAGGTAAAAATTCTTTTCCCTCGACTAGTCCAAGGGTCGGTTCGACTGGTCGAAGCACCAACCAGTTTTCAAAATTTATGGCTTGATAAGATAAACCTGTTACTTGACTGGTCGAGTGGCTTGCACGACTGGTAGAGTGCATAAAAATTAAGGCGCTGGAGTTCGAGTCGAGCACTGTTCGATAGGTCGAGATTGTTCACTCGACTGGTCGAGCAGTGTGAACGACTGGTCGAGCCATAACAAAAAATCTCCAAAAATTCTCAACAAATCTTGGACTGGTCGAGAAACACTTTGGACTGGTCTAGCCAGTGCCTAGACTAGTCGAACAATGACTAGGACTAGTCGAAGAAAAACCTATAAACTTATATAATGACCCAAATTCAATATATAATCAATGTGACCTAACCTATGGTCAATCTAAGGTCATGCATAACTTGTTTGTGAGTTTAAAAATCGAAACATCGATCGCTTCGGTAACTCGATTATCTTAAAGTACGTAAAGCTTGACCTTGTAGTCTTAAACTTGAGTTTAAGCTACAGCTTGTGTTCAAGAGACTTTACGCTTGAGGTAGTGATCTTGTAATATGAGCTTGAGTACTTAAAACTTGAGCTAGAGATAATGAACTTGAACTTGAGCTTTGAGCTTGAGATAGACTTTGTGTTCTTGTACTTGAGCTAGTTTTCGATCTTTGGCAATATCTTCAACTTGAAAATGTAGAAGAGTTAACGATGAGTTGAAGGTGAACTTTCCATCTTATCATAATAAGATACTGACTCCAAGCGGTTTGGCACAACAAAATTTGACAATATCGGGTGCGCGAATTACAACATAGCACTAACAAGATGTCTTTATGGTTGTAGTTGGCGGCGGTGGAAAACCTTCTGGATTGTCGTGCTTTTTAGTCGTTCTCGAATAAAAAGACTGTGTGACCAAGACGAGGCTGCTTCTTGGGATATTTCGCACGATTGATTCTCTAACTGTACTTGGTGGGACCATGCTTCTTACGGGAGGAGATTGAACCCTCCATCTCATGGAAGTTACTACTGTCCCTTCTCATCATTTGATCATGTTGCTGGTGACGTGGAAACCATCCCGGACATTACCTGATGTCACTCATTTCTGATCATAGGTGATTCAGTCTTTCCTAGTACCTTCTTTGATGGTGATTGCATATTGCCGATATAATCCATAGCGAATCCATCGGGTGTGAAATAGATGACTATGTTAGACGGGAGAAAGGCCATTGCAGTTGTGTAAGAACGAAATACCTGTTGTCTAGAACAGAGCATTAGTTACTTTGATCAAGTCAAATTGTACTTAGTTTTAAAGATGAAGAGGAAGATGTTCCCATCGAGAGTCACCATTTTTGGCACCATCGCGGCGTTGGTTAATGGTAAACGTTCTTCTAATCATTCCAAAGTTAGTATTAAACATACGTATTCAAACCAGAGATTTTGGGTTTGATCCCCAGTGGGTTTGCCATTTTGTTTTGACAAGAAATAAATGTATTTTGGTTGGAATATTCATGTTTAATAATAACAAAGGAAAGGTAGAGAACAATCATCATCGTGTATTTCATTTCATTGATTTTGGATTCATATTACACCCTCGTATTTCCCTTGATTCTGAAATGAAGTACAATGAATCAGTGCAATGGATTAAAGAAAAAATAGTTCTATAGCAATTTCGACAACATTTCGACTGAGAAAACGTTTGTTGGAGTGACAGAGGAGTTGTGTAGGCTCGATATCCCTTGTTCCACAACAATATTCGAAAGATGTGCACATAGGAGAACAAGTTACGGAAGAATCTACAAAGCCACACAAATTGAACATCTCTGATGAAGGATCCAGGGACCCATTGCGCGGGCATTAGGGACTTGTTGCAAAGGTGCGCAAAAGGGTTTTAATCTTGTAGGATACATACTGATGACTTGCTCCCTAACTCTGAGAGCTCTTTGAATGGTTCTCAAACTCTTCGAATGAATCAAATGAGGAGGGTAGGGGGTATTTATAGACTTTCGCACGTGTAAACTCGATTCCTGTACAACAGAACCCTTGTGAGTGGGCACACAACAGAATTGGGCACAGAACAAACAAAGGTTCATATCGATCTGATCTCACAATAGAGCAAGGCTATAACATCCCGAATTTTCATGGCCTGAGTACATACTCGTGCTTGAGAATTCTAGGTGTTAATAATGTAATTGGATGCTTCAAAATTGTACATATATATATATATATATATATATATATATATATATATAGATATATCACATCCAGTTACATTCATGAAAGTAACCATTCACGATAATAAAATTGACTGTATTTATTATTCTATTAGAGTAAAAGGCGTACAAATAATTCTTTAATGCCCTCTCAATGAGAGCTTATTATATTATTAAAGTTTGTAGTGAAAAATAAATAAAACAATTCATGGTGTTATCCTTCTTATTTTCTTTTCGAAAGAATCTTCCATAAAATTATTATCGGCCATATCATCAACCTGTAATTCACCTACAGCATATATATGGTTAGAGAGGATTGGTGTCCTACTCATAGTGGTGGTTATTCTTTAAGATTAACAATAATTTAAGAGATTCATAAGAATAATGTGAGGGTTCTGATACGGCTTGTACTCCACCACTATGAGTGGTATCGGTATGCACAACCATTTGCATGAATGCATGCCTAGCATAGTGTGTGTGCTTTATCATACGTAGTGGTTATCATAATGTGGAATATAGTTCATAGAAAACCCGGCTCACCCTACATCCCATACTACGGAGATTCGTCGGTGTGTCCAACGTTAACGTAGATTTATGCGAACATCTCAAGGCGACACAATAATGTGATTGGAAGATTTACGTGACACAATTTGTTCATGGAGCCTGAGAAGTGATGTAACATGCATGGTAGTTTTCTTACATCGATTGTGCACCATTACCCAACCCACGAGATTACTGTTGACCATGAAGGCCGCTACCCGAAACGCATTACATCCATGATAATATATATGAAATATTATATATGAGGCTTATAATACATCACTTGCATCAATAGAGAAATAAGTCAAACCATGAGGATTTTGAAATTCCAAAACATATGAACAAGTCATAAAGGGAGGTAGCACAAGGTTTACCTAATAAAGAAGAAGAGTAGTAGTAAGGTAACTCAATAAGAGAGAATAGTAGCAAATAGGCTAACTCAGCAAAAATAAGGAGAGACGAGCAAAAGGCCAAATCAATATAGAGTGAAAGCATACTTCGCTTTAAAAATTGGCAAAGGGCAAGGCTTGTATCCATCACTCCACATAAATTCATAAAAATCACGCATAATTAAAATCATACATTAACCATAATTCCTTAAAGGATAAATAATTCATAACGATCCATCAATCAATTACATGAAAAATCATAGCAATATGAAAGTATGCAAAAACAAAATAAATCATATCAATTCAAATTAGTGTAAGCTTAAAGAAATCCCTCACCTTAGCTTAGTATATAAACCTTAGGTAGATCTCGATGTAGGAAAGCTTCTACATGAATCACGACATCGCTTAAGCAAGAGGGAGACACCACACATGTGGAGAAGGAAGAGGATGATGGGTGTCTAGGCTTCTCTTTCTCTTTCTCTTTCTCTTTCTCTTTTTATTTCTCTCTCTTTCTCTCAACTTTTTGGATGTTGGGAGGTGGTGTGTGAGTGGAGAAGGGGACACACACTCCTTTTATAAAGGAGTAGGCATGTAAAAGGGGGCGTGTTTTATATCCCACTTGGATTGGGTTTTTCCAATTTGACCTTGTTTTGCGATCTTTCTTTAAATCTAGTTCATCCAGTGTGTTGGAGTCATCGAATAGAACCAAGGCATATGATTTTCTTGGTGATCCAAAATTTAGATTGACCTATCTTAAAAATTCTCTTAACGGGTGCCAAAACAAACTTGATCTTAATTAACGATCCACACTTAATGATCAGGGCCCAATTTTGGGAAAAAAGTGTAGTCAGAGATTAGACAAAAGTTGGTGGTTGATCAATTGTGGAAAATGCATAAATTCAAATTTTCACCTTTTGCACCAAAAGGAAAAAATTAGAGTCAAGGTGGTCATCATTCAACGTTGTAAGATTATAGATTGGGGTCTAAATTTTGTATGATATCATAGTTATATGAGTCAAACTGTGGTCCAAATTTGAGTTGCGATTGACGGTGTAAGGTGGGTTAATCGGAAACTCCAAATTTAGAAAGAGTTAGTAAGCCTAAAACGGATAACTTCGTGCCTAAGGAAAAAGTCTACCAAGGTAGGGTTCTCATATTTCACACTTGGTCTATATGATGGAAAATCCAAGTTTGAAAGTGGCCTGGTTTGTCAATTAGCGTGACTGTTGAGTCGATGAGTCAAGTGGGCTCCATATGAAGATCGTTCAAGACATTGCCTCAACTGGATATGTGTTCAGAGCTCATCACAGGTAAACTTAGCCTCACATCCCATGTCCCAAAATACCTAGGTATATAACTCCTTACAAAACTTAGAATAACATAAGAGTTAAAAGTCTGAAAACCTGGTTTCAAAATGAAAAATTCTTTAAGTTTTCAGCTAAGTTCGATATCCTCGATTCTTGCTCAAACAATCAAACATTCAGTCTCGATGAATTGAACTGGTCTTGATAACATCAAATTGAGTCCTCTTTATGTCTAGCAACCAAAAAATATTTTGGACAAAATATTCGATAAATCGAAAGTACCTTTTATAAAATTAAATTTCAAATATCGATGATATAGAAGGATAGTCAATGATATCGAAAGTCTCAGAGCTCTATCCAGCAAAGGCTTGAAAAATATTCTTGATATTGCTCGAGAAATCGAAAGACAATCGATATCATCAAAATTCAAATCTGGATAATATCGACACAGTATCAATGACATTGAAATGGGACAAGTTGTGTCTAGCGAGTTTTTGAAAGAAAAACATCTAAATGTTCGAGGAATCGAAACCCACATCGATATCATCGAAATTCAAATCACAATGATATCAATATAGATTCGATGCGATCGAATCAGGATAAAACTGTTCCAGTAAACTTGAAAAGGAAAATCTTATGTGAATGATCAAGGAATTGATATTGTCTCGATATGATCGTAATTCAAAAATTGATGAAATCGATATGGGATCAATATCATGGAATTGGGTCAAAAAAATGTCCAGCAAGCTTTCTCAAAATATTCATTGAAAAGATCAATGTATCGAACCACTATTGATGAGATCAGAATTCAAAATTCGATAACATCGACGCATGTTCGATGACATCAATCTTCAGTCAAAAATTTTAGGCTATGAACTTCAGCTGAGTTCGTATCATCGAACCCTAATTCGATGACATCGAAAGTATACGTTCGATGACATCGAGTCAGGCCCGATGAGATCGAACTCAGTCAAACTTGACATATTTATTACCGTTGGGACTTTTTGCTTATATATAGGAAGCTTGTTCTTGGTTGTTAGAGTGAGAAAAATAGAGAGAGCTTTGAGAGAGTTTTGCATATTACTTACCCTAAGCTCATTTTCTCATGAAAATTCATCCTTCAATCCACTCTCATCATTGATATTCAATAGAGTGGATTGAGGAATGAACTTCCCCATTCAAAGATCATCCAGCTACTATCTTAATGATGAATCATTAAGTTGAGATACCTTGAATGCTTGAATGCTTGGAATCACTCCTTATCTAAAATAGGAAAACATTTATTAGAGTAGGATTTCAACATAACATTGACCCAACCCGTCACCTTTATTAGAACATCATCAAGTATTGCAGATCAAGGTAACTAAAGAATCTTCATCATCAAAGAGGAGATCTTTATCAACGTGCTTAACGGGACTCACCTACTTATCTGTAAGTTATTAGAGTCCAGAGACCCTGTTGATCATTCCTTGTGTAGGTTTGGGTCACAGGTGCTTCTTACCCTTTTCAAGTCCTCATAGGAGGCCTCCGATGGGAGAATACGTGTGGGTGTTGTGTGTTGACCCTTGCTCTTGTGTAGGGCATAAACTCTAGGTTCCTTGTGTGGATCCTTGGCCTGTGTAACCTAAAATGGAGATTCCTTGTGTGGATCCTTGGCCTGTGTGGCCTAAAACGGAGGTTCCTTGTGTGGATCCTTGGCCTGTGTGGCCTAAAATGGAGGTTCCTTGTGTGGATCCTTTGCTCGTGTAGGACATAAAACTTAGGTGCTTCATATTGACATTTGCTCTTGTGTAGGGCATAAACTTGTGTCTTGTGTAGGCACGTCTTATGTACCCTGTGTAGGTCATAGAGTCAACCTTGTGTAGGTTGTAATGGTTTGAGGTGAACCTAATTTGAAACCTCCGTTAGTGAAATCCGGTACACTCAAGGGTTGAGTGTGTTCGCCTAGAGTGGAGTAGGCACGTAGCCGAACCACTATAAATGATTGTGTTTGGGATTGTTATTTGCATATTACTCTATTGTGTTTGCTTTGAATGTTCTCATGAAGCATGTTAACATGATTATTTAGAACTAATAAGAATTACATCCCACACACAGTCTCATACTTCATCCATCTTAGACTAAGTTTATATATTGGTTAACTATTGAATGGTCTTGTGATTGGATCCTCTATTTGGCTTGGAAGCCATTAGAGTTAAATTGAAGATATCTTAATAGTTCCATATTAGATCAAGATTAGGTTAATGAGATTTTAAATTGTCATAAAATTTTATAAAGTACTATTCACCCTCCCTCTAGGACACTTTGACTTATTCCTACTTTCACTAGTGCGGTCATTACCGCAATTTCAAAGTCATCCATATGAAAGAAAATATCCTACTACGACTACCCATAAGCTTTCTTCTCTCAATAGACACTAAAATCAACAATTAATGGGTTGATTTGTCAATTGGGTCACTTTTACAATGATTTAAGAGCTGAAATTCAACGTGTATGGTTAATTTATGATAAATAGGCACGGTATAAAATTTTACATGAAACGAATCATGGGAACCATATGATCTAGAATTAACGGTATAGGTTAATGACATTAAGTATTTACGATTTTGCCATCTTTTATTTCTCTAACTTCCACCATCCATAACGTCAAACTACATCATTCAAATGCATTGAAATTTGATAGACATTCTTATTTTTCATTTTCTTTCCATCACCCCATTTTGGGCCTCGATCGCTTACAAATGACCAAGATACCTTTTTAATGAGTTATATCGCCCTGAGGTCTAAATCAACGTTTTCATATATATAATAGAGAAGGCCGATAGTTGTGGTATATATTGCCCTGAGGTCTAAATCAACACTTTCATATATTTAATCTTCGAACTGAACAATTCGTTTTGATATTTACATGGTCCGTTTGGCGGATCCAAATATGATGGACGATCAAATGATATGTTAAAAATTAGGAAAACTTGATGGTTAGTACTATGATCATGTACGTAGGTGGGTATACGATCGATTTTATAAATGGATGAACACAAGTAGGTTTTTGGAGTGATCAAGAGGTAGAACATGCATACCGTTAAATTCAATTGAGTTGTTGATGTAGAGTGGGTCACAAACAGTTTCATGGCCAAGATGGATCAGAAAAGGCCCGGTTGATGACAAAAGTGATCCAGACTGTCGGACCTTTGATCGGGCGTATCTTCCAATTCGGAATGAGTTATCGGGCATAAAATATATGATTTTGGGGTAGAACGCGCTACTTTAGCCACCCAACCCTGCTACGTTGGGTTGCGGAAGCCGAATTTGTGAAATACCCCTAGATCAATGGTCATTTCCCTATTTTAATTCCATTTTTACTATAAATAGTAAGTTTTAGTTTGATTATAACTCTTCATCCGTTGGGCTTTAAGAGTTACGCCCAACGTGAAAAGAGCTTAGAATAATTAGGAGAATGATTGAAGCCAAATAGGACACTTACTATTTTTGGCCGAAAACCATGCGCACTAGTAGACATCACGACCGTCTATAAATAGTAAGTTTACTATTTATAGGAGTTTTAGTTGTAGTTTGCTTCTGATTTCTCTCCTATTGCTTGGTATCCCTATTTAAAGGGTTGTGAACTCGTTTAATTCATTCATTAATCAATTTCGAATTTTATAGAATTTAGTTTTTATTTTGCTTGCGTTCTTTCTCGTGGATTCAAGTAGCCTCTGTGAGAAGTCCAGAGAAACTTCGTGGATTTGGAATAATTATCCTGTTGAGGAAGACGGTGTTCGACCTCATCATGTTCATCCCTGCGTCACTTGTTCATATGTGTAAGTTCTTCAAATTGGAGTCTTGATGATGGGTTAAACATATTCATAGGTGGTGAACAAGGTGAACGGATTAACATCTTGATTCGATATGTGTATGAATGGATGTAGAGATTGGGTAATTAGTTTACCATGATTGGGTGGTCCAAACTTAAAGTGGATGGTCAGATATCTTTACCTAGCGGTGAATAGTTGATTGAACGCTTGGTTATGATGAAGTGAGAATAATTGGGTATATGATGATATTGTCCTAAAAATCAACAGTCGGATGACTTGATTTATGGGTGAAGATTATTCCCAACGGTCAAATTCAGTTTAGAGGATAGATATAAGGTTAGGATAGATTAAATTAGTAACATAGACATGTATATACTTAATTAAATTTCATGGTAACACTCGAGAACATTCAATACTCGGGTATCAAAAAGTTCGGGGTGTTACGAAGGCTCCTGCAGGCTAAGGCACACAATAGGGGTGAGTGCGCAATGGACTGGGTGTGCAACAAGAGTGACCTGGAGGCTGGAGCGCACAACAGGTGAAAGAGTTTGAAGATGGGGCGTGCAATAGGGCAAATGGGGTATGTTTTGTTCTCCAACAATAATAATAAAACAATAGGGAAAAATAATAAAACAAGAATAAGGTGATTAGGTGAAGTTTGTGGCTAATAACGCAAGTACTAAGAAAGAGGGAAAATGGTATATAATGATTCAAATTAAATTGCGCTAATTAGGGGGTTTTAATTTAGATGGTTGCTTACTAAATATTACATTGATTTATTTTTTTAATTAACTTATGTGAGGATATTTAATGAAAAATATGTCAATATTACAAATATAAAAAGCAAATGCTTATTAATAAAAAGTTATGATTCTTAAATTACTTTGAATTTTGGATGATGACCTGTCTAAAGTATCTCATAATTTAGATGGTTAGATTTAGTAAATGGATGCACACATACAATTTCAAATTACTAATCTCGACCATCGAATTCTCCCAAAGGAGTTTGGTGACCCAGTGGTGCTATGTCCCAAAAAAAAAGGATGTAGAAGGATAGTTAAAATAATAATAATAATAATAATAATAATAATAATAATAGAGAAAAATAATAAAACAAGATTAAGGTGATTAGGTGAAGTTTATGGATGATGACGCAAGTACTAAGAAAGAGGGAAAATGGTATATAATGAATTAATCAAACTAAATTGTGTTAGTTAGGGGTTTTTTAATTTAGATCGTTGCTGAATAAAATATTACATTGATTTGTTTTCTTAATTAGCTGATGGGACGATATTTAATGAACAATCAAATTTTGAGCTGCCAATATTACAAATATAAAAAATAAATGCTTATTAATAAAAAGTTATTATTCTTAAATTACTTTGAATTGTGGATGACGACTTGTCTAAAGCATCTCATAATTTAGATAGTTAAAAATATTCTCCCAAAGGAGTTTGGTGATGCAATTCTACGACGTCCCAAAAAAAAAAAAAAAAAAAAAAAAACGATGTAACAGGCTTGTGAAAATAATAATAATAATAATAATAATAATAGGGAAAAATAATAAAACAAGATTAAAGTGATTAGGTGAAGTCTATGGCTGACACTACACCAAAAACGTCATTTAGGAACGGTTTTAAACCGTTCCTAAATCCCTTAGGAACGGTTTTAAACCGTTCTTAAAAGAGGCGTCGCATATATTCTGGAACGGTTCAATACCGTATCAAGTGCCGTTTCAAATTTTAAGAACAGAATCTTAGGAACGGTTTCAAACCGTTCTCAACGGTCAAGTTTTAGGAACGGTTCTAAACCGTTCTCAACGGTCAAATTTTAAATTTTTGGACCTGTATTTTTTTTTTTTATTTCGAATGGCCAATTAAAGTAGTACACCTGTTTTTATATTTAAAAACGAAAGAATATTATATACAATTAAAAATTAATAGTGAACAAATTGCTTACAACTTTATAATAAAAATTATATATATTTACAACAAGTTTACAATTGAATGAATACAAAAAAAATAAAAATTAAAAAAAAATCCTCCATGATGTGCTATACTCCTAGAGAAAACACATTGGTCCTCTGTGGTTGCACCATGACTTGCGATGACACTCCGAGGAACTTGTCTTTGCATTGCATATCAGGTAGAGCTTTTTGGGCTTGCATTGTAACTATAAAAATCAAAAAAAAGGCCATAAACAATTTGATTAGCCAAAAAATAACATAAAGATTCAAAAACTAAACACGCAAAAGAGTGACTATTCAACAACAAAACCTAGAGGATCACCTATAACGTTGCATGTCGTCCCAGGCAAAACAATGCCTGTGTTAGGATGCACAGTGTTTCTTTGGATTGGTTATTTTAACCTGAAAACAACAAGGCAAAAAAAAAAAAAAAAAAAAACCATGATGGGTAATATCAGATCAAGAGGCGGAACCACCAGTACCATTACAGGGTCAAACAAAAACAAGTCAAGCCTTTTGATCAAAGCATCACATGATACCTCAAAAATAAAACATATGGATTTCTTCTTTTGTTCTAGCAAGAAATCTATACGTGTCAATGTATAAATATGCGAGATATCACTGAAACCATACACCTTCACCCATGGTCCCATAGCGAAAAATAGTTGCGGTAGAGATGGCCAGAATTTCTTACGTTTACTACTTCCTTCTCATCCTCTTTGTCTTTTCCTCGGGTTTTCTTTTGATCTGTCTTTAAAGAAGTAGATCCAAGCCGTTCATTTGGTGGTAGACCTACTATGAATATGAACTGCTGAGGAAAAGGACCACTCCACCAATCAAGTGGGGCACACATCTAACTTGTCGAGTGGAGAAGACCATCGGATAGGATGAGCCTAACATACAAATTACATGGCCCAAAAATAATCCTAATTGGATAATCACAGCCACAATTAAGGGAAATCACAGGTGTACCATCCATTTTCTAGGTCTTCATTCAGATGGCTGTGATCATCTCATCAGATCATTTTTGGGTCCTTGTTGCATCCCATGTTCAATTTTCCAGCATGATTGTAGGGTGTATTCATGTATCTAAAGATACAACGCATCACCATATTAATACTCTCTCACTCTAAATACATGAGATTTCCACAAACCATACACATCCACCCACACTGCAAATCTGTTGTAGTAAATATGGCCAGGCTCTTTTTCTTTTTCTCACACACATACGCACCCCACACACTCACACTGGTGGAATTAAGCTTATCCCATGGTTACAGGGAACAATCCCTGCCATGAATCTCATCCCACCTAATCATTTCCAATGCAACTAGCCAAACAGGCCCTAAGTGTAATCTTCCAAACTTATTAACAAATTCCTTCTTTTTTTTTTAAGGGCGGTCTTGTGATTTTTGTGAGGCTGTTTTGGCTGTTTCTATTTGGTAGAATTATTAACAAATTCCGTTATTCATCAAAACGGGCAGGTGGAGATCTTTACATCATCTTCATCTGGGAATTTAGTGGTGCAAGGAGACCCCCAAAATGCTATCAAATGGCAAGTTCTACAGGTTCTGAACTGTGGAAATTGCCTTCGATTTTTGGTGAAATTCATGATTTAGCTTCAAACCATGGCAGATGCACAAGAAACATAGCAACAGTGTTCATGTAAGCCTGGTAGATGCACAGGAAACCAGTTATTGAAGCCGGTCTTTTTCTTTGTTTATGGCATGGATTCATCAATTGTCATATACTTTTGCTCATCTAAGAAGCCACGATGCTCCCATCAACAAGCACACATCACTATCTTCTGGCATGAAAACATAACTCTTAATATAAAACACACCTCGTAAGTTTTTCCTGCAGAAACAATTGCCTCCTTACAGTCATCCTTTTTCCTGTAAGAAAGATCATAGGAAGCAATTTTCAGTTGAAGTGTGATGTCTAATGCCACAAACCACATGCTAATACAAAATAAGCCAAACCATAAACACTACAATGAGTAAAAATCTACCTTGATTCTACTGCACCAGCATCCTCTGCTGAAATAAAGAAGGGAGCCTAAGACTTGTAACACTAAAAGTTATGATAGGAACTCTTATACCACAAATATGATGACCAAGTGACTACCTGTAAAAAGAAAAGAAACAGAATAATTTTACAGTGTTCGTGCCAAAAGGATGGAGAACATAAATAAATACTCACCAATCACATTCCATTCCAGCTCCAGATGGAATACCGAATATGCACAATAATCATCTAAGCAGAAGCCAAGATCATCCACAAATGAAGGTTAGCAAGATATGGAAAATTAAATTAGAGAATGATTGAGTGGGTTAGCAAACTTCAGCCAAATATACCAACAACTGCTGCTCTAGTCCCTTATAGCATTTTCTACCTATCAAGAAACACATCTCCAACAGTTATAGACCCTTCCACATTTAGATTGTGTGTTTGCCCAGAGAGCTGCACATGACCATTTATACTTCCAAAAAGATCATTTGGTCATTTGAAGAAGATATATTACACAAATATCCATCTAAGAGCCGGAGTATAAAGAATCATATTCAGCCAGACTATTAAATAACTTCCCCCAAAACAAGCCAAAGTATCTGAACCACAAAACACACAACATGCACCATCCAACCATTCTGTTTGAGGTCTCATCCCAACCTCCAATTAATGCATTGATGCAATCTGGACACTTCCATCCTCTCTCTATCTCATGTAAGGACCACCATCATGTAGTGGGCCAACCAGCATTATTTCAGGACCTTTCTTCTTCATTCCTTCATTCCACTAGTAGCTGAGAAGTTCAAGAACTCTGTAAGAAAATTAAGAAATGAAATATCACTACTGATGTCTGCACTATACCATGACTGGGATTGTGGAGGTGTGCCAAAGACGAAGAGCTTTGAGGTGTCAGTACTCGAACGAGACGGGTACCTTGAATCAGACTCTGGGAGTAATTTCAGGATGAAGAGCTCCAAGCAGGGCCTTACAATTAGCAAACTAAAAATATTTCATTTCTTAGCAAAGGCAAACTAAAAATATTGGGCCTTACAATTAGCAAAGACGTGCTACCCACTAGAGGAAGCTACTACATTTCGTGAGTATTTTATTTTATACCAATTTGGCCAAGTTTCGAGAACTAGATTGCATCTTTAGAAAACTTTGGTTACTTGAAGGTTTGACCAAGTACTTGCAATTGAAACTAGTTCAAGTGACTGAAAAAATAAGGAAAATTCCCTAAAAATCATATTACAACGTAAGAATTTTAAACTGGAGGATTGAGATGTTTTTAAACGTTGAGTTTGGCACAAGGATCCTTCCTCAGAATCATGTAGGATTGAGATGCATTTCTTCTCTTTACAACTCCATTCTAATGCTTTGTCAATGGCCAAAAAGAAATTTACATGTTATGCTAACATAATAACAAGGCATATGAAATTTACATGGTCAATGACAAATTTTCAATAGGGATCAAATACAATAAAGAAAAGACCAAGCTGCCTCTAATAACAAGGCATTCACGATACAGTTACATGTTATGCTAGCATGTTTCAAGCATAACAAAGGTAAAATGTAAACATATGCATGGAAAACACATGCCTCAGTGAATTACATGTAAGAATAAATAGATCAAATATATTTTGAATGCAAAAGGCAGAAAATCATTCAATTTCTATTAAGACTAATGAATCTATATGGCTGAGGACAATAATATGAAGTTACCAGACTGTAAATTTACTTTGGAAGTTCTAAGCTTCCACTGCAATTCATGCTGTAATTGCTGGGGAAAAAAAAAAAGCAATAAAAAAGCTTCCACTGCAATACAACTTGCCAACTACTGGAATAGGAAAGAAAAATCAAATTTTGAGTTATAAAAGTACCTGATAAATCCACTTAAAAAACTGAAAGAATGACCACTGATCAGACATCTCTGACAAGGTGTGACAAGCTGGGAATTTAAGTAGCAAAGCAAGAAATATATGTATGCCAGCATAAACTCCCAATCCAAGAATATAAATCCGTAAATAGAAAGAATCTGAGTTCCTGTTATCTTTTCCTTCAGAACCTTCCTGCAATGCAGTTTGGGAAGCATGTATGAGTACAAGGATACAAAAAACTACTGTACAGCAACAGCAAAAAGGGACCATGGGTCTGCCACAACAATATGAAAATGTAAATTTCAAACATAATACTACACTCACATGTAGATATATGTTACAAATACTGAACTGAGTCCAAACCAAAAGAATCTAATAAACAGCCTTGAGATCACCATGCCTCTAGCTGTTGAATAAGCCCCAAATGTGAGCAGGACATCCAAGCAGCCTACAAATTCAGAATGGAATTTGATATGAAAAAGACAGAAAAAGAAGTAACAAAGAAAACATCGAAATCTGAGAGTTATTTTACTTAACCCCCATCTGCTTTGAGGCCCATCATATAAACGGTTTGGATCATTGAAATGTGACACGAGATCCAGCTGCTGCAGTCCCTACTTATAAAACCCCAGAAACAAGTGCCTGCTGAAATTCGAGGTAGAACTATCTTCACAAATTGACCAATTTGCATTAGTACAAACAAATTTATTCAAGTTTTGCTTACTTGGATGGAAATGAGAATATTTGAAAGAGATTGCCCATATGTGTCATGGAAATGTACAGCAAGCTTCTCAACATGGACAGCAGCTATCACAGCTTCAAGCATTCACTACATTGTTGATGTGGATGCATGTTGAGAAGCTGCTATCACAGCAAGCTTCTCAACATGCCCATAACACAGCTTCTGTTAACTATGCAACTCTGGTGGACGCATTCAGTACATTGTTGATTTAAGATCTTTCGCTTACTTCTCTTCAGTTAATGATTCCATCCCCTCAATCTCATATGTCAGCAAGGTGTAAAGTATTAGTCGAAACCAGTATGCATTGTGCACATATTGGCTGATGTACATCCTGGCACGTGTACATGTGCATGCACACAGCACAAAACCAAAAAAAGAAAGCTAAAAAACAAAAAAATGAATGAAGAAGAAGGAAGAAGGAAGATGTTTTGGGTTAGCCTGTTAGTACACACCCCACTGTCTATCTAATCTTTTGTCACAAAAGGAAATGAATGGATTGTCCAACAGATGTTTTGGTAATGCATAACATAATCTCACCCACCTCATTTAGAAGCTTGAATAGACAATAAGCCAGGATATTGTCTGTTGAAAGATGCAAAACCAGTCCATTGAAGCCATTGTCAATATCTTCTGGGTCAATAACAAAGGCACACTGATGATACCCCCAAAACAATCTAATTACCTGCTGCAACACTAAAATCACATAAATAGAATATCCAAAACTGTCCAAATCTAATTACCTGCTGCAACACTAAAATTCATTGAGGGTAGCTACATCTTGGAGTTTTAGTTCTAACTTATTAATATCTCATTGGTTTTCTTATCTCTACATGTATACAGTCACACTGTTTAGATCTTCTGGCCTAAAAATCATGCCGCTTCACACCGTACAATTAAATGGACGGACAGAAATTTGTTTTGGCAGTCAGTTTAGGAGGGAGACTTTTGAGGCAGAAGATATAATCATTGTTTCCAACTAGATGGAAAGGTCAGATCATGTACACATGCTTCATAATTACACGTGTGGCTGCATATGGATGAGAAGGGCCTTCACGTGTGTGGAATTAACAAGCCTCAAATCTGCAAAGTGATTCACTTCTCTGAAATGATGGGGTTTCCTAT
Source organism: Magnolia officinalis (assembly GCA_021015155.1). NCBI lineage: Eukaryota > Viridiplantae > Streptophyta > Magnoliopsida > Magnoliales > Magnoliaceae > Magnolia > Magnolia officinalis. Next base: position 31,328,860 of record JAJHSJ010000004.1, on the reverse strand, counting down.
TCCTAGGCTAGTGTGCAAGAGAATCCGGCACTTGATTTCAGCCTCTGCTAACCCAAAATGGAGCTGGAATTATAACCTGAATGCAACAGTAAAAGTTAGTGTGAGATTAGGTCACAGATGAAATAAATTTTGGAGAAGCCGCCATACCATGGTAAAGAATATCTATGCTGGGAGTACATATTTACTGAAAGGCAAGAATATCTAATTTTCTCAACTTCTTTTCAGAATTTCATTTTTGGCAATACATATCCACCATAGTTTCCTTGTCCAAATCTAACAGTTTAACCAGAGATGGAGTAACACATCTGTAGTGGGGTGATTGATGTAGGAACTTTTATAATGTCTAAACTGCTACTATTCATGCAGCAATCTTCCTTTTACTATATTAGGCTACATACTGAGAGGGGAATTTTCACTAGTCTTTTAAAAGACAGTAAGTTATCTTTCAAATTAGAAAGGAATCAGGCCACAGTAAAAACAAAGTTAAGCGATTCTAGGCATAAACGGATTGTCGGTATAGAAATGGAGGTCTTGCTAATCCCACTTGGGTATATACACACCCATCAACTAATACACATGGAGATTATCCAGTTCATGCAACAGTTGGGCCTAACTGCATAGATAATGTGGCCCAAAAATCAGCCCAGTCAACTCATCTGGTGGTCCAAATGGGAAAAATGATGGAAGGCTAAAAAGAAGTCACACCAATTAACGGTCTACATTCAACGTACCTAATGAGTGGACCATCTTGATTTTCAGGTTGGCTTATAGATGTTACATAAGGGATCCAGGTGCATATATAGGAAAGTCTTAATACCACAAACACAAGGGATTGATGACTATTTCATCATCATTATCATCTAAGCTTAATCCCAACTACTTGGGTTTGGCAAGATTGATGACTGGTTACAGTATAATTTTTAACAATCAAGATTTATTTATTTATTCTGTAAAACAGATATTGTCTCAACTTACATGAGAATTTCACTGATAACTCAGCTTTCTCACCCTTCCTCATTGTTTTTACAACATGGCTGATGGCAGGACATAAAAGACCTGCTCGATTAAAAAGAATTCAAAGACAAAAAGATCATGTGAAGGTAGTAAACATTGACAAAAGATAATGTAAATGAATTAAACATTGCTGATATTAGAAGTCAGTTATAACAGTCAACTAAAAAAATATTAAGATAAAGGAAAAAACTCTACTCCTTGGGTCCTTCTCTGTAAGCAGGGCCAACCCTTCAAGATTAGAACCATTCATCAGGTGGGTCACATCAAGGATGGAGCCTGGTGCAAAATTTCACTAATTGGATGATCTAGGTTGCTCCACAGTGGCCCTCAAAAAGACTGTTAAAGCTTAAAAAGGCCAATGGTTCACATTCTAAAAACATAAGAAAAAAAAAAAAAACCATTAACTAGGATGGGCTTGATCAGCTGAGAGCACAACTTCTCTGTACCATGGACCTCCCACGGTGGGTCCAACCAGATGAATGGTTCCAGTTTCTCATTAAAATCAATACAGAGGAAGGGCCTGTGAACTAAAATTTCACGCTGTCCCACTGACCAGTAAACCGATCCACAAATAAAGAATTACCTAGAACTTCATCAGCTTCTTTTGGAGTGGCCCACTCCTCACCCTCTTTTATTATCTTCTTCAAGATCCCTCCATCCCCGAACAGATCCCTTACAGTGTTTCAAGACAACAACTCCACGTCGAAAACAAGCATTGAATTAGGAGGGATGAGTGGAGGAGCACCCGCCTCCCCATAAGTTCAGATCCGCACCATGCAAAATAATCAAAAGCCAAATTTGAACCGAAACAAAGAAAATCAAGAGCTATTCCTCAGAATCCAGAATCAGAGAATAGAAACACCAATTTCGAAGCCAAATCAGCAAATCACGGGCAAAATTCCTTCAAAAAATTCAACGTTTGAAACCATTACTCACATTATCCTACACTAACAACATCGGATTTTCTCAAAAATAGAGATTTAAAACCAAAATGAACAGAAAAATCAAATGGCAACATCACCTCTTCAGATTGGCAACAGGTTGGAGCTCAACAAAAATCCATAATCAAAACCCTAATTAAAAAAAAAAAAAAAAAAAAACCCTACAAATCAGAACCCTACCAGTCAGAACCCTAATGGTGGTGGACGATTGCAGGTGGAGATGGGTTTGGCTGTTGATGATGAGGGACGTGCGGCCTCTTATGATGGTAGCGGCTGTTGATGGAGGTTGGGCGGCAGCGCACTGAGACCAGATCTGCTGCTACCGGAGATGGGGAAGAATCTGGACAGCGGCGGTGGTTGATGGGTTAGGGTTTGGAGAAGAAAGCAGGAGAATAGAGATAATCTTCTAGGGTTTGGAGATCGAGAGAGATCGAGAGAGATCGACGGAGAGAAATGATGGCTTGCTGTTTGGGGAGCTTCGGACGCAAAGAGAGAGAAAATGGGAGAAAAATGCCAGTGATCCCCGGGTATACATGTCTTTGTGCCGCTAGGGCTATGTGGGGTCCACTGAGATGTTCTTAATCAAATCCACTCCACCCATCTATTTTTAAATACAATTATAAAGCACACTTCTAAAATTCAGGAAGATCCAAAACACAAGTGGAACACACCAACAAAACAGTGAGAACAACAACGTTGGTCATTAGGGGTAATAAATTCAGGTACGGTTTATACCCGTATCAAAGAGGGTACGGCTTAAAACCGTTTTCAAACCAAAACTCCACTCGTTCCAAATACACGATTTTGGTGTAGTGTGATGACACAAGTACTAAGGAAGAGTACAAATGGTATATAATGAATTCAAACTAAATTATGTTAGTTAGGGGTTTTTTAATTTAGATATTTGCTAAATAAAATATTACATTGATTTGTTTTCTTAATTAGCTGATGGGAGGATATTTAATGAACAATCTAATTTTGAGATGCCAATATTACAAATATAAAAAAATAAATGCTTATTAATAAAAAGTTATTATTCTTAAATTACTTTGAATTGTAGATGATGACTTGTCTAAAGTGTCTCATAATTTAGATAGTTAAATTGAGTTAATGGATGCACATATACAATTTCAAATCACTACTCTCGACCATCAGATTCTCCCAAAGGAGTTTGGTGATGTAGTTCTCCCAAAAAAATAATAAATAAATAAAAATAAAAACACGATGTAGTAGGCTTGTGAAAATAATAATAATAATAATAATAATAATAATATAATAGGAAAAAATAATAAAACAAGATTAAGGTGATTAGGTGAAGTCTATGGCTGATGACACAAGTACTAAGAAAGAGGAAAAATGGTATATGATGAATTCAAACTTAATTACACTGGTTAGGGGATTTTAATTTAGATGGTTACTGAATGAAATATTACATTGATTTGTTTTCTTAATTAGCTGATGGGAGGATATTTAATGAACAATCTAATTATGAGTTGCCAATATTACAAATATAAAAAGCAAATGCTTATTAATAAAAGTTATGATTCGTAAATTACTTTGAATTCTGGATATAACTGTGTAAAGTGTCTCATAATTTAGATAGTTAAATTGAGTTAATGGCTACACATATACAATTCAAAGTACTAATCTCGACCATTGGATTCTCCCAAAGGATCAAATAAATCGTCCTTTTTCAACCGTTCATCCACCCTTTCACGTCTTGAAAACAGTTCCTCTCTCCTTGTCCTGTGTTTACAGTGATGGCCCTTTTATGGGTCGAATGTGAATGGTTGCTGTATTTCGTTCCTCACCGTTAATTTATTGGCCTCTTATTGAAGAATTAGCATTCTCCTTGGGGATTTCTTGTAGATGGGCCGTCCACAATGGCCCCTAGTAAAATATTTAATTTGTGATAAACGTACTCCAAAAGCCTAGAACTTCTAGAAATCTTTTGAATTCCATTTTCTTTTTTTCTCTTTTCCTCTTTGTTTGGTATCTTTTTGCCGGTAGCTTTCGGTCTTTGGTTAGTTCTCCTTTTTCTCTTTTTTGAGTGTTAGATCAGGAATGGAAGAGACAAACTAAAAAGACGTGGACTGGGTACTGAGAAGGGAGGCTTGTGTGAACCCTGGATCACTGTGAGGCCCACCATGATATATGTGCTTTACAGCCATGCTGTCCATCTAAAACATTTTAACAGCTCGTTTTAGAGTACGATCTAAAAAATGAAACATATACAAATTTTAGGTGGACCACACTGCAGGAAATAGTGATGATTGACCATTAAAAACTTCTCGTGGGCTACAAAAGTTTCAGTTCAAGCTAATATTTGCATGGTCCCTTCTTCAGGTCTTTGAGACCTTATCAACATGTTGGATGGAAAATAAGCATTACGGTGGCCACCAAGAAGGTTTTAATGGTGGGTATTCACTCGACACTGTTTCCTGTGGTGTTGTCCACCTGACATTTGGATCCGCTTCATTTTTTGATAATGCACTAAAATGATCTTTCAAGATGGATAGATGGATATATGGAACATGCATCACGGTTGGCCCCACAGTCATGGATCCACCTACCTCGGTGGATCCGGGGATCCGGGATCCACCAAAGCCGTGCCCTCTATTGAGTAAACTCTGTGGGGCCCACCCTGATGTATGTGTCTTATCCATGCTGTCCATCCATTTTAAAAGCTCATTTTAGGCATGTTGGATAAACCAAAGCATATCTAAAGCTTAAATGGACCACACCACATAAAACAGAATTGAAAGCCTATCGTTGAAAATCTCTCAGGGAACACAGAAGTTATGAATGAAGCAAATATTTGTGTTTTCTCTTCATCCATGTCTTTGTGACCTTATTGACAGGTTAGATAACAAATAAACATCACTGCATCACGGTGGGCCCCACAAAGCTTACTTTGGTGTGGTCCACTTGGAGCTTTAGTTATCCCCGCTGTTTCCTGTGGTGTGGTCCACTTAGAGCTTTAGTTATCTTCAATATTGGACACATTACCTAAAGTGAGCTGATAAAACTGATGGATGACATGAATAAGACACATACATCACGGTGGGGCCACAAAGCTTACTCAGTACTCAATCCACGTCCTCCATTTTTGGCAAGGGAATGACCAGATTTGACCCGTCTCTCTATCTCTACAGTAGTGTCATCCCATTCAAAGTCCAACTGAAAAAGTGGAGTGTGGACTGGAACCATACACCTAGTGAAACCCTGCCGTGAATGGGGCGCGATGCCTTAAAAAGTTCAGCCAAATTGGATGTACTTATACATTTGATTAGTGGACTTCAAGTGGACCGTAAGATAGGAAAATTGTTATTATTATTATTATTATTATTTTTTAATAAGATTGTTAGTACACCCACTGTAAGTTCACACTTCAGTGTTAGCCACCCCCACTAAAGAATCGATACCAAGACCCCATTATTGGAACAAGGTATCTCTCACTCAGTCTACCACTTGAGTTATGGATCAGGGTGTAAAAAACAGGAAAATTGTTAATGATAAGAGAAAAATTGTTAATTCCATAGTAGAAAGCTAAGAGAAATGTGTGGCTAGGATTGTAATTATGGGCCATCTACGATAGAGTCCACCAGTTAGACCGGCCTGATCCCACTGTATACACATCCACCCAGACGGTTGAAGGTGACACTACAAAATGTTTTCCATAACCATAGAAGTGGCTATGGAATCCACTTCGGATTACAGATGCACAGCAGAGCTCAATGAGGGAAAATGTCTAGCTGGAAAGGTCACATCTGTTATTATTGATATTATTATTGGTTAGAACGTTAGTAACAAACCCCACTAGCCATACGCACTTGAGAATAGATACCAAAACTTCTGTGTTGAGACGCGGTTATCTTCACTCAGTTTACCACTTGTGCTAAGGATAGGTGTCTGGTCACATCTGATTTGAAAGCTCATTTAGAGTGATCCAAAACTCAAGTTGGTCACACCAAAATAAACGGTTGGTCTTAAACGCCCACCGAAATAAACGATTGGTCTTAAACGCCCACCGAAATAAACGGTTGGTCTTAAACGCCCACCGTTGAAGCCTTCCCGGTGATATCTCTGTATTCCCTTCATCCAAGCGGGCATTACCTCATGAACAAGTTAAATGGCGCATTGGGTCCTTACTCTTGCTCTGGTGGTAGACTCTCGGGAGTTTCAACACCTGGTCAAGGGATCAGGGATCGAGTACCCATAGGTGGTGAAATCCCACTACGGAGTGAGTGTGTGGGTGTGTGTGCGTGTGAAAAAAAAAAAGTTCAATGGCGCATAAACATCACGGTGGTATGGTGGACATTAATTTCCATCCCCACTAGGTAGTAGCTACAACATTTAACCTATGTAAGGCACACTGTATTGTGTGTGTGATATCTTATCCAGCCATATCCATCACGCATGCCTCTCCATCTTAGTGCCCCATTACGAAAAAAGTAGACCTTATCCAAAACTCAGAGAGAAATGGCAGGAGAAGCCAACTCCAGGTTTGAGGGTAAGGTCAGCGATGTTTATATTCCATCCAACCATTCATCCGGTAGGGTGTACTTAAATGAAGGGACACTAATTGCTTGGCTTATTTATACATAGAGACGTTTTTCCTCGTATATGTAGAAAGCTTGGTGCATTGCTTGTGATACGACTTGTATTTTTTTTTGTTGAGGACCACGAAAGGAAACATAGATTAATCAAGCAAAGTATCTCAATTGCACAGTCAAGTTTAAATACAAATGTAACGTCTCGGAAAATTTCATATAAAGACCCGAGTACCACCTCAGACAGAAATCACTCAGGATCAAATCCTTTAGGAATTAGACAAAGTTAATTAAGTGCTAAACTAGATTAGCTACGAAATCCGCTTGATCTACTTAAAATACGATCTGCAAGACCCAAAACTTGTAGAATCATTGATGCTAGGTTACCCTGAAATCTAGTATCAATCTCATTACCCAGTTGCTATTGGGAGCACGTTGAAACTCCGTATCGGATCTGGACCGCACGTCAGAAGTCCGATTACTATGAAATTATACAATTAGGACCACCTTGCTGGGCTTGATAACCATTTCGGAAATCAAATCCATATTGTGTCCCGGGGCTATTCGCTTGAGCCCGGAGTGAAGAGTGTGAGAAAACGTGGTTTTCTTTAGAAATTAAACCTAATTTAAGTAATCTAAGACCTGTCGCTTGCGGACCTGATATAAGCAATCAGACCATCAGAATCTGACCCAAATATACCCTCGGATTAGAGAAATTTTCATACACATGTCCGTGTACTTGTAACCCTGATCGAGTTTCGGTGACCGTTGAACTGAAACTGGTGTGCTACGTGTGATCTGGAAACCCGACTGGAATGAAAACTTAACTCGACCTAGATCCATAGTCAGTGAGCTTAAGTCCGACCTTTGGCTCAAGGGGGGGCTCCGGAAGTGCTCCGTTGAGCTGAAACAGATACCCTTTGGACATAACCTAAGTATACCTTGGCCCTGGGGCAATTTCCATCAGTTTTAGGCCTATATAAGGACCTTAAACCCTATCTCATTCACTCCATACAAATTTGAGAAAACCCTAGGAGAGAGAAAAGAGTAAAGTGAGAGAAAGTGAGAGTGAAGTTAGAGTCATTCCTGAAAATCGATCCCTGTTGTTCTCCGTGTCTATCCATCACAACTGTATCACTTTTCCGGTGATTCTGATTCCGTTTTCGGGTAAAAAATCCTAACCCTAATCAGTTCTAGAGATTCAATTAGTGTAAGTGATGAAATAGCTAACCTATTTCATGTCATAGGTTGTCATTCTACCGTTGATAAAGACTTGGTGTTTAACTGAGTCCGTTACTTGCTTCTATGGCATAAGGTGCAGACTATAGACGTATAGGTTAAGGTTTTCAAAGCTTTCAATGACAGATAGTGATAGATTCATGATCTGGATGTTATTTCACATGCAAATTGCGCTATTCGTTTTGCGATTCAGTTACGTATGAAAATTATGGCGTTTAGTGTATTCCGTATATTTGTAGAAAATACCGTATACGTACAAAATATGAAAGTGTGTTTGTCATGATTAATTACTGTGTGTATATGCTCTATATATGTGTAATACTTACTCGGCAATAGAATTCGTCCTAATACATGTTTTCGCTAATAAACGTTATGTATGTTAAATAAGTGTAGTCTAGGTGTTTGTGAAAATGCTTGTATGAGTGAGTACTTAGATGATAGTGCTTTAGGTAGGTGTTGAGATAGGATTCTCAGCTACCTTAGAGATATATATATGATTTTCTCCATGCAAGTTATTTAATTTAATCGCTTACTTATGAAATGTATGTGTTTGTATTTCCTGTTTATATTGTGCTTTATAACATGCTTGTTAACATGTTTGAATTACTTTGTTAACTCTGCTTAGACTACTATACATGCTTTCTGGTTAAGGATTGAATGTGATTGGGGCCATGTTATAGTCCAGGTAATCGGTAACAGGCTTGAAGTCGTGGTTGAGATTCCTTCGCCACGTAGGACGTGTTTGACAAACTCGAGTCGTGTGTTGGTCGTCGGCAGTGGTTAGGCCACACGAAGTGCTTATGCACTTCATGTTGATCGATACAATGTGTGCTCATGCTAGTCGAGCTCATCAAGTAACCCGAAGTGCCGATGTATGTTCACCAAGTATGGACTCTACTGCTTGAACCTAAGGTACCAAACTCACCAGTGAAATTCCGTTTAACCTTGGTACCTCGATCCGCTAAGACTGATGAGTCGTACATGGTGGTATGAGACACCGTGGTCGAGCTATCAGCCTACGTTGGGGCGACGAGCCTCCCCGTAGTGACCAGTGAGCAACCTAGACTCGTGAGCCAAATACGGTGGTATGGGATACTGTATTCGAGCTGTCGGCCTACGCTGAATGGTGACGAGCCCTTTGTAGTGACCTCGAGTATACTTTGAATCTGCGTAGAGGCGACAATCCGTTCCATAGCATCTGGAGTATAAACTAGGTCTGCATCGATTTGGTGACGAGCCCTTTGCAGTGACCTAGAACCGCAACATCGTATGAGATTTACTAGGACTGACGACCTTAGAATGGATCATTGTTTGGAAAATGAAATAAGGGAGGTACCTTAGTTTCCCAATCCTGCCGTATAAAAAGGACTAATAAGAACTTGGTAATCATATGCATGCACTGCATTACGTGTGCATTCAGGCGTTGCAGGTCAAGTACTGAGGTAGTGTTGTCATGCGCGAATGTGAGATGAAGTCGCTGAGGGAGCGTAGGTGAGGGCATGCATCATACATTCATACCATTCTTGCATTAACAGCAGTACTTAGGAATGTGTGATTTACTGCTTTATCATTACTGCTTGACTGAATTGATAACATGCTAACCTATGATTTATTATTCCATTGAGTTGATCACTCACTCCCACGTTACGGGACGGTGTTTTAAACACCAACCAGACTCTATCTTAATTTCAGATGATGGCGTGACTCTCGAGGCGGAGCCTGATTATTACGACGATCAGGATGAGTACTCTTATATGCAGTTCTCTGATGGATTCGCATAGGCTCTCCTGTTCGGCGGGGCTACAGGTTTTTATTTCAGTTGAACTAATTTTTTTATACTTTGACTTTTGTAAAATTACATGTAATATTTCATGTACATAGTGACTCAGTATTATATTCATACTCTGGAGACCGATCGTGATCTTTTGAATTGTATACGTTTATTTATATCTTTCAGTCTTCCGCTTGCGTTTTACAACTGATCTGGACTATGAATTACTATTTTGGTATAATCCCACTCATGATTAATGCACTAACACAGACAACATTAAATCATAAGCATATATGTTACATAAGTGATGGTTTGGAACTCGGGAGTTGAGTTGCTACTCGACCCCTGATTTTTAGGGTGTTACAACAAACAAGCTGAATTTTATGTGGAAAAATCTTGTGAAAAAAAAACCACGGCATAAAGCAACAATAATGCACTATAAAAGTAGAAAATTACAAGAGAGAGATTACCCAATTCGAACAAGCCTCGAATCTTCCCAAGGAATGCCTTTGAAACCATAAAACAAATTAGAAAGCCATCTATATGTTCTCAAATCTTGATTACACAAATATGTATAGCCTCTATGAGAATCACAATTGAAATTGAAAACAAATCCCACACTCATACAATTCTGTGTGCGCGCTCGAAGACACTTTCGATGGGACTTTGATGGCATCGACAGACTGTCGATGGCATCGAGAAAACACCAAAACGTTTGAGCAATAAAACATAAATTTTTCAGATTTTTTCGATGGCATCTTCGATGGGACTTTAATGGCATCGACGACCTGTCCATGGCATCGAGTATGATACCATAGTGTCCAACAACCAACATGAGATTTTTGAATTTTCTTGATGGCATCGAGCAACTGTCAATGGCATCGAATGGTCTGTCAATGGCATCGACAGGCCCTATCGCTGAAACATTTGAGACATCAACAACAATCTTCACTGATTTGACACATCAACAACAATCTCCACCATGTCTTAAATCTTTATTCTTCATAGCTTCTTTTTTTCATCTCTAATTCAACCTTGCATCATAGTTCCACCATCACTTTTCGTATACACTCTATCTTCCTTTTTATGCCCTCGCCAAGCTCAGAAAAGTTGTATAGAAATTGAATTTCTTTGTGGGAACCACTTTAGTGAGCATGTCAGTCAAATTCATGCTCGTGTAAATCATTTTTATTGTCATGCATCCCTCCTGTAACATCCCAGATTTTTGCCAACCTGGGATTAGACGTCCTTAGGCGATGGGTCAATCCTAACACCTTATTAACTTGTCAGAACTGAATCCCACAGTCTAAAATCGCTCCTTAACCCATTTCCTTCACAAATCCCACCCTTCACCACCTTGTTTTTTAAAATTTTTCTAAGTACTTTCACATTAGACACTACCTTGAAGTTTAGATGATGAAGAACAATACTTAAACTAAACATTGCTACAAAGGTCTAAGTACCACCTCAGACCGAAATCACTCAGGACTAAATCCTTTAGAAATTAGGCGAGATTTAGCTAGTGTTAAACCAGAGTGCCTGTGAAATTAGCACCAATCACTTTAAATATGATCTGCAAGACCCAAAACTTGTAGAATCATTGACGCTAGGTTACCCTAAAATCTAGGATCAATCTCATTACCCGGCTGCTATCGGGAGCATCTCGAAACTCCGTATCAGATCTGGACCTCACGTCGGAAGTCCGATGAACACGAAGTTAAGGAATTAGGACCGCCTTGCTGGGCTTGACAACCATATCGAAAATCAAATCCAGATAGTGTCCCAGCGCTATTCGTTTGAGCTCGGAGTGAAGAGTGTGAGAAATGTGAAATTAATTCAAAATAAAATATCTTGAATAGTAATCTGGCACGTGTTGCTTGTGGATCAGTTTTAAACAATCAGACCGTCAGAATCAGACCAAATTACACCCTCGGATTAGGAGAAATTTCATACACATTTACATGTACTCGGAATCTCTTATCGAGATCCGCTGACCGTTGAACTGAAACTGGTCCGCCACGCGTGATCTAGAAATTCCACTGAAATGAAAACTTAATAGAACGTAGATCCGGTGTTGCTGAGCTTAAGTCCGACCTTTGGCTCAAGGAGGCCCGCCAGAAGTCCTCCGTTGAGCTGAAAAAGTCCCGCTTTGGTTATAACCTAAGTATACTTTGACGTGGAGTCTATTTCGGTTAGTTTTTAAGCTATATAAGGACCTTAAACCCTCTCTCATGGCAGCAATACGAATTTGAGAGAAACCCTAGAGAGAGAAGAGAGAAAAGAGAGAGAAAGTGTGGGAACAGTGGGAGAATCTCCCTACCACTCTTCCCTGCCGCTATACGAGCTCCACCACTCCGTTCTAATAACTTTCCCGGCGATTCTAACTCCGTTTCTAGGTAAGAAACCCTAACCCTAATCTGATTTGGGGCTTGGGTGGTTGTAGGTTATGAAATAGCTAACCTATTTCGTTCTATAGGTTGCCAAACTGCCGAATACGGAAGCTTAGCAATTCTATCAACTCCGTTTCGATTCTATGATAAAAGGTGCGGACTTTAGGTGTATAGGTTATGGTTTTCAACGCTTTCAATATCAGATAATGATAGATTCATGATCTGCATGTAATTGCACATGTACAAAGTGCTTTCTGTTTTCTGTTTCGATTAAAGATGTAGATTATGGAATTTTACATATTATAGGTATTCGTAGAAAATACCGTATACGTATAAATTTTGGAAATGTATTTGACATGATTATTTGTTGTATGAATATACGATATATGGATAAAATACTTATTTGGCGAAAGGATTCGCCCAAATACATGTTTTACTAATATACATTATGTATGTAGAAATACTGTATTTTAGAAAGTACCGTATACATATATATTTTAGAGATGTGGTTGTCATGATTATTTGTTGTATAAATATATTATATATGCGTAAAATACTTGCTTGGCGAAAGGATAGCCCTAATACATGTTTTGCTAACATACACCATGTATGTTGTAAGAGTGTATTCTAAGTGTTTGGGAAAATGGCTGAATGAGTATAGAATCCTCATTCGTGCTTGCCATGACTAATTGTCATGGATATATGATTGTTGTATTGGCGATACCCCTTTGACAAAAGGATTTGCCCTAAATCATGCCACGGCCAATATACACTATATATGCTAAAATGTGTGGCCCAAGTGTTTGTGGAAATGACTGAATGAATATGGAACTTGGATTCCTGCTTGCCATGACTATCCGTCGTGGGTGTATGCGTGTTATAATTGGAGTAACTCCCTAGTGAAAGGATTTGGCCTTATACCTATGTGATCAACATATGTCATGTATGTTGATGTATATATTTTAAAGTGTCTGTTGAAATGTCAGAATGAGTAGTAGTTAGTAAATTGTAATGTTTAAGGGTGTTGAGATATGATTCTCAACTCCTTTAACGATGTGTATGATTTCCTTGGATAGCTGTGTGATTAGGAATTTAATATGTACAAACTCATGCTTATGTTATGCTTCAAAACATGCACAACTGATTGTATGATTTTATCTATGTAATGCATATGGTTAAAGTCATGTTTACGTTGTATGATCCGTCATGGGTGATGGGGGAGTAGAGTAACGAGTGTGTGCAATAGCCCTAGCAGCCCTAAATGGATAATACCAGACTTTGATTGTATGATTTGAATCTTGATCCATTACTGTTTTATCTATCTGTAATTGATTGTGTTTGGGGCTATGATTATAGTCCAGACAATCGGTACCAGAATTGAATTTGTGGCCGTGATTCATTTGCCACGTGAGATGTGTTCGACGAACTCGAGTCGTACTTCGGTTGGCGATAGTGGTTGGCCACACGAAGTGCTTATGCGCTTCATATCGTTCAACTTGATATACGCTCGAGCTAGCCGAGCTCGTCAAGCAACCCGATCTGTCTTATGTATGTTCACCATGTTTGGACGCTACTGCTTGAACCTAGGGTACCAAACTTATCAGTGAAATCCCTTTTAACCATGGTACCTCAATCCGCTAAGACTCATGAGCCGGGCATGGTGGTATGGGACACTGTGGTCGAGCTGTCGGCCCACGCTGGGGCCACGTGCCTCCCCGTAGTGACCAGGGAGCAACTAGACTCGTGAGCCGATTATGGTGGTATGGGACACTATATTCATGCTGCCGGCCTACATTGATAAGGTAATGGGGGAGTGGTGCAACGATTACGAGCAACAGCCCTGACAGCCCTTTGTAGTGACCTCGAGCATACTCTAAAATTGCGGTGAGCCTTAGAGTTTTGCCGCGGTGTATAGAGTATGAACTAGGCCTGTTTCTGTATAGTGATGAATCGTTAAAGAGGTGTTGGGGGAGTGGTGTAACCTTTGTGCGTAACAGCCCTGACAGCCTTTGCAGTGACCTAAAAAACACACCATCGTCTGAGATTAACTAGGACTGACGACCCTAGAATGGATCATGTTTGGGAATGATACAAGGGAGGTACCTTAGTTTTCCAATCCTGCTGTTTGAAATGGACTAATAAATACTTGGTAATCATGCTCATCATGCATTGCATGTGCCTGGAAGATGTGGAGCACTGAGGGATGAAAGCATGCCGCGAACGTAAAATGGTGTCGTACGAGGGAGGGTGTGGTGAGGGCATACATCATGACTGCATTCATACTTGCATTAATAAGAGTAGTTGGGAGTGTTTGATTTTACTGCTTTATTATTACTGCTTGACTGGATTGATAACATGTTAACCTATGCTTTACTGTTCCACTGAGTTAATCACTCACTCCCACGTTACGGGATGGTGTTGTACACACCAACCAGATTTGTTGAGTTTCAGGTGATGGCGATGCTTATGAAGCAGAGCCAGACTACTACCATGATGTTGGGGAGTTCTCCTACATGTAACTCTCTGACAGGTCTATGAAGACCTGGTATTGTATTGACGGGGCTATGGTATTTAGGATAGGAGACATTACACTTCCTCACATTAGGTATATTTTAGAATTGTACTTGTAATTAATTAACCTGGTAACATCATCACACTCTGGAGACTCACCATAGTTTATATATGTTATTTATCTATCACAGTCTTCCGCTTGCAAATTTAACTGTCTCTGGAGTATGATATGTTGTTTTGGCTTAATCTCACTCATGTTCAATGCACTAATACAGACAACATTCAATCATCATTCATTTTGTTGCATAACTGATGTGTTGGAACTCGGGAGTTGAGTTTATGCTCGACCCTTGATTTTTCAGGGCGTTACAGTTGGTATCAGAGAATGATTTGGATTAAACCGGACCTGGGTTATGGTCACACGACACACTCTGATGCACTCTGACTTAGGAGGGAGCGACGGAATGTAGAAACAGTCATAGGTATCCTGATTTCACCAATTGGTGAAGTTCACTGAAAACGAACGCCGAAATCGAGTCCGTATTCAACCATGGTCGCACGGGACGACCTTAAAACATTCCTAGGCTGTTTATAGATGATTCTAGAATACAATCCACCTCACCCTAACCGTTGAAAATTGGTAGAATACGGGATAAGAGTGATGATGATAACTACTCCGAATCCTCGGAGCTTCACTGGACACTTCTCGAGTCTACGAGGAAAGAAAGCAGAAAGTAGAAATAAATTCTAACAAATTCGAAATTGATTAATGAATGATAAAAAAAAATGAGTTCACAACCCTTTAAATAGGGATACCAAGTAATGAGAATGAAATCAGAAACAAACTACAACTAAAACTCCTAGAATTTGCGACTTACTATAAGGTCGTGATGTCTACTAGTGCGCAAGGTTTTCGGCCAAAAATAATAAGTGTCCTATTTGGCTTCACCAAACCGTTCTCCTAATTATTCTAAGTCCTTTCCACGATGGGCATAACTCCTAAAGCCCGACAGATGAAGAGTAATTAAACCAAAACTAGTATTTTTAGCAAAACGAAATTGAAACGGGGAAACGACCGTCAATCGGAGTGTTTTCTCGCAATTCAGGGTTGCGCAACCCGGCGTAATGGTGGCGAGGCCCTCACTAGGTCGGCGAGGCCTCGCCACTTTCTTTGTTGGGCCGGGCCCGTGGCTCGGGCCGACCAAGTTTGGGGGTTGTGGGACCCCCCTGATGTGTGTCCAATCCATCAAAACCCTCCCAAACTCCTGCTTCCTTCACAAACCTCCCCTCCAAGCCATTTTCTCTCTCCAAACTGGCTGTTTCTCTTCAAAACCGCCCTTCCGATCGTTCTCCCTACTGATTTCGACCACAACCTACCCACTCCCATCGTGCATTGTAGCCCTCTTCTCCTTTCCCTCTTCGTTTCTCTCATTTGGACCCCCACGCGCCCACTTGGAGCTCAAATCTCGGGTGAGCTTCTTCACCCACCTGTTCTCTCCATTCTCTTTCTTAAACCCCTATCTTTTGGGCCCCTATAACGTCTGTTGAGGACCCAAGTTTGTGGAGAACTAAAAACTCCAGCCCTCTTTTCCCTCTTTCCTTCACTTCCCATGGCCTTATTCGAGTTGAATACGGCCTTTTCCTCTATTCCCACTATCTTCTTCACAACCTCCGAAAGTTGGAATGTTTAAGGTCCGTTCGGCCAAACTGCATTAGGTGAGTTAGGTGGATAGAATTGTACAAGTAATAATAAATGTACGTGTAGGGTATGGTTCCTAGATTGGGGTATCCCATGTTTTCCAATACCACGTTTGGAGTGTGTACAATTAAAAGTAAATTCCGAAATTCCCTTTCCAAGTACACTTAGAAATTCATTATCCTGGGATTTGGAAATCCCATCTCACACTTTCCGACACAAGGCTCATTTTCCAAAGCCTATACCATTAATTTTAATTCCCTCCCACCCTCCTACCAACCATGTCACTCCCAATCCCGAGGTAGGATTAGTAATACAGTCCCATTTAGTACAACTTAAAGACCACTGGCCAAATAGACCCTTAGCTGGTATGAGTATGTGTGAAATGCTTCGGCGTAGTTAAATTCAACTTCAGGCAACTCAGTTCCAATTAGACAACTTTGACCCTAAGTGATAAAACCCTTCCTTGTATTAGAAGTGAAGTGAAATCATCTAGCGTATAAGCATAGACTTTGGACTCACCTATGGATTTCCGCTACTCTTAAATTAAGACTAGACTACGGGTTCAGCTAAGGAAAGTAAAAGGCTAATTATTTATGCTAAGCCAATTGCATGATAAACTTAGTTAGTTGGCTTGAATAGGTTGGAGCAAGACCCCGTTCCGTTGTTGAATCCCCTTAACACTTTAGGCTTCCTTAATAACTCTTAGGGAGCTTGTTTGACGTAGAAACTATTCACGATTAGAGAAAACCTATATATCCCTTGGATTCAATGTTAGGTCTAATCAATACATCCCTTAGAATTGCCTTCTCAAGGACTTAGAACAATCGGGAACACGGAGTAGAGAAACTACATATAAGCGAGGTACTCGTGGTCTGAATCGAATTCTCAATCCTGGTAGTGACCAATGAACTCTATGCTCTGATCAAGCAGAAGGTTGGGATCAACTAGGATTCAGAACTGATATGACAATTTTTTGTCTTCTCGAGGCAGAAGGTCCATGTATCCGATTCTGACCCACTACACAACTTTCCTTCCGTGTTGGTTCGACCACTTACAACCAAAAGTTTATAACTTCGTCTTTGAAAAGTATTAGGAGTATATAGCCGATAGCGACTTTGTCTTTTAAGCCCAAGGAATTACCCAAATGGGCAACAAATAGTTAGGAATTAGGTCCCAAATTACATGCCATGTCGGCATACATTTTGTGCATATGAACGTAGAAAGATAGCCTGCTTCTTAGGCTTGACATGAGTACATAAGGTAGGTCGGGACCGTGATGATAGTCCTCCTTTGGTAGAATTAGGCATCTTGCCTCAAACTCACACATGTCCCTACAATCAACTACAATACCCATCATCTTTAGCTCCTTTCTGTAACCATAAGTATCAATATTATAGTACACATCGTCGATGAAAGTCAAACCAATGCATTTCCCATTTCATGTCAAGGATAGGTCCTAAAATTACACCTTGTTTCGACATACGGATCAGGACATAACTCTTGAGCCTTGAGGGTGGAAAAAGAAATAATAATAAGTTTTAAGGGGGGTAGACTAAAATAAACCAGGCTTGTATATACCCTACCACGCGTAGAAACTCAAAATCAATAAAACTTCGGCAAAAGAAATAATTAAATCTTCCCTTATTACCCTTAGCCAATTTTAGGGACGAAATTTTGTTTTAAGGGGGGTAGATTGTAACATCCCGGATTTTTGCCAACCTGGGATTAGACGTCCTTAGGCGATGGGTCGATCCTAATACCTTATTAACTTATCAGAACTGAATCCCACAGTCTAAAATCGCTCCTTAACCCATTTCCTTCACAAATCCCACCCTTCGCCACCTTGTTTTTTTAAAATTTTGTAAGTACTTTCACATTAGACATTACCTTAAAGTTTAGGTGATGAAGAACAATACTTAAACTAAACATTGCTACAAAGGACTAAGTACCACCTCAGACAGATATCACTCAGGACTAAATCCTTTAGAAATTAGGCAAGATTTAGCTAATGTTAAACCAGAGTGCCTGTGAAATTAGCACCAATCACTTTAAATACGATCTACAAGACCCAAAACTTGTAGAATCATTGACGTTAGGTTACCCTAAAATCTAGGATCAATCTCATTACCCGGCTGCTCTCGGGAGCATCTCGAAACTCCGTATCAGATCTGGACCGCACGTCGGAAGTCCGATGAACACGAAGTTAAGGAATTAGGACCGCCTTGCTGGGCTTGACAACCATCTCGGAAATCAAATCCAGATAGTGTCCCAGCGCTATTCGTTTGAGCTTGGAGTGAAGAGTGTGAGAAATGTGAAATTAATTCAAAATAAAATATCTTGAATAGTAATCTGGCACGTGTTGCTTGCGGATCAGTTTTAAGCAGCCAGACCGTCAGAATCAGACCAAATTACACCCTCGGATTAGGAGAAATTTCATATACATTTACATGTACTCGGAATCTCCGATCGAGATCCGCTGACCGTTGAACTGAAACTGGTCCGCCACGCGTGATCTGGAAATTCCACTGAAACGAAAACTTAATAGAACGTAGATCCGGTGTTGCTGAGCTTAAGTTCGACCTTTGGCTCAAGGAGGCCTGCCAGAAGTCCTCCGTTGAGCTGGAAAAGTCCCGCTTTGGTTATAACATAAGTATACTTTGACGTGAAGTCTATTTCGGTTAGTTTTTAGGCTATATAAGGACCTTAAACCCTCTCTCATGGCAGCCATACGAATTTGAGAGAAACCCTAGAGAGAGAAGAGAGAAAAGAGAGAGAAAGTGTGGGAGCAGTGGGAGAATCTCCCTGCCACTCTTCCTTGCCGCTATACGAGCTCCACCACTCCGTTTTAATCACTTTCCTGGCAATTTTAACTCCGTTTCTAGGTAAGAAACCCTAACCCTAATCTGATTTGAGGCTTGGGTGGTTGTAGGTTATGAAATAGCTAACCTATTTCGTTCTATAGGTTGCCAAACTGCCGAATACGGAAGCTTAGGAATTCTATCAACTCCGTTTCGATTCTACGATAAAAGGTGCAGACTTTAGGTGTATAGGTTATGGTTTTCAACGCTTTCAATGTCAGATAATGATAGATTCATGATCTGCATGTAATTGCACATGTACAAAGTGCTTTCTGTTTCGATTGAAGATGTAGATTATGGAATTTTACATATTCTAGGTATTCGTAGAAAATACCGTATACGTATAAATTTTGGAAATGTGTTTGACATGATTATTTGTTGTATGAATATACGATATATGGATAAAATACTTATTTGGCGAAAGGATTCGCCCAAATACATGTTTTACTAATATACACTATGTATGTAGAAATACTGTATTGTAGAAAGTACCGTATACATATATATTTTAGAGATGTGGTTGTCATGATTATTTATTGTATAAATATATTATATATGCGTAAAATACTTGCTTGGCGAAAGGATAGCCCTAATACATGTTTTGCTAACATACACCATGTATGTTGTAAGAGTGTATTCTAAGTGTTTGGGAAAATGGCTGAATGAGTATAGAATCCTCATTCGTGCTTGCCATGACTAATTGTCATGGATATATGATTGTTGTATTGGCGATACCCCTTTGACGAAAGGATTTGCCCTAAATCATGCCACGGCTAATATACACTATATATGCTAAAATGTGTGGCCCAAGTGTTTGTGGAAATGACTGAATGAATATGGAACTTGGATTCCTGCTTGCCATGACTATCCGTCGTGGGTGTATGCGTGTTATGATTGGAGTAACTCTCTAGTGAAAGGATTTGGCCTTATACCTATGTGATCAACATATGTCATGTATGTTGATGTATATATTTTAAAGTGTTTGTTGAAATGTCTGAATGAGTAGTAGTTAGTAAATTGTAATGTTTAAGGGTGTTGAGATATGATTCTCAACTCCTTTAACTATGTGTATGATTTCCTTGGATAGCTGTGTGATTAGGAATTTAATATGTACAAACTCATGCTTGTGTTATGCTTCATAACATGCTCAACTGATTGTATGATTTTATCTATGTAATGCATATGCTTAAAGTCATGTTTACGTTGTATGATCCGTCATGGGTGATGGGGGAGTAGAGCAACGAGTGCGTGCAACAGCCCTGACAGCCCTAAACGGATAATACCAGACTTTGATTGTATGATTTGAATCTTGATCCATTACTGTTTTAGCTATCTGTAATTGATTATTTTTGGGGCTATGATTATAGTCCAAACATTCTGTACTAGAATTGAATTCGTTGTTGTGATTCATTTGCCACGTGAGATGTGTTCGATGAACTCGAGTCGTACTTCGGTTGGCGATAGTGGTTGGCCACACGAAGTGCTTATGAGCTTCATATCGTTCAACTTGATATGCGCTCGAGCTAGCCGAGATCGTCAAGCAACCCGATCTGTCTTATGTATATTCACCATGTTTGGACGCTACTGCTTGAACCTAGGGTACAAAACTTAGCAGTGAAATCCCTTTTAACCATGGTACCTCGATCCGCTAAGACTCATGAGCCGGGCATGGTAGTATGGGACACCGTGGTCGAGCTGTCGGCCTACGCTGGGGCCACGTGCCTCCCCGTAGTGACCAGTGAGCAACCAAACTCGTGAGCCGATTTTGGTGGTATGGGACACTGTATTCGTGCTGTCGGCCTACATTGATAAGGTGATGGGGGGAGTGGTGCAACGATTACGCGCAACAGCCCTGACAGCCCTTTGTAGTGACCTCGAGCTTATTATGAAATTGCGGTGAGCCTTAAAGTTTTGCCGCGGTGTATAGAGTATAAACTAGGCCTGTTTCTGTATAGTGATGAATCGTTAAAGAGGTGATGGGGGAGTGGTGTAACCTTTGTGCGTAACAGCCCTGGCAGCCTTTGCAGTGACCTAGAAAACACACCATCGTCTGAGATTAACTATGACTGACGACCCTAGAATGGATCATGTTTGGGAATGATACAAGGGAGGTACCTTAGTTTTCCAATCCTGCTGTTTGAAATGGACTAATAAATACTCGGTAATCATGCTCATCATGCATTGCATGTGCCTGGAAGATGTGGAGCACTGAGGGATGAAAGCATGCCGCGAACGTAAGATGGTGTCGCACGAGGAAGGGTGTGGTGAAGGCATACATCATGACTGCATTCATACTTGCATTAATAAGAGTAGTTAGGAGTGTTTGATTTTACTGCTTTATCATTACTGCTTGACTGGATTGATAACATGTTAACCTATGTTTTACTGTTCCACTGAGTTGATCACTCACTCCCACGTTACGGGACAGTGTTGTACACACTAACCAGATATGTTGAGTTTCAGGTGATGGCGATGCTTATGAAGCAGAGCCAGACTACTACTATGATGTTGAGGAGTTCTCCTACATGTAACTCTCTGACAGGTCTATGAAGACCTGGTATTGTATTGATGGGGCTATGGTATTTGGGATAGGAGACATTACACTTCCTCACATTAGGTATATTTTAGAATTGTACTTGTAATTAATTAACCTGGTAACATCATCACACTCTGGAGACTCACCATAGTTTATATATGTTATTTATCTATCACAGTCTTCCGCTTGCAAATTTAACTGTCTCTAGAGTATGATAAGTTGTTTTGGCTTAATCTCACTCATGTTCAATGCACTAATACAGACAACATTCAATCATCACTCATTTTGTTGCATAAGTGATGCGTTAGAACTCGGGAGTTGAGTTTATCTCGACCCCCGATTTTTCAGGGCGTTACACCTCCTCAAGTACATGTCGAATAAAATAGTGACAAACATAAATATGTTTAGTACGTGAGTGATAAAATAGAGTTTATCTGTTAATTACACCCATCGAATGTGAAATATCCAATCTTGTACAAACCATGACATACATCAAGCTGCTAACCAGGCTTGAATAAGGCATATGAGACATATTATGTTTTTCTTTATCGGTTTTAGAACATTGTTCAGAAGAAAGTTTGAAGTGAGTCATGTGTAGAACATTGAACGGCTTAGCCTTCTCCATCCCATACTTCATCAATACATTCTCAAAGTATTTTACATGAGATAAGCATAGCCTACTCCTCTTCTTATATATATATATATATATCAATACCGATAACCTTTTTTGCAACATCTGGATCTTTCATCTTGAATGCCTATAATAACTAAGTGTTCAGTAAGTCGATCTCAGATATGATATGACTGGCAATAAGCATATCATCGACATATAAAAGCAGGATAAAGAATTTCTCATCACTTAGTATCTTGTAATAGACACAATGATCATATTCACTCTTGGTAAACTTCTGACTTATCATGAAAGAATTAAAATTTTTGTACCACTGCTTATGCAATTGTTTAAGGTAATACAATGACCTCTTTAAACTGCAAACTTTGTTCTCTACCCCTTTTTTTTCAAAACCTTCTTTTTGCTTCATGTAGGTTTGTTCTTCCAATTCCAAATGTAGGAAAGCAGTTTTCACATCCATCTGTTCCGGCTTGAGATCGTATTGAGCAACCAACGCCAACATGAATTAGATGGATACTTGCTTTACAACCAGCATGAATATCTCAGTGAAGTCGATACATTCTTTCTAAGCATATCACTTCGCTACCAACCTTTCCTTGTACTTATCATGTTTCTTCTTGAAAATTCTCTTACACCCGATCAATTTTAGGCCGATGGGAAGCTTCACTAGATCCCACGTCTTATTCTTATACAAAGAGTTCATCTTATCATCCATCGTTGCTTTCTACTTTCGGTATCAGGCTCATCAAGAGCTTCTTGAAGAGTAGATGGATCCCCCTCATCTATAATGAGGGCGAATGTGATATTTGAGTCATAATTTTGTCTCGCTAGTAACTTGTGATCTCTTGGCAGATTCCTTCTCACATGTGGTTGGTCCACCTACTTTTGTACCTCTGTCAGCATCTTTATATATGCCTGTGATTCATCTCTATCTAACTGAACCTTAACAACTAGCTTTTTCGGTTCCTTTTGTTCATCCTACAGAACAAAGATCCTTCATCGAATTTGACGTCATGACTAATGATGAATTTTCATGTGACCCAGTCATACAACCTATACTCTTTTACACCACCGCCATAACCAACAAAGATGTATTTCTTAGCCCTTTGGTCTAGCTTATCTCTCTTAAATGATGGCACATGAGAGTAAGCATCGCATCCAGGTACTTACAGTCTTGATTAGTCTATCTACTGACCACTCCATACTTCCTCTGAAATTTTATAATCAATTGCCATACAAGGGGACCAATTTAATAAGTAACAAGCCATGTTAATGGCCTTAGTTCACATATCCTTTCTCAACCCAATATTACTGATCATGCATCGGGCCCTCTCTAAGAGAGTTTGATTCATCCATTTAGCCACACTGTTTTGATATGGTGTATGATGCACTGTGTTGTATCTCACGATCCCTTCATCTTTGCAATACTAATTGAAATCTCTAGTAGTGAATTCCCCACCGTTATCTATCCTTAATACCTTCACATTAATTTTTCACATTGCCTTCCACTGCTTGAAATTGGTGAAAACATCGGATTTATTTTTCATAAAATAAACCCATATTTTTCTCGAATAGTCATCAACAGAGGTGACAAACCATAACGACCGTTCGCTGAAAACCACGGGCGAGGACCCCCATAGATCAGAATGCACATAATCAATAATACCCTTACATACATGTTTATCAGACTTAAAAGATAACATTGAATGTTTACTATATATACAATGCTCGCATATATTAAAATCAATACTTTTAAAGACTGGAATTAAATAACGGTTGGAAAGTACTTTCATATCCCACTTACTCATGTGGCCCAAGTGTGTATGTCACATACGTGCAGACATGAAATCCATTATAAATGTTGCAACTTCACCTAATGAAGTGCTTATTATCGACCTGTAAATATTTTTGTTCCATTATGCCTTCATGATTACTGGTGCACCCTTTGAAACTTTATTAACACGATCAAAGCCGGTGAATCTGCACCCAAGCGTATTGAGTACTCCAAAAGATATTAGGTTCTTCCTCATCTCAGGAATGTGTCTCACCTCGATTAAGGTATGCTCCATGCCATCAAACATCTTGATGCACATCGATTTGACACCAACCACATTATAGGTATTATCATTGCCTATAAATATATGTCTACCATCGTACTCTCTATAATTGGTGAACTAACTCCGATGAAGAGTCACGTGATATGATGCTCTAGTATCCAATATCCACTTGTTGTTACATTCATCGCATAAGTGTCCGACCATGGATACTGGCGACACATCATAACCACTCGCACTTTCATTAGACTTGGTAGTATTCGCCTCTCTAGAAGAAGCCTCTGAATTCTTTTTTCTTGCCTTAGGATTTTGAGAATCCTTCTTCATATGCTTAAACATCCTACAGTTCCAGCATTTCAAGTTACGTTTACCCTTACCCTTGGATTTAGACCTCGATCGAGAAGATCTACTGTTCTCCTAAAAAATCCACCCACTCGTAACTGGTACATCAGTAAAAGCGCCCACGTCATTGCTTTCTTTCTCATCGTCTTTCCATGAAGGGCTGAGATAACGGTATCGACACTAATGGTCAATTTACAAGGGCACAATGAGTTCATGAACGACTCATTCGAAGCCAGGAGAGAATTCAATAGGATACATGCCTAATCCTCATCTTTTATCGTTTCCTCCACATCCAGCGATTTGTAAATTATCTTATTAAAATTGTTAATGTGGGCCTCAACATCAGCCCCCTTTGCCATCTTCAAATTAAATGACTAAAACTTCAAGTACAAGCGATTCTCAAGATATTTCTTCGTATAGATGTCCTCTAATTTTGCTCATGTACTTGCTGCAGTTTTCTCTCTCATGACATTGTAGAGAACCTCATCCATTAGGAACAATTGGATAGAGGTTCTCGCTTTCTTATCTATCTTGTTTTATTATTCGTCAATCATAGTTTATGGCTTCTTCTCAAGGAGTGCATGATTCAATCGTTGTTGAACTAGGAGACATGTCATGTAAGACCCGTGTCCTAGTCCGTACCGTTTCGTAGGATTCCACGATCCTACCGATCAAATTCTGGCAATCCTCGACCCGAAGCCAACATTTGCTCGCGATCCTAAGACAAGACCTGCATGTTAAAGTCTGCTCAACCTGAGACTTGTATCTTAGCGACTGCGCCGTCGCCGCGGTTCTAACGCCGCAACTCGCACACTAATCTGATACCTAGGGTAGAAGATGTAGGCCCACATTCAATTCGAAGAAACGCCGTACGTTGCGAACTTCGAGAGAATCTCTACGACATGTCCCATCAATCAAATCAATCACTTTATATCAAGTACAAAGCAACCCATGCTTTCTTTCTCCACAAGTCAAGCAATATCACAAGTCAAATCTTTCTCACCCTCTCTCTTACACATGTCAAGTACACTTCACATCCATCACCCATCACTTCTCTCAACCACCACATCTCTCTCTCTTTCACAAAATTCAAATTCCAAGCAACCCATAAGCCTCACACGTCCACATTTTTTTTCAAGGAGAGAAAAAGAGAAGTGAGTAGTGTGGCCCACTTTTCATCCCAAAATCTTCCATCCTAACCCTTGAATCTTCATCTCCCACCATCAAAGTGAAGCACAAGGAGGTCAGCTTTCCAATGGACCAAGAAGATCGGACGGTGGGTGCTTCTATAGGTGTAGATTTCTTGTTTTGATGATGGGCCAAGTGATGCCTACCGATCGATGGTATGGATCTCATTTTGAACCCTAAATGTGGTCAATGGCCCACCTTGATTTCAAGATCATTCCATGATGGGGCCATTCTCCATGGACCCCACCATGATGTTTATTTTTCTTGCATAACTAGGGTCATCTAGACCTTTCATTGTGGTGGAGAAAGGATCTCCACCGTTGATTTTGATCGGTGGGCCCATATGAACTGGGACCTACTTAATGTATGTTGTAGATCATGCAACGGAGGGCCCATAGTGGCGGGGTCCCTCCACCACACATATCTTTCTCTCTCTCTCTCTCTCTCTCTCCCTCTTTCTTTCTTTTTATGTGTGTATGAGATGATATGGCCTTGTGGCCCACCCGAATGGACCCCACCATGAATCATGTATTTTATCCAAGCCATCCATAGGTGGGGCCCACTTTATATATGCATTGTGCCCACACCATCCACATGTGATGGCCCATCTTAGCAAGGGCCCACCTCAAATGTCTGTGTTATGCAAACCGTCCAGGGATGTTGGACTCCCTGGACGTGTTTTGGAAAAACACAAATATTTGCTTGATTTACAAGCTTGATGCAGGGGCTACTCTTGTAGGCCCCACCTCGATGTATGAGCCTGATCCACGCCGTCCATTCTATTCTCAAGCTCATTTTAGGCATTGATATGAAAAATAAGATCAATCTGACTATCTGGCGGGCTGTAGCAAACAAAACAGTATTTACACCGTTGAAATACGCCCCGATGTTTCTGTTCACTAAAACCCATCGAATATTGGGCTTGATGGGTTTGTATTGAGTCATGGGGAACAATGACGGGGTCGAATTTCGTTGATGCGGGCCCTACCCCAGAAAAACCTAAAAAAAAAAACATGATGTTTCAAAAATATATATATATATATATATATATATATATATATATATATATATATATATATATATATATATATATAACGGCAGCAGCCGTTGCTGCTGCCATCTTTAGAGGCGCAGGCAGTGCGCCTGCGTGCGCTGACAGGCATGAACGGGCAGGGACCCATGGGTCCTAGCCGTGGGCCCCACCATGATGTACATTAGAAATCCACATCGTCCATCCTTTGGCCCCCCTTAGGACAGGGGGCCACGCCAAAAATCAGCCATATAGGGGGGCTCGGGTGGCCCACATCAGAGGAAACAGTGAGATTGAATGTCTACTGTTGAAACCTTTTGGGGTCTCTGGAAGTTTTGGATCAAGTATGAAATTTATTTTTCCTCTCATCCAGAGGTCCACGTGACCTTATCCACAGATTGGATGTGAAACAAACGTTATGGTGGGCCCCACGTAGGACCCACATGCATGTATACCCACACCGTCCACACCATGGGACGGTGGTGGTGGGACACACCCAGATCCATAGCTCAGTGGTAGGCTGAGTGGAGATACCTCGTTTTCAACACTTGAGGTCTTGGCAGCAATCCCTGGTGGAGGTGGCTTGCATGGAGCGTGTGTACTGACGGGGTGGGACCCACCGCGATGTATGTGTTCTCTCCTCACGGTCCATCTTTTTGGGACTTACCATGATGCATGTGTTGCATCCAACCTGTCCAGCCATTTTGGATTCCATTTTTAGGCATGAGTTCAAAATAATAATAATAATAATAAAGATAAAATAAGAATGAATCAGATCTAGAGCTCAAGTGGACCCATACCATGATGCATGTGTTGCATCTAGACCATCCAATCATTTTAGAAGATCCTTTTTTGGCATGGGAGAAATATATGTTTGGTGGGCCTTGAAAGAAATTTTTTGGTGGAAATCATTGCCACCACTGTATTTGGAGTGCGGTCCAATTGATCTTTTGATAAGATTCATTTATACATGAGGCCCATCTTAATTTACTTGTGGCCATCCATTGAGGCCCACCTTGATATATATATAAGGCCCATATGAATAGGCCCATCTTGATGCATTTATGGCACGTTGTTAGGGCCCACATGATATGACCTATTAGACGTATTTAAGGTCCATGGGTCGAGGCCCATTGGGACGTACACAAGTCCGTTGAATGTAATTCCATCATAGTTTATGAAACGATATTTATGACAGGTTATGCCTTGGGAGCAATGATGGTTTGACACCCACATTGTAAGTACAATGTTGGTTAAATGTCCGCATTGTAACTCTCCTTAGGGCCCATTAATAGGCCCATACTTGCCGATAGCTTATCATCTTATAACATGCTTAGTATAGTTCCATGACTCATGCCATATGCATCATATGTATGCTTGATATGAGTAGTGACTAATCATAGCATATGCCATTGGGCAAATTATTTAGGGGACTCACTGATAGGAGTTACCCACATGAGCGCGTGGTATACACAGGATTGTTGCATAATTGGACATTGTGATTCATGCATATCGCATTTGTGTTTCGTGATCCTTGTACGTCCTAGTGACATCAGGGCCGTGGCTCCACAGACACTTCGTGGATGGCCGTATTGGATACCGGAAATACTGATTCTAGCATTGGGGCGCCATAGATGTCCCTGGATGAAAATCCCTGAACCCGATGGTACCAGAGGATAACTCCAACGTCAAGACCGAGTGGATATATGAGAGCATGAGGGTCGAATACCAGGAGGTCGCGTCTCCCACTATGTCGTGGTCGGTTGGAAAGGGGTGTGGCCTTACTCGCCTGAGAGTAGGGACAATATTAGACTGAGTTTGATCAGCTTGTGAATGGATCCGTTATCGACGTGCCGGATAGGTATTGGCAGACTATTGGCCAGGCGGATAGTAAGGTTTCTTACGCTCACTTGGACTGTGCGGCTAGGAGAGCGGCAGTGCCATTTGGAGTGTACTAAACCCCAGTGATTATCTTAAATGAGAACTGTACTGATATATGATGAAGATTAGCATGCTTGAGTTGTATCTTGCATTGCATGGTCTTGACATGACCGATAACATTCATATCTTGCACCGCATAGCCTTGGTACAGTTAGTTATATTTATGTACTCATTAGCACGATTTCACATTACCCTGACATTGCATTCTGAGCACGCTCATATTGCGCACACACTTACACCACCCTCTAAGCTTTCTATAAGCTTATGCATGATTGATGCGTGCAGGTGACACCAGGACGCAGCCGTAGTCTCGCCGCATGGAGCGTGCAGCCGAGCTTTTGGAGTTTCTGATATTATCGTTATCTTGTATTTCCCTTTATACGCACTGTACTCAAAGTTTTTGATCATAGTGGATTTTGTGATGGTGTTCTTGTGGTTATTGTTCGTGCGTTATGCTTGGTTATGCTCATTATGAATTAAATTCATCATTAGAAATCCTCCTTGTAGCATCCCAGGATCGGAACCTGGTATATGGTGCTGGGAGCCGAGAATGGGGTACTACGGAGGCTGTTGGCGCTGGATTTGGCAATAGGAAATTTTGTGAGCCCGGTTTCTGAGTTCGGGGCATGACAGGTTATCTTGACTTTCTACAGTTCAAAAATATTTTTTCCGAAATATTTCTTAACATCGAACTTAGGATTAAAGGTCATTGATACTGTTCTTTCATATTCAAACAGGGTCCCAACATTAATTTCTAATACCACTTATTGAGAGCCCATAGAAGTAAATAGAGATAAATCAAGTAAAGTATTCCAATTGCACAACCAACTTCAAACACAAACAAACTGAATTTTATGTGGAAAAACCCTTGTGGGAAAAAAACCACGGCATAAAGCGACAATAATGCACTATGAAAGCAGAAAATTACAAGAGATAGAGATTACCCAATTCAAACAATCCTTGAATCTCCCTAACTTATGCCCTTAAAACCCTAGAACAAATTGGAAATCCCTCTATATATTCCAAAATCCTAATTACACCCATATATACAGCCTCTATGAGGATCAAAACTAGAAACAAATCCCGTACTAATGCAATTCTATACGCGCGTTCGATGATACCTTTGATGGGACTTCGATGGCATTGATAGACTATCCATGGCATCAAACCCCTTCGATGTCATCGAGAAAATACTAAAACAATCCAGCAACAAAACATAGATTTTTCAAAATTTTCCGATGGGACTCTGATGACATTGACGACCTATCGATGACATCGAATCGAGTAGGACACCACAAAGTGTCCAACAGCCAACATGAGATTTCCATATTTTCTTAATGTCATCGAGCCGTTATCAATGGCATTTAACAGTTGTCAATGGCATTGAATGGTCTGTAAATGACATTGACAAACCCTGTTGTTGAACGATTTGATACATCAACAACATTTTTACCATTTGGTAAAGTGCTTTTGATATATACTACATTGAGATTCAATAGTAGTATATTTAAGATGCTGAGAAGGGTTAAATAAGATTTAGTTGTCTTCTGAAAGATTTAGTTATCTACTTTCAGAAGTTATGATAATTGATCCTTTTAAAGTGCCTGAGTGCAAAATTATTTTTAAAGCGTGTAAGTTTAATGGGACTTTGAACACTTAAATTGGGAAATTGCAAAGCCTATGCGGATGCTTGAGTTAGGAATTACATATCCTTCAAATCTTTTATCATCAATAATAAATCTGTAAAAGCCAACAAATGAAAAATAAAATCTCTGACATATTGTTGAAATCGGCCTATTATTCAAGGAGGAAATGTCCACACATGGTGCCTCACATGTGTGAGTGATCTAGACCTCTTTTGAGTGGGCTTCCCTTATCTTAGAGCTGTTTGGAAAATGGGCGTACCCTTAGACTATCGAGAGCCGTAAAGGGCAAGATTTGAAGCTCTTTTTTTTTTTTTTTTTTTTTTTTTAAATAATAATAATAATAATAATAATGTATCTTCCGGTAAATCCTAACATAAGTTTTGGCTGCTTGTGGCTATGAGGCATCCATGTTACTATGCATACATATGAAAAAAAAAAAAAAAAACTAATGCTTTTGAATCAAGTTAGGCCTGCCCCAGCCTGCCCTTGAGCGGGCATGGACCTAGCATAGCATGCCAAAAACTGATTTGGAAAAAATTTGGTTGGGCTCCGACTCAACCTAACTTGGCCCAAAAATTAATAAAATCCATATTTGCCCTTGAATTTTCTTAAATTTTCGTTCATCAAGTGGCCATCCATATACAAAGAAAGAAACATTTCAGAGGAATGAAATCAATGTCCACATTCAAGGTATATATTTTCTTAACTAAAGCTTAGAATTGCATATTTGTATTATACAATACATGTGCATATAAAGTCAAGTTAGATTGAGCTGGGTCATGTATAGTTGGGGTAAAATGATTTAAGTATAAGTACAACCCGAAAATTAATAGGGCCATATGTGAGGCCCAATGATTTAAGATATGCCATACATGCATTCTTAGTATGACTAGACCAAAAGAAGTTCAAATAAAAATGGAAGTAGTCTGTTAAAACCGAATTCGGTCCTACATAGGACATAACATAGCTAGATCCCAAGCATGTCCCGTTTGAAGAGATTTATTCTGGATATGCAGAAATTGTCATTTGAAGTGTTGATTGTAAAATATCTGTAACTTTTGATCCGAGAATCGTCAAGAAAGGCATAATTTATTGATCTTTATGTAATGGTGGTTCCGGTGTTAACCGACCTATACATCTGTTTTGTCAAAACACTCATCTCGCTATTCAAAATTGTGATTAAAAAAGAAGAAGCTAATTTTAGAAATTCTCACATTCACCATATATCCTTATTCTTAAAGTTTTAAGATTTTTGTCTTTTTTAGAAATTGCTTATGATGCTATTAGGAGTATTATGATACAGTTTATATCTCAACATTTCTATTTTTGGTAAATTAGGCTTTAGAAGATTTTTATTTTCTGGATAACTTCTAAATAAATTAGGGTTTGCTTTTATCTTTGGAAGGCATAAACTTTCGAAGAGGGATGTCTGCGGCCATCTTTTTTATTTTTTTTCTTAATGCAAATAGTCTGCTCTCATATTGTATTTACATTTGTGCATAGACTACACCACATGTGAATTAGGAGTCTATAATAGTTTTCAGCAAAAAAGAATAAAGAAAAAAGAAAAAAGTTTACACCACATGTATTATTAAGGAGCCCAGGCAACAAAGGCCGAGTGGTGGGCATTGCACCACGTACACGTAGCTTTAAACTAGCCAGATCTTTGTTCATCAGTTCCACCTCACGTTAGGACACCGTACCAAAAATTAAAATTAGCCAGATCCTAAGACTCAAATAAACGAGCAACATGGATAAAAAAAAGAAGCTAGGAATCAACCACTATTGAAATTGGGTAGCATTGTACCTTTGTGCAGGCTAGGTATCTGTGCCATAGAAACTAATTCAAAAAAAATAATTTTAATTTTGAACGGTACGATAATGTATATAATATATCCGTTGGGTCCATCTATTTTACTACAATATTTTTAAGCATGAGACAAAAATGTAGCAGATACAACACTCACGTGGCCCACACCAAAAAAAACAGTGGCCCCACAAATTTTTTAACGAGAAGTATTTGATTCCCTTTTTCGTATGGTGTGGTCCACTTGAGTTTTGGATATACTTTAACTTTTTTTACTCATATTATAAATTCAAATGGCATAATAAATGAACGGTGTGGATAGGCGAAATTCATCACAGTGGACCTATATAAATTTTGTAATGTTTTCAGTTCCGTGTAAAAAAAAAGTAGCCAAATTAGAAATGTTGTAAATATATGGGGAAATAATTATTACTATTTTACCTGGTATTTACCAGTGTGCTGGAAAATCATACGGGCATGTCTCTGTACATTTCCTTCGCCCTTTTCAACCTCCAGTACATTTTATGTCTTCATTAATGTGCCGTATCACGTTGAAATGGCCATGTGATCAGCAGAGATGGACACGTGAACAGCACGGTACAAATGAAAGTTCTCGTTCATGAACCAGGAAATATAACCTCCATCACGTTATGGATGTCCGTATCTTAAGTGGGCCTGACACGACCCCAATACCAAAGATGACCGTCCACGAATACAAGTACGGATAAGCAGGGCTCTACATGCGTGAGCAGCGCTACGTACCGGGATGTACCTTGCACACCAAGATCCACGTGGATGGAGATTTATTAGATCCACCCCATTCATCAGGTTCGCTGACTGGTATGCACTGTGGAATAAAAAATCATGACCATCGATAACTCAGGTTGGCCATATTGTATTTTTTAGGGTTTCAAAATAAATAAAAATAACTTTTTAAATGATTGAAAATTCCCTTTTTAATTTTAATTTTTTTTTATTAAGCAATAAAGATAAAATAAGCAATAAAGGCGCTTTTTTTTTCTTTTTTTTTTTTTTTTTTTTCTTATAAGGGTGTGAGTTTAGTCGTACATTGAGTAGGCAGAGAAAAACACCTGGGTTTATAAAATGATGATTTTGCATAGAGTTTAGGCGGTTTTAGGAGCATGTAAATTTGATTCTTCGGAGAAAGTTATTCCATCAGCCTCAGTTTATACCATGAATCACGCTCGCGCACGTCAGGCCGTGGACGCAGTGGGGTGGGATAGATGTGCGTGAGCGCACACGAGTACTTGGAAAGCCTAAACGTATTTGTTGCCTATATATATATATCGATTTTCTTTTTGCAACGGTTGACCAAAGTGGTCATTTCTTTTAAATTTCCAAATAGAGCCTAAAATTCAAAGGTTTTCTCCTTCGAAAACCCAACCGCCATGTCTGTTGTTATGGGTGCATACACACCCATCATTCTATGCAACCTTTGAAGTCTATAAAATGACTTTTCTATTTTCATTTTTTAAAAAAAATTTATCAATTTATTCAATTAATTCGTCTATCTCTGGCTCTCTAACTTTTTGCTACTGTTTTGTTTTTCGGTTCGTTTGGTTCTATCTTTGGGTTAGACATACAGTAATGGTTCAGGTCTGTAATGCCCTGAATTTCGAGGGTCGAGCAATACTCGACTCCCGAGATTCCGGGTGTCACTTATGCTTTTGCGAAAGCATACGTATTTGGTACATTTAGTCGAGTATCACAGTCGGTGTAGGACAAAACCAGACAATGCAATATACTTTGAAATGAAGACATTAAAATAACCCAATTAACACAAACAAACAGACCATATCCATCTAGAGTACGGGTCCACAGTTGGGGCCCAATATACAAAAGTCAATGATAATGCAAAAGTGTCGACATAGCGCCTGATAAAACAAAACACTCGACTTGTCTAATCAAGTAGCATGTTGGCTACATCACTTGCCCGACTGCTGAAAGTGTGAGAACTCCTCTGAGTCCTTGTACACTCCCTCTAATGGGTCAGACTCTATAGTACCTACATCTACAACAATGTTTGGTTGGTGTTTTAAAACACCGATCCAGAGTGGGAGTGAGTGATCAACTTAGTGGTTCCATTAACTGTAAGTTACGCATGTTATCAGTTCCACTAGCACAAGTAATGATAACGCGACTTCAATACTTAATTCATAAATGCTCTTGTTGGTGCATGTGCATGCTGTCATAAGATGATGCATGTCCTTACAATCCAACACTCCCTCATAAGCAAGTCCAATGTCACATTCGCAAATGCCAACACTCCTTTAACACGCGACCACAATGCCCAAGTTGCCACAGCCTAAACTAATGTGTTGTAATGAATGTTCATGTTAGCCGAGTGAATTAATTAAGTTTGTTCATCCAACAGAATTGGTGAAGCTGAAACACCTCCATTTAGTCAATGGCCTTATCCAAATTGCTAGGCTTAAGGCGGCCGTAGTGGCTCTGTACCTGCGATCCTTGATCTGCCTAAGTTCGTCACTCCCAGTTGAACTCATACGATAGGCAAGATTGTGAAATAAATTGCTCGCAGTCACTATAGGGAGGCTTATCACCCTAACATAGGTTGACAACACATGGTGTCCCATACCACCTTGCCCGACTCCCGAGACTCAAGGATCGTATCACTAATGTTTATTAGTAGGCCTCTTAAAGGTATGGGTGCTCCAGATTCAAGCAAGCGTGATCGTACATAGTGGACACACATGGTTGGTCGGCTATTTGGATAGTTCGATTGACTCAAGCAAACCTCGGCGTAACTAGCATTGGGTGCAAGCATCCCGTGTAGTCCAACTACTGTCAGTTGTCTGCGTTCGGTCCGAGTCAGTCGGACTAGTTTGAGGCGACGGATCTAATTAGGGCTACCCTCGTGGTTCTGTAGTTTGCCGACCAACCTGACTACCCAAGTAGTCCCGGTCGGTTAATTTAACTACCATAACTACAAGGAGGAATGCAAACAGTGAATCAAGAAATTCTACTTTATCAGGTATTTTATTGAACATGCAGGCTGTATTTTGACTAAGATAGCATTTTTATGAGAGGTGAAGAAAATTAAGCGTATATACGGGCGTGTAGGAGGAAACATGAGCAATAAATTAGAAAATTCAACTTATTCTAGTAACCATTCGAACATGCAGAATTCATTACACAGGAGCAACAAATCATGGAAAGTAAACAAGTCATATGACTATGCGCAGGTTAGCATGCATTCATCCATTCACGACACAAATCATAAATCGTGACACGAGGTTCAATAAACGGTAACTTAGGGGTAATGGTCCACACCTTGGATTGGTACGTTGAATTCAGACTCGCTCCTAGGGCTAGGGTTCTGTAGGTCGTCTTATCGGTGCCCCGTATCAGCATGGTTAGCTCATAATGATACATGCAATTGGCCTTCAAGGACCAAATCTCAAAAGAAACTTGATAGTTACTTTTAACTGTCGTCGGGGTAACTCCAATGGTGAGGTGTAATCGCGGATACGTCGTGGGCTAGTGGGGATGGGACGAATGCTCCAATCAACCCCCTCCTACACCTTCTCCCTCTCTTCTTCTTCTTCTTCTTCTTCTTCTTCTTCTTCTTCTTCTCTCTCTCTCTCTCTCTCTCTCTCTCTCTCTCTCTCTCTCTCTCTCTCTCTCCCGCCCCCCTTTATTGCAACTGAAATTTTGTATGAGAGTGAGAGAGTGGAAAATGGGGGCTATTTATAGTGTCAGGATGCGCACAAATAGCCTTAGTGCCCCTTTCTCCAATAAACTTGCCCTAAAGGACGCTATTTTCGACTTTCAGGGCCTTTCGGGGCTCTATTGGCTTATATACACCAGGGGGCGGGTGCCCCGCTATGAGATCTACATTTCATCACAATCGGGCATCTATCAGACACTTCGATTTGTCGTAGGGTAACACTTAGGATTGACGATCGTTGGTGATTAATCAGGGTCACCGCCATATAGATATGACTGGGAAAATATCTTTAACTCGTACCTTGAGTTTGGTCACGATCTAACTGTCAGAAAGCCACAACTTCGTGAAAGAGCGGAAGACCGATTTCACTTAAGTTTCAGGTTTCATCCTATGGCATTCTCGTATTCCAAGCATTCGCCCTCTTGACCAAGTTGAGCAGTTTTGGACACTTTCTTGATTGCCACCCGCGATGGGTGTTGAGCCTAGTGAGACAGACTATTTCTTATAGTTTTGGGCTTAACGGACCTACGATACGTGGCCTAGCTCTATTTTGCTTTATCGGGGTGAATCACGAGAGAGTAAACCCTCGGGGCTCCTTCCAGGTCCTCGTTGTTCTTAGGGTTAGCTATGTTTGTGGCGTTATCCATCCATTATTTGTAGGAGTGGTTATTCGGCTGTAAATACCTTTAGTCCCTGGGTTCCATGCATTTGTCCTTTCTAGCTTGTTTGACACGGTCCTGGGGCAGCTCCACTGGTGAGCGCCCTAGGATTTAATGCCAATTTGTCTCAGACGTTACAGGGTCTTTATACATTAAGTGTGTCGATATGACGAGACAATATTCAAAGGTATCTTGTAGGCTGATTGTTCAATATTCTTGTTGCACTGCATGCAATGTCAAAAGGAGGGCAAATCAACTTCAAGTCGAGTGATTATTTATGCCTTAAATCAATAAGTTTATTTATTTTTATTTTTTTTATTTTTTATTTTTTAATTCTTCTTTACTTGAATTTCCATTGTTATTTTCTTTTACATTTTTTTTTTAAATTATGGATTTAGAGATACAAATTTCTAACAATCTTGAAGTTAATCTATTGATCTGTACATCTATAACAATGGCAAACATAATAGTAAACCAAACCACCGAATTATATAAAATTGAACCATTTTATGGAAACCCTTTTAAAATGTGGAAACAAAAACTCACATTGTTTTAGATATATTAAAAGTATCATATATGTTATCTGATACTTTCTAATATGAAGCCGACAAATAATCTATGGTAAGGGATGACTCCAATTGCAAAAATTATAATCTAAATTCCATTTTTAATGAACTGTATGACGTGTATGCTACATATTAAAGAGCCAAGGATATATGGTTTGCATTGGCTAAGAAATGTGTTAGAATAAGTCAGTGCGAAAAAGCATATTATTTCCTTCTTTCTAAACTTTTCTATGTTATATAATAAGCCTATATCTAATCAGATAGTTGAGTATCAAAGTTTAGTGCACGTGTTTATATCTGAAGGACTAAAAATGGACGATGTTTTCCTAAGAAGTGCTCTAATTGAAAAACTCCCTCTATCCTGGAACGAATACAAAAATTAGATAAAACACAATAAAAATAGGATGTCAATGAAAAATATTATCGTACATATCCAAATAGAGGAAGTCAATCATATAGTAGATTAAAAGGAAAATGCTATTAGCCCTGCTTCAAATATTAACATAGTTTAAACAAATTAAGAGAATAAACTGATCAAAGGATCATGTTCTCACTGTAGAAAGGCATGTCACCTTATCGATCAATGTTGATACTTATAAGGGACTTGTTTCCACTATGGAAAACCATGTCATCATGTTGAATAATGTAAGCTCAAAATAAGAAAGGAAAATCGGTAAAAAAGAAAGAAAAATATTTTCTTTGTGAATGCATCATATTGGAGAGTAAAGGCACAAGAAGAAGTCTTCTCAAGCTCAAGACAATCTGACTGAACAAATAGACAAGATAAAATATTCGTTGTTGTATCTGAAGTAAACATTGTCAACATAATTCATAGGGTACTAGACATTGGGGCTACATGTCACATTTGTAAGGATCGAAGCATCTTTGCCTCTTACCAAGTTGTAGGAGATGAATAAGTGTTTATGGAAAATGCTCAAAACTCCTTAGTAGTTAGAAGAGGAAAAGTGATCTTAAAGCTCACTTATAAAAAGATCCATTCATTGAATAATGTTTTGCATGTTCTTGATAATAAAAAGAATCTAGTTTCTGGCTCCCTCCTAAATAAATTTGGTATCAAATTGGTTTTTGATTCAGAGAAGGTTGTACTGTTGATGAATGGGACATTTGTTCGGAAGGGTTACTGTTGTGATGGACTGTTCATACTGAATGTATATTCTATTGATATTAATAAGATGAATTCTAGTTCTACTTGATTTATGGCGCAATAGATTAGGACATTTAAATGTAGATGTTCTGAAAAATAATGAAGAAATTAGGTCTTATACTTGATTATTTGAATCAAGACCAAAAAAATGTGAAGTGTGTGTAAAATCTAAGTTACATAAGAAATCATTCAAATAAGTCTTTAGAGAATCTGAAATTCTAAAACTGATTTATGTGATTTGTGTGATTTTAAGAATCACATGTTTATAAATGGAAAAAGATACTACATAACCTTTAAGAATGACTTCTCGAGGTATATTAGGGTATACCTACTAAGAAGTAACATAAAACCTTAGAGTTCTTTATCAAGTATAAGACGAAAATTGAAAACCAGTTAAGAACCTTGGAGTTATGCCCGACCAGTCTTGGCTCGACCGGTCGAAGGTGCTCGACTCGAACTCCAACGACTAAAATAGCCAATTTTTCGTCCTGCTAGACCAGTCGAGGGTGTCCTACGACCGGTCGAGGACGTCCCACGACCGGTCGAGCGTTACGTAATTTTTGCGCGGATTGCGTAAATTTGAGACAGTTTATGGAAATTTTCACTCGGTGCGAAAGTCTAAGGCCTAAAACTATAAATAGGGGTCCTTAGGGCATCCCTAAGCATCATCTAGGGTTTGAGGAGTGGAGCAAAAGTGTGGAGAAGCCATCGCCAAGAGTTTTTTCTTCCATTTCTTAGTTATTTTTATGCTTTTCTTAAGAGATTTTAGTTCAATCATGTCTATGGTTGTCTGAACCTCTTAGTTAGGGCTAAGAGGTGAAGCTTGTAGCGTGATGAGATATTTCTATTGCTTTGATTCATGTTTATATTGAACTCTCTTTGATTCTAGTTTAATTATAAGGAATACTTTTAGTTTTTAATGGTTTGTTGTGACTCAAATTACAATGGATCTGCGATAGCTTTGAGTATGTTCTTTTCATGTTTTGAGATTGTGAAATTAGGAAATACTGTTGTTCACCATCTTCCCTTAGGCATGGTTGGATGATGGAATCCTCCCTAACTTTCACAATTCTCCCAGATTGGTTATGGGATTGGTAAATCCTATTGTTGGCCTTGTCTCCTGGGCATGATTTTGTGATAGAATCACTTCCAGTTCTCACACCTCTCATCCATAAAGAACTAGGTCAAAGGAAGTTCAGATTTAATTTTACTGAGATATCTTCCAATTGGATAGGATGAGACTCTGATTCTATTCGTGTGACTTGAATCAAGCATAGATCTCCTTGATCTCTACAAGTAGATCCTTGGAAACCCTAGTTTCCCACCTTTGAATTTCTTAAGTTTTTCATTAAATCTCTCACAATTACTCTCAAATATCTCATATTTAGGTTTTCATCTTTTTCTAGTTCTTCTTCTAGTTGTTTTCAAAATACGCACAAGGTTAGTCCTTGTGGATTCGACCTCAGTCTCACCGAGATTATTACTACATTGCGACCCTACACTTGGGGTTGTGAACAAGTTCTTGGCGCCGTTGCCAGGGATTAATGGTTACGTTTTTCTGAGATTAGCTAGTTTTAGAATTATGTTAAGATTAATGTTTGTTTTCTGTTTTTAGAAACTTTATAATTCTAGGTTTAGAAACTTGCCTAATTTGCTTTTATAATCTAATTTTTTTTCTCTTTCTAGAAACTTTCTAGTTTTTTATTTTAGAAATTTTCCTTTTTCATTTTTAGAAACTAGTTTACTTTCCTAAATAGTTTTTAACTTTCTAATTTTAGAATTTCTATTTTTAGAAACTAACTTGTTTTGTTTTGTTTTGCAGGATTTTAATTAGGAACTTCTAATTTGGTAACTTCTTTCAAATTCCCTCTCTCTTTCTATTTCTAGATTTCTATTTTCTTTCTTTCTTCTAAGTTTAGGTTAGAATCTGAATTGAGGGCTGAGAGTGTTTTATGCCTAAGTAGGTCTGTGACAATACTCGACATCTTTTGAGTGAAGGAGGATTGGTTGAGGGGTTATCTATCCATCACAGGATTAGGCATTACTCGAGATCCTGAGAGTTAATTAAAGTGATGGCTGCAAATCAATTGGTTAATCAACCAAGAAGACAACCTCAACCTCGGGTTGAGGAAGTCCAGTATGAGAATGAGGTGCATCAAGCACCCCCGCCTCGTACTTTACGAGATTAATTACAACCGGCGGGGGTGAGCACGCCCTCATGCATGGTTTTTTCAAAAATTACAGGACACATGGATATTAAGCCAGGGGTGATCCAACTCCTTCCAAAATTC
This sequence comes from Magnolia officinalis, assembly GCA_021015155.1. Lineage (NCBI taxonomy): Eukaryota > Viridiplantae > Streptophyta > Magnoliopsida > Magnoliales > Magnoliaceae > Magnolia > Magnolia officinalis. The sequence goes on along the minus strand of JAJHSJ010000004.1, from coordinate 31,288,319 downwards.
TATGGACTTGAATATGAAAGTCCGTACTTGCACTTGAAAGAGTTTGATGAGATCATAGACACTTTATATTTTCCAGACGTGTCTGAAGACACAGTCAGACTAAAACTCTTTCCCTTTTCTTTGAAAGAGAAAGTTAAGACGTGGTTGCATTCACTACGTCCTAGATCTATTAGCACATTGTCACGTCCCAAACTCGGAAACCGGGCTCACAAAATTCCCGATCGCCGAATCCGGCGCCGACAGCCTCCGTAGTACCTCATTCTCGGCTTCCAGCGCCCATACGCCAGATTCCGATCCTGGGATCCTACATGGAGGATTTTCAGTATGATTTTTTTTTTTTTGTAAATGAGCATAACCACAAGCATAACCAAGTCACAAAATAGCAATACCATATATCCACTATATCAAAAACTTTTAAGTACAATGTGGGAAGAAAAATACGAGATGATCAAAAGGCTCCCAAAATGATCAGATCCGCACTCCTGCCTCAGCACTGCTACTGTCCAACGCTACCTGCACGCAACGGTCGTGCATAAGCTTACAAATGCTTAGAGGGTGGTGTAAGTGTGTGCGCAAGGTAAACACCAAGTGTACAAATCAGAGTAAGGCGGAAATATGCGGTAAGTCCATGAATGCTACCAGCTGTATCAAAGCTATGCAAGGCATGAATGCTATAGGTCATACCAAGGCCATGCGATGCGAAACATGAATGCTATCGGCTATACCGATGCAATGCAAGGTCTGCATAGCCGAATGCCATATGCGAGATGTAATACAAGCATGTCAGTCCTCATCAAGTACACATATTAGTACAGTTCCTCTCTGAATATCACCGGGGTCTAATATACCTCACACAGACTGCCTCCTCCCTAGCTGTACAGTCAAGCAAGTGGAAAAGACCACACTATCCACCTAACCAGTAGTCTGCCAATACCTACCCGGCTCATCGATAGCGGACACATTTGCGAACTGGTCAAACTCAGCCTAGCTTATAGCCCCCTCACTCAGGCGGATAAGGCCACACCCCCTTCCAACCGACCACGACACAGTGGGAGACGCGGCCTACTGGTATTCGGCACTCGGGCGCTCGTGTATCCACTCGGTCTAGACATTGGAGCATCCCCTGGTACTAAAAAGGTTCTGGGACTTTCACCCAAGGACATCCTAAGTGCCCACAGTGCTAGAACAATGTATTTTCGGTATTCGATACGGCCATCCATGATGTGACTGTGGAGGCCACGACCCTGATGTCGCTAAGGCGTGCAGTGATCACGACACACAATGCAAAATGCATGAGTCACACCGTCAAATCATGCAGCAATCCAGCGCGTACCGCATGATCATGTGGGGCACTCCGTCTCATCAGGAGTCCCGTAAATGTCTCAGCCTAACCGGCTTATGCTATGATCAAATATCCCTCACATCAAGCATATAGTGATGCGTATGGGTATGAGTCATGGAGTTACACTAAGCATGCTATGAGATGATGAACTATCCTCACAGAAGGTGGGCTTGGATGGCCTACGCACAACAAGCACGGGCCTATAAATGGGCCTAGGGAGATTATAATGCGGACATTAAACCAACATTATTCTTACAATGTGGACGTCAAACCAACATTGCTCCCAAGGCATGGCCCACCATTACCATGGAGAAATCACACATTGCAATGGACCCTAGGGATAACCCATTGGCCTCGATCCATGGGCCTTAGATACATTAAATGAGTCATATCGCATGGGCCTTATATTCATCAAATGGGCCACATCAATGGGCCGCACTAATGGGCCTTATGTACATTGCAATGGGCCATAGCCCATGGGCTTTTGGATACATCACCATGGGTCACATAACATGGGCCTTATATACATCAAGGTAGGCCTCAATGGACGACCATAAATAAATCAGGATGGGCCGTAACAATATAAGTGGTGATAATGAATTCCACCATTAAAATTCCTAGGGCCCACCATAACATTTATTTCTCATACAATCTGTTCATAGAGTCACCAAGAACTTGGTGGCCCAAGGGTCTAATGATGGACGTTCAGTCCTCACTGTACAGTGGGGTCCACATGATAAATAGATCTATCTTAATTTTTTTTTTTTAGCCTCAAGCCTTAAGACAAGCTTGCCAATTGGTGGACGGTTTGGATGCAACACAAATATCATGGTGGGGTCCACCAATGTGTGGCCTACTGTGGGGCCTACTGGTCGTCCAGCAGCCTGCTGGATGGCGTGAATAAAACACATACATTCGGTGGGTGCCACCGTCCGCCTGGACAGTGAGCAAATAAAATACATACATCTGTGTGGGTCCCATGTGGGGCCCATGGTAATGTTTATTTTCCATCCAACCCGTTCATAAGGTCACGTGGTCCTGGGTGAAGGGTGAAAACAAATTTCACCTTAATCCGAAACTTCTATGGCCCAAAAAAGGGTTTCAATAGTAGAGTTCAATCACCGCTGTTTTCTTGTGGTGTGGGCCGCCTGAAATCTGGATCTATCTGATTTTTGGAGGGGACCCACCTCAGGGGGTGGTCCACCTCATGGATGGATTTGATGTCAAATAAACATCAAGGTGGGGCCCACGACTAGGCCATGGGTAGCCTGACCGTCCGCCCAGCGTAGGACGCCTGGCGTCCTGCCTTCTGACAGCAGCAGCAGCATGCTGCTGCAGTATATTTTTATTTATTTATTTATTTATTTATTTTGAACACTGGATGGTTTTTTGTGTGTGAGGCCCACACATGATGGATCTACCCCGTCCAATGGCCTCCATGGTTCAACACAAGCCAAACGAGCCCAATATTGAATATTTTTCGGTGTACAGAAATGTTAAGGAAGTTTTAAACGATGAAAATCGTCGTCTGCAATGCTATGGCCCGCCTGAGGGTCAGATTAACCTCATCTCTTGGCTTAACGCTTAAAATGAGGTAGGAAAGGGGATGGACGACTTGGATTGAATCCAATCATCAAGGTGGGGCCTATACAAGTGGCCCACCCCAAAATGCCTTGAACCAAGTTGATATTTGTTTTCATGTCCAGCGTCCAAGGGACGCTGGACGTTCTGACACATAGAATGTCTTAAGGTGGGCCCTGCCTAGGTGGGCCACCACATGGTTTGGTGGTGTGGAGCAATACATAGGAAGTGGGCCTCACCTACAAATGACCCGGATCCCATATATGCTTCATGGTGGCGGTCCATCCAAGTGGGCCACATGGCCACATCATCACACACATAAAAAAAATGAACAAGAGAGGGAGAGAAAAAAAGAGGGAGTGGGACACACGTGTGATGGAGGGACCCCGACACTATGGGCCCTCCCTTGCATCCAATCATACATCAAAAGATAATCATAGTGGGCCATTGGCCATATCTTAGGGTCCAAAGCGAGATCCATACCATTGATCGGTGGGCCTCACTTGCTCCTCTAAGAAAGCATGAAAACTACCTTATCAAAGCACCCACCTAGCGATCTCCTTGGTCCGTTGGAATGCCTATCTCCTTGTGCTCCTCTTTGATGGTGGAGATGGGAAATGGATGGATAGGATGATGGGTTTTGGAATGGGAAAGGTGGGCCTCACACATGCATTTTTTCTCTCATGGAAGGCTTGTACGTGGGTGCTCTTGGTTGCTTGGAATTGTGGTGAGAAATGAGAAAGAGAGAGAGGGTTATAAGGGAGAGAGAGTGATGGATGTGAGGTGAGTGATGTGAGGTGAGTGATGGGTGAGGTGAGTGATGGTTTGACTTTGGTGGTTGCTTTACTTGTGGAGAAAGGAAGCATGGGTTGCTTTGTACTTGACATTGAAGTGATTGATTGATTGATGTGATTGATTGATTGATGGGATTGATTTAACATTGTGTAGAGATTCTCTTGGGATTGAGAAAGCGTGGTGTTTCTTCGAAATAAACGCCGGCTCATATCTTCTGGTCAGGGTATCGGATCGGTGCGTGAGTCGCGGCGTTGGAACCGCGGCAATGGTGCGGTCGCAATGATATAGGTTTCAGATTAAACCGACTCGAATCTACAGGATACGACTTACGGTCATACGCAACGTCGATTACAAGTCGCAGGTCATCGGAATTCGACGGGAAGAATCGCGGAAGTCGACGGAACAGTACGGACTAGGATACGGGTCTTACACACATGGAATGATATGATAAAAGAGTTCATAAAGAAATTTTTTCCACATCATAAAACAAACACCCTTAGGAAGTCAATCATGAACTTTGCCCAAAAGGAGGATGAAACATTCTTCCAATGTTTGGAGCAGTTCAAGGATCTTGTCAATTCATGCCCATACTATGGTTTTGAAACGTGGCGCATTACACACTTTTTCTATGATGGTTTGACATCTTCCATGCACCAATTGGTTGAGACAATGTGCAATGGGGAATTCATGAATAAAAATATCGATGATGTGTGGGATTACTTGGATAGACTTGCTGAAAATGCACAATCATGGGACACTTACCTAAAATCAAGCACCACTTTTAGGCCCACTCAATCAAAGGAGAGGGGTGGATTATACCTTCTGAAAGAGGATGATGATATCAATGCTAAAGTGTCTAATCTCATAAGGACATTTGAGGCCATAGAACTAAAGAAGGATAAGGTTAAGGAAACGATTTGCGGTATTTGTGCTTGTAACGTTCATACAACTGAAAATTGTCCAACAATACCTGCCTTTCAAGAGGTGTTGAATGAGTAATCTAATACTGTGAACAATTACCAAAGACCTGGACCTACCTTCAATACATACAATCCTAATTGGAGAAATCATCCAAATTTCAGTTGGAGGAATGGATAAATAGCTACTCCTCAAGGTTTCTTTAATCAAATTCCAAATCAAGGGAAACCTCAAGATGATCCGGTTCTAAAACATATTCAAGACCAATAGCTACTAAATCAGAATTTGGCATAAGCATTCTAGGATATTAGATCAACATTGGAAACCCTTGCGTCATCTATTCAAAGGATAGAGTCGCACTTAACAATTGGGGGAAAGGGGATGCTTCCAGCTCAACCTTTTCCCAATTCAAAACCACAATATAAAGTTAGTGACCATAGCTCTTCAAATAAGATGGAGCAAGCTAAATCTATCACCACTCTTAGGAGTGGAAGACCATTAACAAAACTATTTCGATTAGGGCTGAAAAGCCTAAAGACCCGAAAGAGGACAAGATTATAGACTTAGCACTGCTCCATAAGAATTAGAACCAAAACTTCAAGGCAAGCCGATTGCCTCATTCCCCTAATGGTTGGTTGCACCAAAACCTCTCTCTAACTCTCAGGACATTCTAGAGGTGTTGAAACAAGTGAAGGTTAACATCCCTCTTGTAACATCTCAAAAAATTCCGTACAAAGACCCGAGTACCACCTCAAGCAGAAATCACTCAAGATCGAATCGTTTAGGAATTAGACAAAATTAACTAAGTGTTAAACTAGATTAGCTACGAAATCCACTTGATACACTTTAAATACAATCTGCAAGACCCAAAACTTGTAGAATCATTGACGCTAGGTTACCCTAAAATCTAGGATCAATCTCATTACCCAGTTGATCTTGGGAGCACATTGAAACTCCGTATCGGATCTGGACCACATGTTGAAAGTCCGATTACTACGAAACCATATGATTACGACCGCCTTGCTGGGCTTGACAACCATCTCGGAAAGCAAGTCCAAATAGTGTCCCGGGGCTATTCGCTTGAGCCCGGAGTGAAGTGTGTGAGAAACGTGGATATTTTAGAAATAAAAAATCTAAAGTTAAGAAATCTGAGACTTGTCGCTTGCGGGCCGAATATAAGGATTCAGACCGTCAAAATCTGACCCAAATACACCCTCGGATCAAGAGAAATTTCATACACGGGCTAGCGTACTTGTGGCCCATATCGGTGATCGTGGACCGTTGAACGGAAACTGGTCCGCTGCGGTCGATCTGTAAATCCGATTGGACTAAAAGCTTAACTCGACCTAGATCCATGGTCAGGGAGCCTAAGTCCGACCTTTGGCTCAAGGGGGCTCCGGAAGTGCTTCGTTGAGCTGAAACAGACGTCCTTTAGCTATAACCTAAGTATACCTTGGCCCTAGGGCCATTTCCATCAGTTTTAGGCCTATATAAGGACCTTAAACCCTCTCTCATTCATTCCATACGAATTTGAGAAAACCTAAGAGAGAGAAGAGAGTAAAGAGAGAGAAAGTGTGAGAGAAGTGGGAGAAAATTCCTAGTACTCTAGCCTGCCATTCTACGCGCTTAACCATCCCTATCTAATCGCTATTCCAGCGATTCTGACTTCATTCTTAGGTAAGAAAACCTAACCCTAATCCGTTCTAGGGTTTCAAATAGTGAAGTGATGAAATAGCTAACCTAGTTCATGCTATATAGGTTGTCATTCTGCCGGTGATAAAGGCTACGTGTTTAAAACGACTCCGTTACGCATTTATCGGCGTAAGGTGCGGACAATAGACATATAGATTATGGTTTTCAAGGCTTTCAATGTCAGTTAATGGTTTATTCTTGATGTAGGTGCTATTTCACATGCATAAAGTGATGTCTGTTTCATTTTTTAGTTATACGTTAACTAGGTTGAATATACTGTATTCCTCGTATTTATAGAAAATACCGTATATGTATGAAATTCGGATTTGTGCTTGCCATGATTAATTGTTGTCTACGTATGCTAGATGCATGTGTATCAACTTCTGGGTGAACGGATTAGCCTAATACATGTTATATTAACATACGTCGTGTATGTTACAATGCGTAGTCTAAGTGTTTGATCAAAGGACTAAATGACTAACTATCGTGGCTATGCGATTGTTGTGTAGGCGGCAATCCTTTGACGAAAGGACTTGCCCTAATACATATGCTAACCAATACATACCATGTATGATATAATGTGTATGCTAAGTGTTTGTAAACATGTCTGTATGAATAAATACTTGTAAATTGTTCTTTAAATGGGTGTTGAGATAGGATTCTCAGCTACTCTAATGATGTGTATGATTTCCTCCATATGCCTTGTTTAATATTCATTGCTTTTCCCTAGAAATGCGTAAGTGCAGATTCATGTTTATGTTGTACTTCATAACATGCTTAACTGATTGTATGATTTGAATCATTACTCCATTACTGCTTGAGTATCTCATATGCTAGATTGTTATAATTGAATGTATTTGGGGCTATTATATAGTCCAGGAAATCGGTAATAGGCCCTGCTTTGGTGGATAAGGTTGTTTTCGCTGCATTGGATGTGTTCGGTGAACCAGAGCCGTACTTTGGTTGGCGACAGTGGCTAGGCCACGCAGAGTGCTTGCGTACTTCATGTCTTTCAACTTGTCGTGCTCTCGGGCTAGTTGAGCTCATCAAGTAACCCAATTTGCCTATTGTATGTTCACCTTGTATGGACACTAATGCCTGATCCTAAGGTACCAAACTCACCAGTGAAATCCCGTTTAACCTTAGTACCTCGATCCGCTAAAACTCATGAGCCGGACATGGTGGATGAGACACCGTGGTCGGGCTATCGGCCTACACTGGGGCGATGAGCCTCCCTGTAGTGACCAGTGAGCAATACTGCCTCGTGAGCCGAATACGGTGGTATGAGACACTGTGTTCGAGCTGTCGGCCTATACTGATTTGGTGACGAGCCCTTTGTAGTGACCTCGAGCATACTCTGAACCTGTGTAGAGGCGACGAGCCTTTCCGTAGTAATCAGAATATACACTAAGCCTGTACTGATTTGGTGACGAACCCTTTGCAGTAACCTAGAACCGCAACCTCGTATGAGATTTACTAGGACTGATGACCCTAGAATAGATCCTTGTTGGGGAATGATATAAGGGAGGTACCTTAGTTTTCCAATCCTGCTGTATGAAAAGGAATAATAAGAACTCGGTAGTCACGCTCATAACATCGTACTGCATGTGCCCCGGGTTGAAGAGCACAGAGGGAAGAAAGCATGTCGCGATCGTAAGATGGTGTCGCACAAGGGAGTGTAGGCGAGGGCATACATCATGACTATATTTCATCCTTGCATTAATAAGAATATCTAGGATTGTTTGATTGTATTGTTTTATCATTACTGCTTAACTGATTTGATAACATGTTAACCTTTGCTCTATGATTCCACTGAGTTGATCACTCACTCCCACGTTCTGGGACGGTGTTCTGAACACCCACCAGACTCTGTCTTAGATGCAGATGATGATGCAACTCAGGAGGCGGAGCCTGATTACTATGACGATTAGGACAAGTTCTCTTATATGCAGATCTCCGGCGGCTTCGCTTAGGCTATCCGGATCGATGGGGCTACAGGGATTATCATGGCAGTTGTACTGTTTGACATTTTGATTTTAAGACTATTATATGTATATGGTGACTCAGTGATGTATTCATACTCTGGAGACCGATCGTGATCTTTTGACTTATATACGTTTATTTATGTCTTTCAGTCTTCCGCGTGCATTTTACAACTTGATCTGGAGTATGAATTACTGTTTTGGTATAATCTCGCTCATGATTAATGCACTAACACAGACAATATTTAATCATAAGCATATATGTTGCATAAGTGATGTTTTGGAACTCGGGAGTTGAGTTGCTACTCGACCCCCGATTTTCAGGGCGTTACAAGTTGGTATCAGATCATGATTTGGATTAAACCGGACCTGGGTTATTGTTACACGCCGTATGCTGACGCAAATTCAACTTAGGTGGGTGTGAGAAAATGTAGAAACAGTCATAGGAGTCCCAGTTTCACCAATTGACAAAGTTTACCGAAAACGATCGCTTAAAGCGACCCCGGATCACTCCTAGATCGTCAAACGACGGGTCTAGACCACAGATTACCCTATCCCAGCCTTAAAAAAACCCTTATGTGCAGATGTACATCAGAATCATGCCCGAAAGGACCTGAAACAAAGCAAACCGGAGTTGGGGGCCTAATGGAACCTATCCAAAGGGACATAGGGTGGGCCCCACACATTTTTAGGACCCAGGGGGCAGGAGTACCTCGCCCCATGGGCGCGTCTTCCCCGGGAGCTCCAGAGACCAGCGAGGACCTCGCCACCCAGAGGGTCAGGCGGGGCGGGTAGGCTCGGACCGACGTGTTTGGGGTGTTGTGTGGCCCACTGACGCAGGGTTCGTCGATTAAAACCCCTCTAAACCCACCTCTCCTTGACAACCTACTCCTCCAAGCTTTCCCTTTTCTTCAAAACTTCTTGTTTCTCTCTCAAATCGCCCCACCAAGCGTTCTCTCTTCCATTTTCATGCACCCTCTCCACTACCCTGCTGTAAACCCTCTTCCATTGCTGCCTACCCTCTCCATTCTCTCTCATTTGAGCTCTTAAACCCCCCATTTGAGGCTCAAATTCGTGTAAACCCCCTAACCCATCCCATCTCTTCATTTTCCTTCTTCAACCCCTGTTATTTGAGCCTTGACACACCCTTTGGAGGCACAAATCCGTGGAGACCTAAAGACTCCAACCCTTTTCTCCATTTTTTTCACTTTTCCATGGCTCTATTCGAGGTTATTACGACCATTTTCTCAATTTCCACCATTCTTTCTCTCATGGGAAAGAGAAAGGGTGCCGTGGATGAAGCCGGGCCAAGTCGACCCACTCGTTCAAGGAGACCGAGAGGCGCCACCGCAAGCACGAGTGTTGAACGTGAGATACGGACTAAACGGGACCTCGATCCCTAGGCTCCTCTCCCAAGAGCTCTACTGGCGGAGTTGTCTCGTGTAAGATATGCAGGTCGTAGGGTCCTTTTTGAAGCTCAGGTGGATGGGCGGCTCTTTGGGGAGTATCTATTATTGGAGCGCCTGGGTGAAGCCGGGTGGGGCCCTGTGTTTAAGGGAAAATATCGTGCAAATGTGGACACTGTCAGAGCATTCTATGCCCATATTCAAGAGCCTACGTTGGAGCCCTTGCAGTTCAAAATTCCCGCAGGAAGAGGTCAGGAAGCCACAATTGACGCTGGCCTAATAGCTTGACTCATGGGAAAACTGCTTGGCCAAGTCCAAGCGAGCGAGACAAATCTGAAGAGTGCATGTGAAAGGGATAGCCGTATGCATTTCCTTTGTGGCCGACTGGTTCAGTGGCAACCCAACAATAGCCTTCTAGCGACTAATATGACTGACGATTTCCGTTGCTTCACCACATCTTCACGTTTAATGTCTATCCCAGGTGGAGCAACCACATCGAGTGCACGCGCCTGATGGTAGATTTCTTGTATCAAGTGGGGAAGAGAGAGAAGTTGTGTGTGCCTACATATGTTTCACGACAGATAGTTCTTACCGCACGCTCTAATAGAAGGACTGATTCGCTCCCCTTCGGCCGGCTTATATGCAAGATTGCACGCGAGTTCGGCTACGGACTTGGTGCAGAATTCCTAGTGCCGCAACATTTCATCAATGAAACTACTCTCAATCAGATGGAAATCGGGCCACGATAATGACAAGCCCAACTTGAAGAGAGTGAGGATGAGACAGAGAGTGAAGAGGAAGAGAGTGAGGAAGAAGGTGGAGCTGAAATAAAAGAGGAAGGGAGTGAGACTTACTACTGCTACAGGGACTTTTTTGGATGTCACACGGATGTGTGAGGGTTGCTCAGTAGACTTGGGTAGCAGGACAGTAGTCGTTGACCTCATTGTCGCTCCACTATGGCATTACGACATTATCCTCAGATGGACTGACTCACTAAGATGAAGACAGAAATTGATTGTGATAATCAGGTCGTGATAGCCAACGGACCTGACGACACGGTCTTTACTTTTCCAGTGTAGGTTAGTTGGACATGTCGTGTTGGATGTTACGTTGCTTTACTAGAGCATGTTGATGGGCTGACGTTAGGGAACATGCCAGTAGTTCGGGAATTTGAGGATGTGTTCAAGATGATCCCTGGATTACCTCCTCGGCACGAGATCGATTTTACTATTGATCTTGTGCCTGGTGCGACCCTCATTTCCTTACCTATGTATCAGATGCCTCCATGTGAGATGGAGGAACTGAGGAAACAGATTGATGAGCTGGTAGATAAGGGCTTCATATGACCCAGTGTGTCTCCTTGGGGAGCACCTGTGTTATTTGTCAAGAAGAAGGATGGGTCGCTATGATTATGTATTGATTACCACAGGTTGAACCAATTGACCGTGAAGAACAAGTATCCTTTGCCCAGGATAGACGATTTGTTTGATCAGTTGAAAGGGGCGCGATACTTCTCGAAGATTGATCTACATTCAGGGTATCATCAGTTGCGCGTCAGGGATGAGGACGTGCAGAAGACGATCTTCAAGACCAGTTTTGGGCATTACGAGTTCCTCGTGATGTCGTTCGGTCTTATGAACGTGCCGACCGTGTTCATGGATTTGATGAACCGCGTATTTCAGCCATTTCTATACCGATTTGTCATCGTGTTTATCGATGACATCCTGATATACTCTACGAGTCGGGAAGAACACGAGGAACACTTACAAGCAGTCTTAGATACTCTGTGGAAGAACCAGTTGTTCGCACAGTACAAGAAGTGCGACTTCTAGTAGGAGGAAGTCAAGTTCCTGGGACATGTGGTGTCCAAGGAAGGAATAGCGCTGGACCTTGCTAAGGTAGCCGCGGTTCAGGACTGGAAGCATCCTGGTTCAGTTACTGAGGTGAGGAGTTTTCTTGGTCTGGCAGGGTACTACCGACGATTCATTCGGGATTTCTCGAAGATAGTCAGACCGTTGTCTCAGTTGACACAGACGGATCTGAAGTTCGCCTAGAATGAGAAGGTAGAAGCAGCTTTTCAGGAGCTGAAGGACCGACTGACGTCCGCCCTTGCGCTAGTATTGCTGAGCAAGGGGTCAAGTATAAGATATATACCAACACGTCTCGAGTTGGTTTGGGTTGTGTCCTTATGCAGAAGGACAAGGTGATCACATATGCCTCGAGACAGTTAAGGAAACACGAGGAGAATTACCCTACACACGACTTGGAACTGGCAGCCGTCATCTTTGCACTGAAGCTCTGGAGGCATTACCTCTACGGAGAGGAGTTCGAGCTTTTCTGCGACCACAAGTGCCTTCGCTATATATTAACTCAGCGGGACTTGAATATGAGGTAGCGCCGGTGGATGGAAACCTTGAAGGACTTCAAATTCGAGGTCTCCTACCATCCTGGCAAGGCTAACCTTGTGGCAGACGCGTTGAGCCACAAGAAGGCTATAGAATTTGCGGCTCCGCTAATGATAGCAGAGTGGGATATGGTAGAGTTCGTGCAGGACTTCGAGCAGAAACTCACCGTGGAGGAGCCATTCGAGAGTGTCGCGCACATTCAGGTGTGGTCAGTTATTGATGACAGGATTATCGAGGCCTAGAAGGGCGATGCACGATTGTCTGAGCTTCGAGAGCAAGCTAGCGATGACGAGGACTCCGAGTGGAGAGTTGGCACAGATGGGGGCCTATGATACTGTGACCGCCTATGTGTCCCAGACATTCATGACTTGAGACAGGAGATTCTCGAGGCTGCCCACAGATCGAAGCTTGCGATGCATCCTGATAGCGCGAAGATGTATCAAGACATGAAGAGATCATATTGGTGGGACAATATGAAGGCTCATATAGCAGCATATGTCTCCCGTTGTCTCATGTGCCAGTAGGTCAAGGCTGAACACCGCCGACCTCCTGGACTGCTTCAGCCCATGCCCATAGCTGAATGGAAGTGGGACTTCATCTCTATGGATTTCATATCGGGGCTGCCGAAGATGAGGAAGGGTAATGATTCTATTTGGGTGATCGTGGACCGGTTAACGAAATCGGTTCACTTCCTCTCGATTAAAGTCTCGAATTCTGCAGATGAGTTGGCCAGGCTGTACATCAAGGAGATTGTGGGTCTGCATGGAGTTCCCTTGGAGATCATGTCAGACCAAGACATGAGATTCACGTCCATCTTCTGAACTCGCATCCAGGTGGCGATGGGTGTGAAGCGGAAATTCAGTACCGCGTTCCACCCACAGATCGATGGGTAGACGGAGCGGGTGAATCAACTTTTGGAGGATTTGCTGCGGGCATGTGTTTTGGACTTCAAGGACAGTTGGGATGACTGTCTCCCATATGCAGAGTTCGTCTACAATAACTACTTTCAGACAAGTATTGGTATGGCTCCTTACGAGGCCTTGTACGGGCGCCCTTCCCAATAACCGCATTGTTGGACAGAGGTTGGCGAGCGCAGTTTGATTGACCCAGAGTTAGTACAGGCAACCTCAGAGAAGATCGATATTATCAGGCGTCGACTTCTTACAGCACAGAACAGACAGAAGAGCTATGCCGATACGAGGCGGCGACCACTAGAGTTCGAAGTTGGGGACCATGTATTCCTCCGAGTTTCCCCCATGAAGGGAATCCTGTGTTTTGGCAAGAAAGGGAAACTTACGCCGCGGTTCATTAGCCCATTCTAGATATTAGACCGAGTGGGTGTGGTGGCATACCGTCTTGCTTTGCCCACACCACTTGCGGGCGTGCACAACGTATTTCATGTATCTATGCTGAAGAAATACGTTCCTGACCCTTCCCACATTACCAAGTGGGAGCAGATATAGTTAAGCGAGGACGCTACATATGTACTGCATCCGACGCGTATTCTAGATAGGAAGGAGCAGGCGTTCCTTAGCAAGGTCATCCCACTTGTGAAGGTATTGTGGACGCATCACACTGAGGAAGAGGCTACTTGGGAGACAGAAGCCGAGGTCAGAAAGAACTACCCTCAGGTTCTCGAGGAGTACGAAAATGTACTAATTTCGAGGACAAAATTTTTTCTTTAAGGGGGGTAGATTGTAACGTCTCAAAAAATTCCATATAAAGACCCGAGTACCACCTAAGGCAGAAATCACTCAGGATCAAATCCTTTAGGAATTAGACAAAATTAACTAAGTGTTAAACTAGATTAGCTACGAAATCCGTTTGATCCACTTTAAATACGATTTGCAAGACCCAAAACTTGAAGAATCATTGACGCTAGGTTACCTTAAAATCTAGGATCAATCTCATTACCTAGTTGCTCTCGGGAGCACATTGAAACTCCGTATCGAATCTGGACCACACGTCGAAAGTCCGATTACTACAAAACCATGCGATTACAACCGCCTTGCTGGGCTTGACAACCATCTCGGAAATCAAGTCCAGATAGTGTCCCGGGGCTATTCGCTTGAGCCCGGAGTAAAGTGTGTGAGAAACGTGGATATTTTAGAAATAAAAAATCTAAATTTAAGTAATCTGTGAGACTTATTGCTTGTGGGCCGAATATAAGGATTCAGACAGTCCGAATTTGACCCAAATACACCATCGGATCAGGAGAAATTTCATACACAGGCTAGTGTACTTGTGGCCCATATCGATGATCGTGGACCGTTGAACGGAAACTTGTCCGCCGCGGTCGATCTGTAAATCTGATTGGTTTGAAAACTTAACTTGACCTAGATCTATGGTCAGGGAGCCTAAGTCCGACCTTTGGCTCAAGGGGGGGCTCCGGAAGTGCTCCGTTGAGCTGAAACAGACGTCTTTTGGCTATAACCTAAGTATACCTTGGCCCTAGGGCCATTTCCATTAGTTTTAGGCCTATATAAGGACCTTAAACCCTCTCTCATTCATTCCATACGAATTTGAGAAAACCTAGAAGAGAGAAGAGAGTAAAGAGAAGGAAAGTGTGAGAGAAGTGGGAGAAGATTCCTGGTACTCTATCCTACCGTTCTACGCGCTTAACCATCCCTATCTAATCGTTATTCTGGCGATTCTGACTTCGTTCTTAGGTAAGAAAACCTAACCCGAATCTGTTCTAGGGTTTCAAATAGTGAAGTGATGAAATAGCTAACTTAGTTCATGCTATAGGTTGTCATTCTGCCGGTGACAAAGTCTACGTGTTTTAAACGACTCTGTTACGCGTTTATCGGCATAAGGTGCGGACTATAGACCTATAGATTATGGTTTTCAAGGCTTTCAATGTCGGTTAATGTTTTATTCTTGACGTAGGTGCTGTTTCACATGCATAAAGTGATGTCCGTTTCATTTTTTAGTTATACGTTAACCAGGTTGAATATACTATATTCCTCGTATTTGTAGAAAATACCGTATACGTATGAAATTCGGATTTATGCTTGCCATGATTAATTGCTGTCTATGTATGCTAGATGCATGTGTATCAACTTCTGGGTGAACGGATTAGCCTAATACATGTTATATTAACATACGTCGTGTATGTTACAATGCGTAGCCTAAGTGTTTGAGCAAAGGACTAAATGAGTATAAACCTTGCATTAGTGTACACCATGACCAACTATTGTGGGTATGCAATTGTTGTGTAGGCGACAATCCTTTGACGAAAGGACTTGCCCTAATACGTATGCTAACCAATACATACCATGTATGATATAATGTGTATGCTAAGTGTTTGTAAACATGTTTGTATGAATAAATACTTGTAAACTATTCTTTAAATGGGTGTTAAGATAGGATTCTCAGCCACTCTAATGATGTGTACGATTTCCTCCATATGCCTTATTTAATATTCATTGCTTTTGCCTAGAAATGCATAAGTGCGGATTCATATTTAAGTTGTACTTCATAACATGCTTAACTGATTGTATGATTTGAATTATTGCTCCATTACTACTTGAGTATCTCATATGCTGGATTCTTATAATTGAATGTGTTTGGGCCTATTATATAGTCCAGGAAATCAGTAATAGGCCCTGCTTTGGTGGCTGAGGTTGTTTTCGCCGCATTGGATGTATTCGGTGAACCTGAGCTGTACTTCGGTTAGCGACAGTGGCTAGGCCACGCGGAGTGCTTGCGCACTTCATGTCGTTCAACTTGTCGTGCGCTCGGGCTAGTCGAGCTCATCAAGTAACCCGATTTGCCTATCGTATGTTTACCTTGTGTAGATGCTAATGCCTGAACCTAAGGTACTAAACTCACCAGTGAAATCCCGTTTAACCTTGGTACCTTGATCCGCTAAGACTCATGAGCCGGACATGGTGGTATGGGACACCGTGGCCGAGCTGTCGGCCTATGTTGGGGCGACGAACCTCCCCGTAGTGACCAGTGAGCAATACTGCCTTGTGAACCGAATATGGTAGTATGGGACACTGTATTCGAGCTGTCGGCCTACACTAATTTGGTGATGAGCCCTTTGTAGTGACCTCAAGCATACTCTGAACCTGCGTAGAGGCGACAAGCCTTTTCGTAGTAATCAGTGTATACACTAGGCCTGTACTGATTTGGTGACGAACCCTTTGCAGTGACCTAGAACCGCAACCTCGTATGAGATTTACTAGGACTGATGACCCTAGAATGGATCCTTGTTTAGGAATGATATAAGGGAGGTACCTTAGTTTCCCAATCCTGCTGTATGAAAAGGACTAATAAGAACTCGGTAATCACGCTCATAAGATCGTACTGCATGTGCCCCGGGTTGAAGAGCACAGAGGGAAGAAAGCATGCCGCGACCGTAAGATGGTGTCGCACGAGGGAGTGTAGGCGAGGGCATACATCATGACTACATTTCATCCTTGCATTAATAAGAGTATCTAAGATTGTTTGATTGTACTACTTTATCATTACTGCTTGACTAATTTGATAATATGTTAACCTTTGCTCTATGATTCCACTGAGTTGATCACTTACTCTCACATTCTGGGACGGTGTTCTGAACACCCACCAGACTCTATCTTAGATGCAGATGATGATGCGAGTCAGGAGTCGGAGCCTGATTACTATGACGATCAGGACGAGTTCTCTTATATGCAGATCTCTGGCAGCTTCGCTTAAGCTATCCGGATCGATGAGGCTACAAGGATTATCATTGCAGTTGTACTGTTTGACATTTTGATTTAAGACTATTATATGTATATGGTGACTCAGTGATGCATTCATACTCTGGAGACTGATCGTGATCTTTTGACTTATATACGTTTATTTATGTCTTTCAATCTTCCGCGTGCGTTTTACAACTTGATCTGGAGTATGAATTACTGTTTAGGTATAATCCCACTCATGATTAATGCACTAACACAGACAACATTTAATTATAAGTATATATGTTGCATAAGTGATGTTTTGGAACTCAGGAATTGAGTTGCTACTCGACCCCCGATTTTCAGGGCGTTACACCTCTACTGGATGCAGTTAAAAAAATACCTTCATATCCCAAATTTCTGAAAGACTTGTGTATGACCAAAAGACAGAAAAATATTTAAAAGAAAATCTTCTTAATTGAAAAGGTGAGTGCCATCCTAAAGCAAGATGTGCCATAGAAATATAAAGATCCCAGCAGCCTAACCGTTGCTTGTGTAATTGGGAACTACTAGATTGAGCACGCACTTCTTGACTTAGGGCGAGTGTAAATTTGATTCCTTATTCGGTCTACGAACAACTAGGTTTAGGTGAATTGAAACCCACCTGAAGTACATTACAACTTTCTGATCACTCAGTTCATGTACCGAGAGGGATAATCGAGGATGTGTTGGTCTAGGTTGACAGATTCTACCACTCGGTAGATTTTATCATCCTAGATACTCAATCCATCATGTACATGAGCACTCAAATACCCGTCATTCTTGGTTGCCCATTCCTTGCCACTTCAAACGCAATCATTAATTGCAGGAATGGAGTTATGAGTATGTCTTTTGGGAATATGACATTAGAGTTGAATACCTTTTTCAACACAGGCAAACAGTTAGAGGATGAAGATGATTTCCACGATATTAACCTGATTAATTCCTTCGTGGAAGATAGAGTACTTCTGACTTTATCCTCTAACCCACTACAAACATGCTTAGCCCACTCCCATGATTTAGATGATGATATGATTAGGGAGACGGGTGTGATGCTTGATAATGTGCCGACACTTGAAGTTAATCGGTGGAGGCCACAATTTGAAAAATTGCCCCAAGCTGATGTTGTGCTTCTACCATCTAACCTCAGGGCACCAAAGCTTGGCCTAAAACCTATGCCCCCTGATTTGAAATATGTCTATGTAGGTTAAGATGAGACATACCCGATGGTGATTTCTTCCCACCTTAAGCAAGAACAGGAGAGTATGCTCATCTCTACTCTTATTGAGCACAAAGGAGCCCTTAGATGGTCAATTGCGGAACTCAAGGGAATCGACCCTTTGATTTATACTCACTGCATTTATTTTGAGGATAATGCGAAGAACTCTCGGCAATCATAACGTAGACTAAATCCAAACATGAAGGAATTGGTTAAAGCCGAGGTTCTTAAACTATTGGATATAGGTATCATATACCCAATATCCGATAGCCAACGGCCGAGTCCAACTCAAGTGATTCTGAAGAAGTCTAGAATCATCATCGTAGCTAATGCCAATAGTGAACTCGTGCCAACCAGAGTTACTACTGGTTGGAGAATGTGCATTGACTACAAGAAATTGAATACTATCACGAGGAAGGACTACTTTCCTTTGCCCTTCATTGATCAAATTTTAGAAAGGCTAGCTGGTCATTCCTACTATTACTTCCTCGACGGTTATTCGGGCTACAACCAGATAGAGATTGCCCCTGAAAATTAGGAAAAGACCATGTTGACATGTCCTTTTGGCACTGTTGCTTACCGAAGGATGCCATTTGGTCTGTGTAATGCCCCTGCCACTTTTCAGCGTTATATGATGAGTATTTTTTCTGACATGGTGGGGCAATATCTAGAGGTCTTCATGAACGACTCTCTATCTTTGGTCCATCTTTTAGCGATTGCTTAGAGAATCTTAAATGTGTGCTGAAAAGATATGAAGAAAAGAATTTGGTACTCAATTGGGAGAAGTGTCATTTCATGGTTTGTAAGGGAATTGTCCTTGGACATATCATCTCGTCCAAGGGAATTGAGGTAGATAAGGTTAAAATTGATCTTATCTTTAACATACCTCCACCCAATAACATACGAGATGTGCGATCCTGCTTAGGACATGACAGGTTTTACAGGAGATTCATAAAGGACTTTAGTCACCTCTCTCATCCTTTATGTAATCTACTTCAAAAGAATGCACCATACGAATGGACTGAGCAATGCCAGGAAGCTTTTATTAAGCTCAAGTGTATGTTAACCACTACACCTATCATGCAACCACCTGACTGGAGCCTTCCTTTTGAACTTATGTGCGACGCATCTAAATATGTTGTAAGGCCCTTATCCTAGACCGTACCATTCTGTAGGCTTCCGCGGTCCCTTCGGTCGAATTTCGGCAACCCTCGACCAGTATCCAACGTTTATGCGCGATCCTAAACCGAGTCTCGCATGTCAAGGTCGGCTCGACCTGAAACTTGTATCTTAGCGACTGCACCCTCGCCGTGGTTCCAACGTCGCGACTCGCGTACTAATCCGATACCCAGGTTAGAAGATGTAGGCTCGCGTTTATTTTAAAGAAAATGTTGTGCGTTACAAACTTTGAGGGAATCTCTACAACATGTCCCATCAATCAATCAATCA
Source organism: Magnolia officinalis (assembly GCA_021015155.1). Classification (NCBI taxonomy): domain Eukaryota; kingdom Viridiplantae; phylum Streptophyta; class Magnoliopsida; order Magnoliales; family Magnoliaceae; genus Magnolia; species Magnolia officinalis. The sequence continues at coordinate 31,268,839 of JAJHSJ010000004.1, read as the reverse complement.
ATCAATGTCAAGTACAAGCCATACCCCAAGTACAACAACCCACTCCCTATTTTCCCACAAGTCAGCCCTCTCTCTCCCCTAACCATCCCTCTTTACAAAATTTCAAACTAAGCCATGCTTCCCCATCTCCTTTCCTTACACCCACCATTCCATCCATCCCTTTTATTCATTATTTTCCTCTTTCTCTCATTTCTCAAAACACTCTCCCAAGCAACGAAAAAAATCTAACGTCCAAACTCCCAAAGTTTCCAAGAGCAACTCAAGTGTGGCCCACCCTCTCATCTCTCATCCCCACCATCAAAACCCCATCAACCACCATCAAAAGTGACAGCAAGGAGAATAGGAGTCCAAGGGATCAGGGAGGAGTGCAATAGGTGGGTGATCCACCGTTAAATTTCTTTTTTTGGGACCACATGTGGTGGGACCCGTTTGAAGCATACAATGTAAGAAATGGAGGGCCCATAGTGGCGGGGTCCCTCCTCTCTCTCTCTCCCTCTCTCTATCCGTTTTGATGAAGTGGGCCCCACTAATTTATGTTCTATCCACACCGTCCATCATGGACGGTGGGACTCCACTGTGGAGTGCTCACCAGATCCATAGCTTAACTAGCAGACTGAGTGGAGATACCTTGTTTCAGCACTTGAGGTCTTGGTGTCGATCCCTAGCAAGGGTGGCTATGATGTAGTGTGTGTACTGACATCACCAAGCTAGTGAATGTGGGCCCCACCACATGATGCATGTGTTGCATCAAACCGTCCATGCATGTGAGGCCTACCATCAGTCGTCCGTCCAGTGTCCAGAGACGCTGGACGTGAACTGGAAACAAAAAAAATATTAGCTTGATTCCAAACTTTTGGGTGGGCCACTCCTACAGGCCCCACCTTGATGTATGTACTTAATCCAAGCCGTCCATCCTTTTCCTTAGATCATTTTAGGCGTTGAGCTGAAAAATGAACTTAATCTGATTTCCTGGCAAGCCATAGCATAGAGAATAATATTTTTACCATTGAAATACACCATGATGTTTCTGTACACCAAAACCCATCGAATATTGGGCATGATGGGTTTGTATTGAGCCATAGAAACCAGTGGCTGGGTCGGATTTCCCTGATGTGGGCCCCACCTGTGAAAAACCACAGGAAAACTAAAAAAAAAAGCAAATATAAAAAAAATAAATATGCAGTAAGACGCTACTGCTACCAGAGGGCGCGCAGGCAGGCAGACGGATGGGCAGGACCCACGGTACCAGCCGTGGACCCCACCATGATGTGTGTCGACCATCAACACCATGCATTTGTTGGGTCCCCTTTGGGACAGTGGGCCCCCCAAAAATAAGCCTTATGTGGAGCTCGGGTGGCACACATGGCAGGAAACGATGGATTGAACGCCTGCCATTAAAACCCTTTTTGGGTCAGAACTTTTGGATCATATGAAATTTGTTTTCCTCTTCGCCCCAGGTCCGTGTGACCTTATCCACAGGTTGGGTGGAAAATAAACATTATGGTGGGCCCCACATGGGATCCACTGATGTATGTATTATATCCACACCTTTCATCAATGTGGACCTCCACCATGAGGTATGTGAGTTATCTATGCCATTCATCCCTATGGGACCCACCATAATGCATGTGTTGCATCCAAACTGTCCAACCATTTTTTTTGAAAGATAATTTTAAGGCTCAAGACTAAAAATCAGATAGATCTAGGATCGGGTGGACCACATTATAGGAACCAGTAGGTTTGAATGTCCACCATTAAAAACACTTGGGGCTACCAAATTTGGACCAAAATCATATTTGTTTTTCCTCTAGATTTAGGCCTTTGTGACCTTATGAATAGGCGGGATGGGAAATAAACCCTATGAGGGGACCCACTGGAATTTAATTGTGAAAAATCATTATCTCCACTGATAGTTATTTTATGGTCCAATTGATCTTTTGATATGATTCATTTTATATATATTGATTTTAAAAAAAAAAAAAAATAGATGAGTTGGGTTCAGCCTATTTAAACTCGGCCAATCCAACTCGGCCCATTCGACTTGGCCCAGTTGATTCGGTCCTTTATTTCGGCCCATTTGATTAGGCCCGATGTGATATATGAGGCCCGATGTTGAGGCCCACCTGGATATATATATGAGGCCCATGTGATGCAGCCCATTCGATGTATTTGGAGCCCTTGGGTCAAGGCTCAACGGGATATACATAAGGCCCATTGCAATGTGTGATTCCACCATGGTTTATGTAACGATGTTTTGGCGGCCATGCCTTGGGAGAAATGATGGTCTGATGTCCACATTGTAAGGATGATGTTGGTTAAATGTCTGCATTGTCACTCTCCCTAGGGCCCATTGATAGGCCCATACTTGCATTGTGTAGGCCGCATACGCCCATCTTCATTATGAGCAGAGTCCATTACATGTTCAGTATGATTCCATGATTCATGCTCATACGCATCATATGTATGCTTGATATGAGGAGTAACTGATCATAGCATATGCTTTTGCGCAGATTGTTTATGAGCTCCCTAATAGGCGGAGTTGCCTTACATCAGGGTACGGTACGCGCAGGATTGCTGCATGACTGGTAGTGTGATTCATGCACTTCGCATTTATATTGCATGATTACTACATGCCCTAACGACATCAGGGCTGTGGCCTCCACAGGCACATCGTGGATGGTAGGATCGAATACCGAAAATACCGTTTCTAGCACCAGGGCGCCATAGATGTCCCTGGGTGAAAATCCCTAAACCCGATGGTACCAGAGGATGACTCCAATGTCGAGAGCGAGTGGATATATGAGCATACGAGGGCCGAATACCAAGAGGCCGCGTCTCCCACTGTGTCGTGGTCGGTTGGAAAGGGGTGTGGCCTTACTCGCTCGAGGGTAGGGGACATTACTAGGCTGAGTTTAACCAGCTCATAAAAGGGTCCGCTATCGATGTGCCAGATAAGTATTGTCAGACTATTGGCCATGCGGATAGTGAGGTTTCTTACGCTCACTTGGACTGCGCGGCTAGGAGAGGGGCAGTGCCATTTGGAGTGTATTAAACTGTGGTAATTATCCAGAATGAGAACTGTACTGATATTTGATGAGTTGTATGAGGATTGGTATGCTTGAGTTGCATCCCACATCGCATGGTCTTGATACGGCAGATAGCATTCATATCCTGCACTGCATAGCCTTCGTATAGTTGATTGCATTCATGTACTCATCAGCATAATTCCGCATTACTCCGACCTTGCATTTTGAACATGCTTATATTACACACACACTTACACCGCCCTATAAGCTTTCTATAAGCTTATGCACGATTGATGCGTGCAGGTGACGCCCGAACGCAGTTGTAGCCTCATCACAGTTGGAGCGTGCAATTGAGATTTTTTGGAGTTTCTGTTATTATCATTATCTCGTATTTCCCCTTCATACGCATTGTACTTAAAGTTTTTGATCATAGTGGATTTTGTGATGGTGTTCTTGTGGTATTGTTCATGGGTTATGCTTATAGTTATTCTTATTACGAATCAAATTGATATTAGAAATTCTCCTTGTAGGATCTCATGATCAGAACCTAGTAAATGGGTGCGGGGAGTTGAGAATGGGGTTCTACGGAGGCTGTCGGTGCCGGATTCGGCGATCGGGAGTTTTGTGAGCCCAGTTTTCGAGTTTGGGGCGTGATAGAAGTTGGTAACAGAGCATAACTTGGGGATAACCGAGAACAACATCTCATGATTTCTATGAGTTTAGGACTATTAGGTTCCGAGTGCGTAACCTTCTGATTGAGTTCCCTAACGTGCGATTCTCAAGGTTGATTGACGTTATTGTTCTTTTCTATAGGACATGCCGCCTAGGAGAGTGACCTGATCGACTCCCATTCCACCACCTGAGGCTCCAGCTTTACTACCTACGACTCCCGTTCCGCCCCCAGAGATTCCTGTTCCCCAGCCTGAGGATGTCATTCCTCCACCTAAGACCGGTATGGATCCGATCATACCTTTGAGTGCCTCTAAGTTACAACAAATGTTGTAGGCTGTGACGGCTGCACTTCAGGGACAGGGTAGATGCCTAGTTGTTTCTCTAGCCTAGGCAGAGCAAGAGTGAGCGAGCGCCCTTCTTCGAGAGTTCAAGCAGCTCGATCTTCCGCATTTCCAGGGTGACCCAGATCCGACTGCAGTCGAGAGATGATGCTCCGATGTGGAGAAGATCTTCGACACTATGGCATGTATGACCCAGCAGCGAGTCCAATTGGCTGTATTTCTTCTCCTGGGAGAGGTCGAGCATTGGTGGACCTTTGTTACCCGTGTTGCAGGACTTGATTATGTTTGGACATGGGAGGATTTAATTGATCGATTTGAGCAGCAGTACTTCCTCGACCACATTCGTTGTCAGAGAGCGTTAGAGTTCGAGACTCTGGTGCTGGGGGACATGTCTGTGGCACAATACATGACCCATTTTGTGGCGCTATCGAGGTTTACACCGTATCTGGTTGATGATGAGGGGTGGAAGGCCCACCGTTTCGAGAACGGCTTGCGTTACAGTCTTCGAGGCCATGTTATTGGGCATGAGCTTCCGACCTTTCAGCCGATAGTACGGAGGGCCTAGATTTACGAGACTGAGTGGGCCGGCTCACAGACCGATCAAGATCAGAGGAGAGGTCGAAAGAGGCAGGCCCCCTCCAGTAGCTCTCAGCAGCATCGATGACCACAAAGATACAAGAGCCACCCGTCTGCCAGATTACCAGTAGCACCATTGGCACCTCCAGTCGTACCACCTCAGAGACAACTTTCTGATACCTGCTATGGATGCTGTGGGATAGGACACCAAAGGTGGGAGTGTCCCTGACCTCAGCAGCAGTAGCCAAGAGCACCACAACAGCAGCCTCTAGCGCAGCAGCAGCGACCCCATCAGTAGCGACCGCAGCGATCGTAGTTACCTCAGCCACCGAGGTCCCAACAGCAGCAGAGACAACAGTACAGGCCGCTGTAGAGGTAGCAGCAGCACCAGGGACCTCAGAGGGGACAAACATCTCCCCAGCCAGCTCAGGGTAGGTTCTACATGGCTTAGCAGGACCCGCAGACCTCCGGAGGAGTTGTCGAGGGTATACTTCCAGTCTCTGCATGCATCGCCCGAGTACTAATTGATTCCGGTGCTTCGCACTCATTCATGTCTAAGGATTTTTGCCGATCGACTGGATTGCCGACAGAGTCTGCTAGTGAGGGATTGATTGTGTCGACGTCCTTGGGGAAGACTACAATATTAGGCCGCTTCTGTTCGTCTTGCCCTGTGTTAGTGGGAAAGATTTTCTTACCCGCCGACTTGTACGTGCTACTGATGTCAGACTTCAACGTTATCTTGGGCATGGATTGGCTTGCCGAGTACCACGCCATCTTGGACTGTTCGGTGAGGACAGTCACGTTCTGTATACCAGGCTTTTCGCAGTTTCAGTTTGTCGCCGTGCCTAGATGAGAATCATTATCATGTTTGATGTCCTGCGCCTTTGAGGAGCCTGTTGTAGCATGTATTGACCAGTTGCCGATTGTTTATGATTTATCCGACGTGTTTAAGGAGGTTCTGGGATTGCCGCCACCCCGTCATATTGAGTTTCAGATCGACCTCGTGCCCGGTACCGTGCTTATCTAGAAGGCCCCGTACCGTATGAGACCAATGGAGTTACGTGAGTTGCAGCGTCAGTTGGACGAGTTGTGTGAGTTGGGATTCATTCGTCCAAGCAGTTCACCTTGGGAGCGCCGGTACTCTTCGTCAGGAAAAATGATGGCTCGTTGAGGCTCTACGTGGATTACCATGAGCTTAACCGGTCATGACCAAGAACAAGTACCCACTCTCGAGGATAGATGATTTGTTTGATCAGCTGCAGGGTGCACAGTTCTTTTCAAAGATTGACCTGCGCTCCGGTTATCATCAGATTCGAGTCAGAGAGGAGGACATCCTGAAGACGACTTTCAGGACATGTTATGGTCATTTTGAGTTTCAGGTCATGTCCTTCGGACTGACTAATGCACCCGTGGTCTTTATACAGTTGATGAATGAGGTCTTCCATCCATATCTCGATCAGTTTGTTGTGGTCTTCATCGATGACATTCTGATATATTCGAGGTCTCGTGAGGGTTATATGCAGCATCTGGAGATCGTATTACAGACCCTCCGTGCCCACCAGTTGTATGTGAAGCTGGAGAAGTGTGAGTTTTGGCATGAGGAGGTGAAGTTCTTTGGTCACGTAATGACGAGGGAGGGTGTCGCAGTGGACCCGTCGAAGGTTGAGGCAGTGCGTCAGTGGGGCCAGCCCACAACTGCGTCTAAGATCTGTAATTTCCTTAGTTTAACGGATACTATCGGCATTTTATTAAGTACTCCCGTATTGCAGCCCCGTTGACCAGGTGACTCGGAAGGGCACAAATTTTGTTTGGATTGACGCATGTGAGCGGGCATTCGTGGAGCAAAAAGACTGTCTGACGTCTGCTCCTCTCCTCACTCTTCCCTCTGAGAGTGATGGATTTGTCATATTTACGGATGCCTCACATATTGGTTTAGGTGTTGTCCTGATGTAGCACGACAGACCTGTAGCTTTCGCATATCGTCATCTTAAGGTCTATGAGCTGAACCACCACACGCATGACTTGGAGCTGACAGCAGTCATCTTCGCACTGAAGGTGTGGAGATACTATCTGTATGGGGTCAAGTTCGAGCTCTTCTCTGACCACAAGAGCTTGAATATCTATTTTCTCAGTCTAGCTGAACATGAGGCAGAGACGCTGGATGAAGCTTCTGAAGGATTATAATTTTGACCTCTAGTACCACTCAAGAAAGGTTAACGTGGTGGCGGATGTCCTCAACCATCAGCCACAAGGCTTGGTGGCACATATGATGATTCAGGAGTGGCTAATGCTTGAGGATATAACAGAGTACGACTTTGAGTTTGGTCTGCAGTCTTCTATCGTTCAGCTATCGAGCCTGTCAATTTAACCCTCTCTTGTCACAAGGGTGATCGAGGCTCAGCAGATAGACGAGTCGTTACAGGATTACCGAGCAGAGGCAGCATCTGAGAGTCAGACAGATTGGCAGATTGGTTCTGATGGTGGACTCCACTTCAGAGGCCGATTATGTGTCCCAGATATTATAGAGTTGTGTAGAGATCTTATGACTGAGGCACATCGATCGCGATTTTCTATCCACCCTGGCTTGATGAAGATGTATCGTAATATGAGGAGATAATATTTTTGGGTGGAGATGAAGGGCCAGATCGCCAGTTTGGTGGCCGAGTGCTTATGGTTCGTGGGTTATGCTTATGGTTATGCTCATTACGAATCAAATTGATATTAGACTTCCTCCTTATATGATCCCATGATCGAAACCTGGTAAATGGGTGCCGAGAGTTGAGAATGGGGTTCTATGGAGGCTGTCGGTGCCAGATTCGACGATCGGGAGTTTTGTGAGCCTGGTTTCCGAGTTCGGGGGGTGACATATGCTCTTGGGGCGGTCATATGCTAGAGAAAAGACAAGAAGCCCTATGTTATTCACTACGCAAGTAAAATCCTAAATCCTGCCCAAGTGAACTACTCTACTACGGAAAAAGAACTCTTAGACGTAGTGTTCACTTTGGACAAATTTAGGTCCTACTTGATCGGATCTAAGATCGTCATTTACACAAATCATGCGGTGCTCAAGTATCTTCTTTCTAAGAATGATCCTTAGCCTCGCCTGATAAGATGGATCGTCATACTCTAAAAATTTGATTTAAAAATAAAAGATAAAAAGGGAGTAGAGAACGTAGTGGCTGACCATCTTTCCTGCCTTGAGCTCTCTGATTCCCTTAAGATGATACATATAAATGCCATGTTCTCTGATGAATAATTATTCAAAGTCTCCCAATCACCTTGGTTTGCTGATATTGCTAATTATCTTGCTACAAGTTTCACGCCGACACATTGGACTGCGTAAGATAAGAAAAAAAAATTTTCATCGAGGTTGATAAGTTCTTCTAAGATGATTCGTATTTGTTTAAATATTGCCCAGATCAAATCTTAAGGAGATATGTGCCAGACAATGAACATTAAAGTGTCATCTCCTTCTGTCACTCTCAAGCCTATGGTGTCACTTTTCTGCTAGAAAGACCACGACCAAGATTCTACAGTGTGGCCTTTACTGACCCACTATGTTCAAGGACACTCATGAGTTTTGTAAAGCTTATGAGCATTGTCAGAAATTGGGAACATTGTCTCGTTGATATATGATGCCTCCGAACCCCATTCTTATCATAGAAGCATTTGACTGCTGGGGCATCAATTTCATGGGACCATTCCCCCAATCCTTTGAAAATTTGTACATTCTGCTAGCGATAGGCTATGTCACTAAATGGGTCGAAGTGATTACTTGCCAGAACAATGATCATCAAACGGTCATTAAATTCTTAAAAGAAAACATCCTTTCTCAATTTGGAATGCCTAAAGCCATCATTAGTGATGGGGGCTCACATTTTTATAATAGGCCATTAGCGAACCTAATGAAGAAATATGGCATTTCTCACAAGGTGAGCACTCCATACCACCCACAAACAAGTGGGCAAGCTGAGATTTCCAATATGAAAATTAAACATATCTTGTAAAAGACGGTTAACCTGACTGTAAGGATTGGTCAATCTGATTGACCAATGCCTTATCGGCTTACCGTACCACATTTAAGACCCTATTGGAATGTCCCCCTTTAAACTTGTCTATGGGAAGGCTTGCCACTTGCCTGTAAAGTTGGAATATAGAGCCTACTGGGCAATCAAAAATTTGAATTTCAATCTGGACAATGCTGGATTGCTGCGCAAACTTCAGTTGAATGAACTTGAGGAGATCCGGAATGATGTGTATGAGAACTCAAGAATTTACAAGGACAAGATGAAGGTATTTCATGATCAACACATTCTTCGGAAATCATTTACACCAGGTCAGAAAAGTTCTCTTGTATAATTCTTGGTTACATCTCTTTTCGGGCAAACTCCGATCTCGTTGGATTGGCCCTTTCACTATTACTAATGTTTATCCTCATGGGGCTGTCGAGATTCAGAATCCAAACAATGACAATGAATTAAAAGTGAATGGACATCGATTAAAGGCATTTATTGAGAAATTTGATTCAGAGGACATGTCCATACCTCTGAATGATCCTGTTTATCAGGATTGATCTCCTACCCTAACGGAGGTGTAGTTAGGTTTATTGCTTTCTGCCATTCTAGGATAATTTACTTTCTATCGTTCTAGGATAGTTTGCTTCCGCTGTTTAAGGATAGTTTGTTTTTGGTTGATTAACTCTTGTACTAACCCACCTTCACGTTGAGATCCTTTGGAAAAAGCCGCAAAATCTCTTCATCAGGTACTATCTTTTCATCACCTATCTTTCAATTACGTTGTCACTTTTACAAATCATGCTTATTTCTTTTATATTAAGGATAATGTAGATTTTAGGTTGGGGATGGGAGATTAGGTAAACTAATCAGTGTTTTCTCAGTTTTGAGGAAAATTTAGAAAATTTTTGAAAATTTTTCAATATTTATCTGTTTGGAGAGCGATAAGTTGTGTATTTAAGACTGTTTTGAGTATGATGATAAGATAGAAATCGAATTTTGAATTGTTGGAGTTGGAGCAACTAAGTAACCTATAACTTATGGTTCTTACATTTAATTGATTAAGAGTAAGTTTGAATATTATGTTATTCAATTTTTTTAATGCATAGTATTAGATTTTTTGATTGTTAGTATGATGATCATTGAAAGATATTGAGAACCAAGTCTGGAGAATTTTATCCACCTTAAAAGAAGAAAAAGAACCAGTAAAAAAATAGGAGATCGACAAAGAGGTCATAACGAATGAAGAATGACATCTTTGAGGGGAATGAAAAATGTCTTTGAAAAGGATGTAATGTTTAAAGAAGAGGAATAAATACAAATGATCATCGATATAAAATTAAAAACTGAAAAAAGAAGGAAAAGAGGATAAGTTCAGAATCAGTACTTGTGTTTTCAACCAATTTGAAGTGATGAGCATGGCTAACATTATGAAAAGATACTATTTTCACTGAACACTTTGAGAAACTTGATATGCGAACTATGCTATGACCTAATGGATAAAGGATTAACTTGATTGATTCTTATATGATTCAACTCTAGGTTTTCAAAATCTCAATTTCTCATCTTGAGTCTACTCATTCATACTTGATTACACAAAAGATCGTTTTCTCAAAAAGGTTTGAACATTGCGCATTAAGGTTCATTTTTCGCATACTTTGCTCGGGACTAGCAAAATGTTGGTTGGGAATTGTGGTGAGGGTCAAATATTGCATATTGGACCCCATCTATTACTTGGTTTTATGAACATGATAATGCTTAATATTTGATTTTAATCATGTTTGTGTTGCAAGGTGAATTTAAAAGCTTAGATTGGAAAGGATGTTAAAAGCATGGATTTAAAACTCAAGAATCACCACAGTCAAGAACGGATCTGATGAAACCAAGAATGAAGAATGCACACACTGAAGATCCAAGAAAATCAAGTCAAGAATGAAGAAAAACGGAGTTTTGAAGTGAATTTGTGTAATCCTCGACCAGTCCTGGCTCCGGCTCGACTAGTCCTACGTAGGCTCGACCAGTCCTGCGTATGCTTGACTAGTCTTAGACTCTGCTTGACCAGTCCTGGCTCGACCTGTCAAAGGTGGTCGACTCAAACTACAATGATTAAAATAGGCAATTTTTTATCCTGCTCGACCAGTGAGGGTGTCCCACGACTAGTTGAGCGTTACGCAATTTTTGTGTGGACTGCGTAAATTTAAGACGGTTTCTAAAAATTTCCACTTGGTGAGAAATTCTAAGACCTAAAACTATAAATAGGGGTCCATAGGGCATTTAGGAGTGGAACAAAAGCATAGAGAAGCCGTCACCAAGAGTTTTTTCTTCCCTTTCCTTAGTTGTTTTTATAATTTTCTTAAGAGATTTTAGTTCAATCATGTTTATGGTTGGCTAAACCTCTTAGATAGGGCTAAAAGGTGAAGCTTGTAGCGTGATGGGATATTTATATTGCTTTGATTCATGTTTATATTGAACTCTGTTTGATTCTATTTTGATTATAAGGAATACTTTCAGTTTTTAATGGTTTGTTGTGACTCAAATTACAATAGATCTGTGATAGCTTTGAGTATGTTCTTTTCATGTTTGAGATTGTGAAATTAGTACATCCTATTGTTCACCATCATCTGTTGGGCATGGTTGGATGATGGAATCCTCCCAAACTTTCACAATTCTCCCAGATTAGTTATGGGATTGGTAAATCCTATTGTTGGCCTTGTCTCCTGGGCATGGTTTTGTGATGGAATCACTTCAAGTTCTCACACCTCTCATCCATTAAGAACTAGGTCAAAGGAAGTTCAGATTTGATTTTACTGAGATATCTTCCAATTAAATAGGATGGGACTCCGATTCCAATCATGTGACTTGAATCAAGCATAGATCTCCCTGATCTCTACAAGTGGATCCTTAGAAACCCTACTTTCCCACCTTTAAATTTCGTAAGTTTTTCATTAAATCTCTCACAATTACTCTCAAATATCTCAGATTTAGGTTTTCATCTTTTTGTAGTTCTTCTTCTAGTTGTTTTCAGAATATGCACAAGGTTAGTCCCTGTGGATTCGACCTCGGTCTCACCAAGATTATTACTACATCGTGACCCTACACTTGGGGTTGTGAAGATCTTACCCCCAAAATCATATATAATATGTCAAAAAACTCATCTTGATTTATGAGATACAAATAATTTAAGGTTTGACGGTCCGGATCTTTTCTACCTTGGTCCATCTTTGCCATGAAAGTGCCAGTGACCCGCATAACATCAGTCCCCTCCCTCCACTTCAAAATAACTAGTCCTCAAGTTCTCGTCTAGCTTTAGTTCATGATACTCTTTTAAGTCCATATTGTTAAAAGTACGTGAGATCTCCATGTCATCTAGAAGATCAATAGTGTAAGCGTTGTTATTGATCCTTCAGAGGATCAGTACTGGTCCAATCTTTTTGTTCTTTAACTTGTTGTGGGTCTCGTTCAGAAATCTCTCATTGTGTAGATGAACTATAATGTTGTCTCCCACCTCGTACACCTTTTGCCGCCAATGTTTATTGGCTTGCTCCTTATACTTGTCGTTTAAAGCTTGCAACTTCGCTTACACATCCACATGAATGCTTACGATTTTGTCTACCATATGTTCTTCTACAATGCTCATGTTAGGGACCTTGGAAAAAAGGATCAAGTCAAATGTGTGGCGGGGCACTCAACCACAAACAATTTGGAATGGGGACTTCCCTGTAGAGCGATTCACCATATCATTTATTACAAACTCCGCTTGAGATAAGGCCAAGTCCCACCACTTCATCTTGGAACCTTAAATACATCATATGAGGTCTCCCAACATGCAATTCACAACTTCAGTGTGCTTATCGGCTTGCGGGTGGTGGGCACTATTGAACTGAAAGTGTATATTGAACCGATTCCATAAAATCTGTCAAAAGTGGCTAATAAACTTCATGTCATGGTCAAAAGTAATAGTCTTGGAAACCCCATGTAGCTGCACAACCTCTCTGAAGAATAGATTTGTCATGTATGTTGCATTGAGGGTCTTCTTATATGGGATAAAGTGCACCATCTTTAAGAAACAATCTACTGCCACAAACATCAAATCCATGACGCACTGTATTCATAAGAGACCAAGCATGAAGTCCATAGATAAGTCCTCCCAAGGGCCGTTAGGCACAACTAACGGGGTGTAGAGGCTCGTATTATGAGATTGCCCCTTGGAGGTCTGATAAACATGACAGTGATGCACCGCTTTACCTATGTCATGTACCAATTGCAGCCATTAATAATGTTCCTCAACAAAAGCTCGCGTCTTATCTCGTCCAAGTGTCCACCAAGGCCACTTCCATATAGTTTTTAGGTAATCTGCTTTATTAAAGAACTTTGGGGGATGCACAGTTGATTCCCTTTGAAGTGGAAACCATCATGCAAATGTAGGTCACTAGGATTATCCTCTTGGCACCTCATCTATGCATCCTTGAAGTTATCATCCTCGGCATACATCTCCTTGAAATAGTCAAAGCTGACCACCTTATTACCCATTGTAACAAGTAGTGATGCATAATGACTAAGTGCATTAGTCATCTTGTTCTACTGCCCTGACTTATGCTTAAGAACAAACATGAATTCCTGCAAAAATGAGACCATATAGTATGCATACGGTTCATGTTAACCTGCCTATTAATAAACTTTAAGGCTTGATGGTCAGTATAGAGAACAAAATCTCCGTGAATTAGATAATGCTGCCAATGTCATAGCGCTTAAACCACTATGTACAACTCAAGCTTATATGTCGATCATTTCTTTCGAGCTTTAATGAGCTTCTCATTGTAAAATGCTACCGGCATGCCTTCCTGTGATAAGACTCATCCAATTCCGATATATAGGCATCACACTCAACCTCAAATAGCATGTCGAAACTATGAAAAACCAAGATCGATTTTGCAAACAATTGATGATTAATTTCAACAGAGCTCTTGTCAGTGTTATTGGTATACTGAAATAGCCCTTTTTCATGCAATTTGTAATGGGTGCAACTATAGTATTGAAATTCTAGATGAATCAATGATAGAATGTCGCTAACCCATGGAAACTTCTCACTTCATGATTATTCGTCGAAATCAATCATTCATTGATAGCTTGCACCTTTTCATCATTTACAGGAATGCTCATGGACTTCATAACAAATCTTAAGAACAATAAGTTGTCCATTAAAAAACTGCACTTCTTCAAGTTAAGGTATAATTGTTAACTAAAAGGACTTATCTCACTTGCCTAAGATGTTTCATGTGCTCCATCTCACCCTGGCTATACATCAGGATATCATCAAAATATACTACTATAAACTATTCAATGAACGACTTCAACACTTGATTCATTAGACACAGAAAAGTTCTTAGTGCGTTCGATAGACCAAAGGGCATGACCAGCCACTCATTCAACCATTTCTTGGTTTTAAATGTCATTTTTCACTCATCACTAGGCCGGATACAAATCTGATGGTACTGGCTCCTCAGATCTAGTTTAGAGAACACCTTGGCACCTTCTATCATATTAAGTATGTCGTCCAACCATGGTATTGAGAATCAATATTTAATGGTAATTTGGTTAATTACCCAGTTGTCGTAACAAATGCGTCAACTCTCAAATTTCTTCCGTGTTAATAAAGGTGGCATGATGCATGGGCTCATGATCTCACTCTGAAGACCCTTATGGATCAATTTCTCCTGTCGTTAAAGTATCTTGTACTCTTTTGGACTCATCCGGTAGTGAGGGCGGTTGAGCAAGCTAGCCCCAAGAATGAGGTATACATGATGTTGGATATCTCGTATGGGGGGCAATTCATCGATTAATTCTTAGGGCCATATTTCTTTGAATTTGTTCAACAACGACCTTAAAGTTGGAAGAATGTCTAAGGGCTCCGATTTCTCGCCCTTTACCACCATGGCGTACACCTCGCTAGTTTCCTTAGATTTCTCCATGAAATCCTGAATAGTCCGGAGGAAGCTTCCCTACACTTTAGAAGCTTCGAGGTGGTTCTCTAGTACCATAGGGCCAATGAGCGTCTTACGATCATCCTTCACGAAGATGTAGACATGGTCTCATCCATGGTGGGTCATATCATGGTCTGATTGCTATGGTTTACCGAGCAACATATGACATGCTTTAATGTCAACCACGTCGTAAAGTACTTGATCTTTATAATTTCTACCAATTAAAAATGAGACAATACACTGTTCAGTTACCTTGGTCTCATTCACCTTTTTTATCCAGTCATTCGAGTGAGGGGAAGGAAGCTTTGTCGTAGGTGTTAAATGTGAAATATTGCATATTTCTCCCTATTTATACCTTTGCTTTATAAACATGATAGTGTTTAATCGATTTAATTATGCATATTTTCATGTACGAGGTGATTTCGAGAGCTTAAGGCGAAATTGATGCCAAAATAAATATTTATACTCAAAAGATTACTAAATGAAGATTTGAATATTCGGAAGTCATTAACGAAGAATTCACATGCCAAAGATCCAAGAAACCAAGTGAGAAATGAAGAGAATCAAAGATTTGAAGTGAAGAAAAAAGAATCCTGAAATTATCTTAAAAAAGTATATTCTGAAACACCAAATCCATTTTGGGAAACTATGTAGTGTGAGTAAATTTGAGGTGGTTTAAACTTTGAGTCTATTTTGGAAAACTACGCAAAGTGGGTAAATTTGAGATGGTTTCTAGATTTTTCCAACTCAGTGCGAAATTTGGACTTTCACAATAATAAATAGGACTCCTTAGAATGCTCTAAAGCATCTTCCAGGGTTTGGAAAGGTCTCAAGGAGCATACATGTAATAGCCAGGATTTTTTCCAACCTGGATATAGACGTCCTTAGGCGATGGGTCAATCCTAACACAGGTTTAACTTCTCAAACACTCAATTAAAGCCTCAAATCCCTTTTCAAACCATTTTCTTCACAAATCTCACCCTTCACCACCTTGATCTTTCAATTTTTCAAAGTACTTTCACCCTAGACACTATCTTAAACTAGCTAAGTAGTATAACTTGGATCACTTTATATACAAACTACAAAGGACTAAGTACCACCTCAGATAGAAATCTTATAGGACTAAATCCTTTAGAAATGAGACAAAGTAACTAAGTGCAAAACTAGATTAGCTACGAAATCCACTAGAATCGCTTTAAATACGATCTGCAAGACCCAAAACTTGTAGAATCATTGACACTAGGTTACCCTAAAATCTCGGATTAAACTCATTACCTGACTGCTCTCAGGAGCATGTTGAAACTCCGTATCAGATCTGGACCGCACATCGGGAGTCCGAATAATATGAGGTTAAGGACTTAGGACCGCCTCGCTGGGCTTGACAACCATCTCAGAAATCAAACCCAGATAGTGTCCCAGCGCTATTCGCTTGAGCTCGGAGTGAAGAGTGAGAAATGTGAAATTAATTCAAAATAAAATATCTCAAATAGTAATCTGGCACTTCTTACTTGCGGATCAGTTTTAAGCAACCAGACCGTCAGAATCAGACCAAATTACACCCTCGGATTAGGAAAAATTTCATACGCATATCCATGTACTCGGAATCTCCGATCGAGATCCGCTGACCGTTGAACTGAAATTGGTCCGCCACGTGTGATCTGGAATCCCGACCGAAACGAAAACTTAACTAAACGTAGATCCAGTGTTAGTGAGCTTAAGTCCGACCTTTGGTTCAAGGAGGCCCGCCAGAAGTCCTCCGTTGAGCTGAAACTGACCCGCTTTGGTTATAACCTAAGTATACTTTGACCTGGAGTCTATTTCGTTGAGTTTTTAGGCTATATAAGGACCTTAAACCCTCTCTCATTACAGCCATACGAATTTGAGAGAAACCCTAGAGGGAGAAGAGAGAAAAGAGAGAGAAAGTGGGGGAGTAGTGGGAGAATCTCCCTGCCACTCTTCCCTGCCGCTATACGAGCTTCACCACTCCATTCTAATTACTTTCCCGGCGATTCCAGCTCCGTTTCTAGGTAAGAAACCCTAACCCTAATCTATTTTGGGGTTTGATAGTTGTAGGTTATGAAATAGCTAACCTATTTCGTTCTATAGGTTGCCAAACTGCCGAATACGGAAGCTTAGCAAACCTATCGGATCCGTTACGATTCTACGACAAAAGGTGCGGACTTTAGGTGTATAGGTTATGGTTTTCAACGCTTTCAATGTCAGATAATGATAAATTTATGATCTGCATGCAATTACACATGTACAAAGTGCTGTCTGTTTTCCGTTTCGATTAAAGATGAAAAATATGGAATTCTACATACTCTAGGTATTTGTAAAAAGTACCGTATACGTACAAATTTTGGAAATGTGTTTAACATGATTATTTGTTGTATGAATATATTATATGTGGATAAATTACTTGTTTGGTGAAAGGAATCGCGCCCTAATACATGTTTTGCTTATATACACTATGTATGTTGAAATTGTGTATTCTAGAAAGTACCGTATACGTATGAATTTTGGAGATGTATTTGCCATGATTATTTGTTGTATGAATATATTATACATGGATAAAATACTTGCTTGGCGAAAGGATAGCCCTAATACATGTTTTTGCTAATATATACTAAGTATGTTAAAATAGTGTATTCTAAGTGCTTGTGAAAATGACCGAATGAGTATAGAATTCTCATTCGTGCTCGCCATGACTAATTGTCATGGATTTATGATTATTGTATTGGCGATACACCTTTGACGAAAGGATTTGCCCTGAATCACGCCACAGCTACTATACGCTATATATGTTGAAATGTGTAACCCAAGTGTTTGTGAAAATGTTCAAATGAATATGGAACTTAGATTCCTACTTTCCATGACTATCCGTCGTGGGTGTACGCGTGTTATGATTCGGGCAACTCCCTAGTGAAAGGATTTGGCCTAATGCCTATGTGATCAACATATATCATGTATGTTGATGTATGTATTTTAAAGTGTTTGTTGAAATGTCTGAATGGGTAGTAATTAGTAAATTGTAATGTTTAAGGGTGTTGAGATATGATTCTCAACTTCTTTAACTATGTGTATGATTTCTTTAGATATCTGTGTGATTAGAAATTGAATATGTACAAACTCATGCTTATGTTGTACTTCATAACATGCTCAATTGATTGTATGATTTTATCTATGTAATGCATATGTTTAAATTCATGTTTATGTTGTATGATCCGTCATGGGTGATGGGGGAGTGGAGCAAAGAATGCGTGCAACAGCCCTGACAGCCCTAAACGGATAATATCAAACTTTGATTGTATGATTTGAATTTTGATCCATTACTACTTTAAATATCTGAAATTGAATGTGATTGGGGTTATTGTATAGTCCAGGCAGTCGATAACGGGATCGAATTCGTGGCTGAGTTTCAGTTGCCACGTGAGATGTGTTCGACGAACCCGAGTCGTACTTCGGTTGGCGATAGTGGTTGGCCACACGAAGTGCTTATGCGATTCATATCGTTCAACTTGATATGCGCTCGAGCTAGCCGAGCTCGTCAAGCAACCCGATCTGTCGTATGTATGTTCACCATGTTTGGAGCTACTGCTTGAACCTAGAGTACCAAACTTACCAGTGAAATCCCTTTTAACCATGGTACCTCGATACGCTAAGACTCATGAGCCGGGCATGGTGGTATGGGACACCGTGGTCGAGCTGTCGGCCTACGCTGGGCCCACGTGCCTCCCCGTAGTGACCAGTGAGCAACCAGACTCGTGAGCCGATTATGGTAGTATGAGACACTATATTCGTGTTGTCGTCCTACATTGATAAGGTGATGGGGGAGTGGTGCAACGATTGCTAGCAACAGCCCTGACAGCCCTTTATAGTGACCTCGAGCATACTCTGAATTGCGGTGAGGCGACGAGTTTTGCCGCAGTGTATAGAGTATGAACTAGGCCTGTATCTGTATAGTGATGAACCGTTAAAAGGGTGATGGGGGAGTGGTGTAACGATTCCGTGTAACAGCTCTGGCAGCCCTTGCAGCGACCTAGAAAACACACCATCGTCTGAGATTAACTAGGACTGACGACCCTAGAATGGATCATGTTTGGGAATGATATAAGGGAGGTACCTTAGTTTCCCAATACAGCTATTTGAAATGGACTAATAACAACTCGGTAATCATGCTCATCATGCATTGCATGTGCCTGGTAGATGTGGAGCACTGAGGGATGAACGCATTCACGAACGTAAGATGGTGTCGCATGAAGGTGGTTTGGCAAGGGTATTCATCATGTCATTTCATACTTGCATTTAATAAGAGTAGTTAGGATTGTTTGATTGTACTGCTTTATCATTACTGCTTAACTGAATTGATAACATGTTAACCTATGCTTTACTGTTCCACTGAGTTGATCACTCACTCCCATGTTACGGGACGGTGTTGTACACACCAACCAGATTTGTTGAGTTTCAGGTGATGGCGATGCTTATGAAGTAGAGCCGGACCACTAATATGATGTTGTGGAGGAGTTCTCGTACATGTAACTCTCTGACAAGTCTATGAAGACCTGGTATTGTATTGACGGGGCTATGGTACTTGGGATAGAAGACATTACACGTCCTCACATGTGGTATATTTTAGAAATGTAATTGAAATTTATTAACCTGGTAATGTTATCACACTCTGGAGACTCACCACAGTTTTTATATATTATATATTATATATATCTACCGCAGTCTTCCGCTTGTAATTTAACTGTCTCTAGAGTATGATATGCTGTTTTGGCTTAATCTCACTCATGTTCAATGCACTAATACAGACAACATTTAATCATCATTATCTATGTTGCATAAGTGATGTTCTGGAACTCGAGAGTTGAGTTACTACTCGACCCTCAATTTTCGGGGTGTTACAATAGACAAGGGAGGAGCAGCCGCCAAAGAGTTTTTCTTCTTTCCTAGTTTATTTTTCATTCTTTGTTTAAGAGATTTAGTTTCATTCATGTCTATGGTTAGCTAAACCTCTTAGCTAGGGCTAAGAGGTGAAACTTGTAGCATGTTTGGATGTTTACTTAGCTTTGATTCTTGTTCTTATTGAACTTCATTGATTTCTAGTTTGATATTAAGGGAATATTTTCAGTTTCTTATGATTTATTGTTACTTAAATAATAATAGATGCTGTGATAATTTTGGATATCTTCTTTTCTTATTTTGAGATAGTGAGATTGGTAAATCCTATTGTTCACCATCGTCTCCTGGGCATGGTAGGGTGATAAAATCCCTTCCAATCATCACAATTCTCCTCCATTGAGAATTAGGTCAATGAAAAGTTTAGATTTGATTTAAATTATTTTATCTTCCAATTGGATAGGATATGTCTCCAATTCCAATTGTGTTCCTTGAATAAAGTAAGTTAGCATCTTGATAGCTACAAGTGGATCCTTGACACCCTATTTCTCACCTTTAAATTCATAAGTTTTAATCAACATTATTCAGCATTACTCTCAATTATTCAAATTTTAATTTAGATTTTTTTCTAGTTCTAGTTCTAGAGATTTTCAGAATACGTACAAGTTTAGTCCCTATGGATTTGACCTCGGTCTTACTGAGTTATTACTACATTGTGACCCTACACTTGGGGTTGTGAACAAGTTTTTGGCACTATTACAGGGGACCACGACTACATTTTTCTGAGATTAACTAGTTTTGGAATTAGGTTAAGATTATGGTTAATTTTTGCTTTGTTTTTAGGTTAAGATTTTTTATGAATTTATTTTTAGAAACTAACATTATTTTCTGCTTTCTAGGATCGTAACATAGGTACTTTAATCCAGTAACCTCTTTCCAATTCTTTCTTTCTTTTCTAGATTTCTTATTTGTTGTAGGTTTTAATTTTCTTTTTCTTAGGTTTAATTTTTTTTAGTTACTCGAGGGCTGTGAGTGTTTCATACCCAAGTGGGTTCGTGACAACACTCGACATCTCTTAAGTAAAGGAGGATTAGTCGAAGGGTTGACTATCCATCACAGGATTAGACACCACTTGAGACCCTTTGAGTCAAAAGAAGTGATGGTTGCAAATCAACCTCAACCTCCAGTTGAGGAAGTTCAAGATGAAAACGAGGTGCTGAATGCACCCCCGCCTCGTACTCCATGAGATTATTTACAACCGGAAGGGTGAGTACGCCTTCCTGTATGATATTTCCATTGAATGCAGGAATTGTGGATATTAAACCAGTGGTAATTCAACTCCTCCCTAAGTTTAATGGACTAGAATCTGAAAGTCCATACTTGTATATGAAAGAATTTGATGAAATAATATCTACATTACACTTCCCAAAAGTGTTCGAGGACACAGTTAGTTTGAAATTATTTTCTTTCTCTTTGAAAGAAAAGGCTAAGTTGTGGTTACATTCCTTAAGACCAAGGTCCATTAGCACATGAGCTGAGATGACAAGGGAGTTCCTTAAAAAGTTCTTTTCATATCATAAAATGAATACCTTAACGAAAGCAATCATGAATTTTGCGCAAAAAGAGGATGAGACCTTCTTCCAATGTTGGGAGCGATTTAAGGATCTCATGAATTCATGTCTACAACATGGCTATAAAACATGGCGTATAACAAGCTTTTTGTATGAGGGATTGAACTCACTCATACGCAAATTTGTAGAGATAATGTGTAATGGGGAATTCATGAATAAGGAAGCTGATGATGCGTGGGATTATTTTGATTAACTTGCTGAAAACACGCAATCATAGGATACCTATTCAGGAATTACCATTTCTAAGCCTACTCAAACAAATGAAAGGAGAGGAATTTATATTTTGAAAGAGGAAAATGATATAAATGCAAGAGTGGCTAAACTCACAAGAAAAGTCGAGGCTATGGAACTTAAGAAGGTAGAACCCGAAAAGATTGCGTAAGTTGTTTGTGGTATTTGTGCTTATAACATACATGTAACTAAGAATTGCCCAACCATTCCTGCTTTTCAAGAGATATTGAATGAGCAACAAATGCCATAAACAACTACTAAAAACCTTTCAGTGGACCCACCTCAAATACATATAACTCAAGCTAGAGGAATCATCTAAACTTCAGTCGGAGGAACGAACAGACGACTACTTCTCAAGGGATCCTTAACTAATTTCTGAATCAAAGGAAACCTCAAGAGGATCTTGTCTTAAAACATATATAAAACCAAGAGCTTTTTTATCAAGGTATGTTACAAGCCTTTCAAGACCTTACAAAGGTCATACAAGGGGTTGAAACAAAAAATTCGATTGGGGAGTAAGGGATCCTTCCGGCTCAGCCTCTCCCCAACCCAAAACAGTAATATGAAATTAGTGACCCAAGTTCTTCAAAACAAATGGAGCAGGCTAAGTCTATCGCCACTCTTAGGAGTGAGAAGACAATTGACAAATCTACTCCAGTGAGGGCTGAAAAGCTTAAGGACCCGAAAATAGATGAGAATGATAGACCTAGCAATGCTCCACATGGATTAAAACCAGAACCTCAAAGTAAGTCGATTGGGTCATTCCCTCAACAGTTGATTGCACCAAAACCTCTCTCTAACTCTCAGGATATTCTAGAGGTTCTTAAGCACGTGAAGGTCAACATCCCTCTGCTGGATGCTGTTAAAAAAATCCCTTCATATGCCAAAATTTTGAAAGATATATGTACGACCAAAAGACGACAAAACATACTGAAGAAAAATTTTTTAATAGAAAAGGTGAGTGCTATCCTCAAGCAAGATGTGCCACAAAAATATAAAGATCCCAATAGCCTAACCATCACTTGTGTAATTGGGAACTACCGGATTGAGCATGCACTTCTTGACTTAGGGTAAGTGTAAATCTGATCCCTAACTCGGTTTATGAATAATTGGGTCTAGGTGAATTAAAACCCACACGGACCGCATTACAACTTGCCAATCGCTCAGTTCGTGTACCAAGAGGGATGATTGAAGATGTGTTGGTCCAAGTTGATAAATTCTAATATCCAGTAGATTTTATTATCCTGGATACTCAACCCATCATAGATGTAAGCACTTAAATTCCCGTCATTCTTGGTTGCCCATTCCTTGCTACATCAAATGCCATCATTAATTGTAGGAATGAAATTATGAATTTATCTTTCAGAAATATGACATTGGAGCTCAACATCTTTTTCAACATGAACAAACTACCAGAGGATGATGACAATACCCACGACATTAACATGATCGATTCTTTCGTGGAAGATAGAGTACTCTTGACTCTATACCCTAACACTCTAGAGACGTGCCTTGCCCACTCCCCTGATTTACATGATGACATGATTAGGGAGATGAATGCCTTGCTTGATGATACGCCAGTACTTAAA
The DNA here is from genome assembly GCA_021015155.1 of Magnolia officinalis. Lineage (NCBI taxonomy): Eukaryota > Viridiplantae > Streptophyta > Magnoliopsida > Magnoliales > Magnoliaceae > Magnolia > Magnolia officinalis. The sequence continues at coordinate 31,245,877 of JAJHSJ010000004.1, read as the reverse complement.
GTTAACTGGTGGAGGCCATAATTTGAGAAATTGCCCTAAACCGATGTAGTGCCTCTACCGTCTAGCCTCAAAGCATCGAAGCTTGACCTAAAACTTTTGCCCGCTTATCTTAAATATCTCTACTTAGGTCAAGATGAGACATACCCGTTGGTGATATCTTCCCACCTTGAGATGGAACAAGAGAGTATACTTATTTCTACTCTCATTGAGCATAAAAGGAGCCATTGGATGGTCGATTGCGGACCTCAAGGGAATTGATCCTTTGATTTGTACTCACCGCATTTATCTTGAGGATAATACGAAAACCTCCCAGCAACCATAATGTCGACTCAATCCAAATATGAAAGAAGTGATTAAGGCTGAGGTACTTAAGTTGTTAGATGTGGGTATCATATACCCTATATCCGATAGTCAATGGGTGAGTCTAACTTAGGTGGTTCTTAAGAAGTCTGGAATCACTATCGTAGCCAATGCTAACAATGAACTCGTCAACTAGAGTTACTATTGGTTGGAGAATATGCATTAACTACGGGAAGTTGAATACCATTACAAGGAAGGACCACTTTCCTTTGCCCTTCATTGATCAAATTTTGGAAAGGCTAGTTGGTCACTCTTACTATTGCTTCCTTGACGGATATTCGGGCTACAACCAAATAGAGATGGCCCTTGAAGATCAAGAAAAGATAATGTTCATATGTCCATTTGGCACATTTTCTTACCGAAGGATGCTATTCGGACTATGTAATGCCCCCTCCACTTTTCAACAATGCATGTTGAGTATTTTTCTAACATGGTTGGGCAATATTTAAAGGTCCTCATAGGCGACTTTTGTCTTTGGTCCATCCTTCAGTGAGTGTTTGGAAAATCTTAAAAATGTGTTAAAGCAATGCAATGAGAAGAATTTGCTTCTGAATTGGGAGAAGTGTCATTTCATGGTTCCCAAGGGAATTATTGTTGGACATATAATTTTGTCTAAAGGAATTGAGGTAGATAAGGAAAAAATTAATCTTAACACTAACCTACCTCCACCCAAGAGCATACATGACATGCAATCCTTCTTAGTACACGCTGGATTTTACTGACGATTCATAAAGGACTTTAGTGATCTCTCTCGTCCTTTATGTAATCTACTTCAAAAGGATACACCATTCGAGTGGAGTGAAGAATGCCAAAGAGCTTTTTCTAAGCTTAAGGGCATGTTGACTACTGCTCCTATCATGCAGCCACCCAACTAAAGCATACCTTTTGAGATTATGTGCGATGCATCTGACTATGCTATTTGGGCGGTGATAGGCCAGAGAAAAGAGAAGAAGCCCTATGTGATTTATTATACAAGTAGAACTCTAAATTCGGCCCAAGTAAACTACTCTTCTAAAGAGAAGAAACTCTTAACCATAGTGTTTGCTTTGGACAAATTTAGATCCTACTTGATCGGATCCAAAATCATCATTTACATTGATCATGCACCGCTAAAGTACCTTCTTTCTAAGAATGATGCCAAGCCTCGCTTGATAAATGGGTCATTCTACTCCAAGAGTTTGACATACAAATACGAGATAAAAAGGGAGTAGAGAACGTAGTGGTTTCCATCTCTTTAGGCTTGATCTTCTTGATTCCCTTGAACCGACACTAATAAATGACATGTTCCCTGACGAACAATTGTTTAAACTTTCCCAATTACCTTGGTTTACTGACATCACGAATTATCTTGCCATAGGTTTCACACAGACATATTGGACTGCGCAAGATAAGAAGAAATTCTTCGCTGAGGTACGCAAGTTCTTCTAGGATGATCATTATTTGTTTAAATATTTCTCAGACCAAATTCTAAGGAGATGTGTGCCAGACAATGAACATCAAAGTGTCATCTCCTTTTGTCACTCTCAGGCCTGTCGTGCTCACTTTTTTGCTAAAAAGACCATGGCTAAAATTTTGTAGTGTGACTTTTACTAGCCCACTATGTTTAAAGCTACTCATGAGTTTTGCCAAGCTTGTGAGCATTATCAGAAATTAGGAGGATTCTCCCGTAGAAATATGATATCACTAAACCCAATTCTTATCATTGAAGAATTCGATTGTTGGTGCATGATTTCATGGGGCCATTCCCCCAATCCTTTGGAAATATTTACATTTTATTGGCAGTAGACTGTCACTAAGTGGGTCGAAGCAATCCCGTGCCAGAATAATGATCACAAAATGGTGATTAGATTCTTAAAAGAAAACATCATTTTTCAGTTCAGGATGCCTCGGGCCATCATTAATGATGGAGGTTCACACTTTTGTAATAGGCCATTTGAGAACTTAATGAAGAAATATGACATCTCTCATAATGTGAACAGTCCATACCACCCGTAAACAAGCGGGCAAGCTAAGATTTCCAATAGAAAAATTAAGCAAATTATGGATAAAATGGTTAACCCTGACCATAAGGGTCAATCTGCTTAACAGATGCTTTATGGGCTTATCATACAGCTTTTAAGACTCCCATCAGAATGTCTCCCTTTAGGCTCGTCTATGAGAAAGCTTGCCACTTGCGTGTAGAGTTGGAACATAGAGCCTACTGAGCTATCAAAAATCTAAATTTTAACTTAAATAATACTGACTCGCTATGCAAACTTTAATTGAATGAACTCGAAGAAATTCGGAACGATGCATGCAAGAACTCAAAATTTTACAAAGACGGGATGAAGGTATATCATGATTGGAGCATCCTTTAGAAATCATTCACATCTGGCCAAAAATTCTTTCTATACAATTCTCGGTTACATCTTTTTCTAGGAAAACTTCGATCTCGTTAGACCGGCCCTTTCACTGTTACTACTGTATATCATCATGGGGCCGTTGAGATAAAAAATCCAGCGAATGGCAATGTTTTCAAAGTAAATGGAAATCATCTTAAGCCATTTGTTGAGAAGTTTGATTCAGAGGACATGTCCATGCCTCTGACTGATCCTGTATACCAGGATTGACCTCCTCGTCTGATGGAGGTGTAGTTAAGTTTATTGATTTCTTAGGATTTAAGATTAGGATAGTTCGATTTCAGTATGTTCAGTCTTCGTTCTAACCCATTTACATGTTAAGAACATTGGAAAAGCTTTAATTCTCCTTCTTCAGGTATTATCTTCTCATTTCTTTTCATTGTCTCATGTGCATTGCATGCTCATATCTTTTATGTTGAGGACAATGTAGGTTTTATGTTGGGCCGTGGATTAGGTAAACTAATTGATTTTTTCTTAGTTTTGAGCAAAAATTGTGAAAATTTTCAAAATTTCAAGTTAAAAACATGTTTGAGAAATGATAATTTGTGGATTAAGAATACTTTGTGTATAATGATAAGATGGATATTGAACTTTGAATTGTTAGAGTTTTTTCAACCGAGTAGAATATCGTCTAAATTCTTGCATTTAATTGATTAAGAGAAAGTTTGAATATCATGTTAATCTAAGTCACGAGCCACATTAAAATGCTTTCTGTGAATTGTACTAGAATTTCTCATTGTTAGAATGTGTATCATTGATAGATATTGAGAATTAAGTCTGGAGAGTTTTATCTACCTTAAAAAGATGAAAAAACCAGTTAAAAAAGAAAGAGATTGACAAAAAAGTCATGTATGATGAAAAGACTAGAAAGGAATGAAAAGTTTAAAAAGAATGAATAAATAAAAGGGACGGTTGATATAAAATCAAAAACTGAAAAAAGAAGGAAAATGTGATAAGTTCAAAATCAGTACTTAATTATTCAATAAAACTTGAGGTGATGAGCATGACTAACATTATGAAATAGTAGTATGTTATGTAAAGTAAATAGAATTCACTAAGCACATTGGAAAATTTTGATATATGAACTTATGCTCTTAAATGATTGATAAAGAAACTTTTTGATTGATTGATTGCTCATGTGATTCGGCTCTAGTTTTCAAAATTTCACTCTTGGTTATTTAGATTATACTCATTCATACTTGATTGTACAGAAGATTATTTTCTGAAAGTGATTTGAACATTGAAGATTGAAGATTACTTCATGCATGTTTTACTCAAGACTAGCAAAATGTTGGTTGGGGTGTGTGTTGAGTGTGAAATATTGTATATTTTTCCTATTTATACATTGGTTTTATAAACATGATAGTGCTTAATCAATTTAATTATGCATGTTTTCATATGCGAGGTAATTCTAAGTGCTTAAGGTGAAATTAATGCCAAAAGGAAGATTTATGCTCAAAAGATTACTAAATGAAGATTTGAAGATTTGGAAGTTATTCATGAAGAATTCATATGCCAAAGATCCAAGAAAATCAAGTGAGTAATGAAGAGAATCAAAGATTTTAAGTGAAGAAAAGGAATCCTGAAATTGTCCTGAAAAGAAACATATTCATGAAATTGTCTTGAAAAAATATATTATGAAACTCCGAGTCTATTTTGGAAAAGTGCGCAGGTAAATTTGAGGTGGTTTAAACTTCGAGTTTATTTTAGAAAACTATGTGGAGTAAGTAAATTTGATGTGGTTTTTAGTTTTTTCCAACTCAGTACGAAAGTTAGAGTTCCACAACTATAAATAGGAATCCCTAGGATGCTCCAAAACATCTTCTAGGGTTTGAAAAGGTCTCAAGGAGCATACATAAGGGTGGAGTAGCCACCCAAAAGTTTTTCTTCTTCTCTAGTTTATTTTTCATGATTTATTTAAGAGATTTGGTTTCAATCATGTCTACCGTTGGCTAAACCTCTTAGCTAGGACTAAGAGGTGAAGCTTATAGTGTGTTTGGATGTTTATTTTCCTTTGATTCTTGTTCTTATTGAACTTATTGATTTCAAGTTTGATATTAAGGGAATATTTTCAGTTTTTTATGATTTATTATGACTCAAACTACAATAGATGTTGTGATCACTTGGTATCTTCTTTTCCTATTTTGAGATAGTGATATTGGTAAATCCTATTGTTCACCATAGTCTCATGGGCATGGTAGGGTGATGGAATCCCTTCCAATCATCACAATTCTCCTCCATTGAGAATTAGGTCAATGAAAAGTTCAGATTTGATTTAAATTACTTTATCTTTCAAATGGATAGGATAAGACTCCAATTCCAATTGTGTTCCTTTTATCAAGTAAGGTAGCATCTTAATAGCAACAAGTAGATACTTGGCACCCTAGTTCCCACTTTTAAATTCACAAGTTTTAATCAACATTATTCACTATTACTCTTAATTATTCAGATTTCAATTTAAATATTTTTCTAGTTTTAGTTCTAGTTATTTTCATAATACGTACAAGTTTAGTCCCTGTAGATTTGACATCAGTCTTACCGAGTTATTACTACATCGCGACCCTACACCTGGAGTTGTGAACAGTAGGTAGCCATAACTTATCCACCATCACCTTTGAGATGTTGTTCTCGTTACTGCCACTATCTATGATTACATCATAGACCGTGTCATTGACGATATACCATGTGCAGAATATATTATGCTGCTACCAGTACACCTCATTTCTTGGAGTGTACAATAACCACCTCATAACCAAGGATTTGCCATGATCCTCGGCCAACCACTCTTCATCACCAGATCCTTCTTTTGCAGTTTATTCATTCTCATCAAATCTATGGCCTTCTTATGCTGCCTCACCTTCAGCTCCCACTTTGTTAATGGCTAACCCTCTGTCTCTTACGAGGTTCACTTAGAGCTTTCACCTCTTGTGGAGCTTTAGTTACTAGTTCTCTTATTAGAGTTTAGACTTCATTATCATTTAACTCAAAGGATAGTGAGTTCTCAAAAAATTCAACATCCCTAGATTATATAATAGTGTTAGACTCTAGGTCTAGGATTCTATAGACTTTGCTATTTTGTGCATACCCTATAAAGTCGCACTTAATAGATATGGGTCCTAACTTGGTTCTTTTTAGATTAGGAGTCCTTTAATAAGCGAGACACCTCTACACTTTAAGATACCCTAGGTTAAGTTTTCTACCTTTTCATAACTCATATGGTGAAGTTTTACTTTTCTTAGAATGAATTCTATTTAGGATGTGACACGTTGCAAGCAATGCTTCACCCCCATAAACTTAGTGGCAACTTTGTTTGTATTAGCATTGAGTTGACCATCTCTACTACTGTCCTATTCATTCTTTCTACTACACTGTATTGTTAAGGTGTATATAGTTTAGTACACTGGTTTATTAATTCATGCTCTTCACAGAAGTTGGGGAATTCACTCGAGAACTATTCTCTCCCTTTATCACTGCGATTTTTATTTTATTTTTTTATTTACTTAATTTTTTACTTCCACTTTATATACTTTGAACATATTTAGCGCTTCATCTTTGCTCTTTAATGGGTGTATATTGTTGAGGGTCAAATATTGCATATTATTCCCCATTTATATTTCGTTTTAGGAACATGATAATGCTTAATCTTCTATTTTACTCATGTTTGTATTGCAAGGTGAATTTAAGAGCTTGGATTGAAGAGGGTGCTGAAAGCATGGATTTGATGCCTAAGAATCACCAAGGCAAGGGATGGATCTTAAGAGACCAAGATTGAAGAATTCACACGCTAAAGATCCAAGAAAATCAAGTGAGAAATGAAGAAAATCAAAGATTTGAAGTGAAGAAAAGGAATCCTGAAATCGTCCTGAAAAAGTACATTTTGAAACTCTAGGTCATTTTGTGAAATTGCACAGAGTGAAGTCTATTTTGAGAAACTGCGTAGAGTGAAGTCTATTTTAGCAAACTGCATAAATTTGAGGCGGTTTTTAGAGTTTTCCAACTAGGTGTAAAAGTTGGATTTCCACAACTATAAATAGGACACCCTAGGATGTTTCTAGGCACCTTCTAGGGTTTAAGGAGTAGAGCAAAAGGGTGGAGAAGACGTCACCAAGAGTTTTCTTCTTCTTCCGTAGTTATTTTCATGCTTTCTTGTAAGGTTTTAGTTCCAATCATGTTTATGGTTGGCTAAACCTCTTAGGTAGGGCTAAGAAGTGAAGCTTATAGCATGATGGGATGTTTCTATTGTTTTAATTCATGTTTATGTTGAACTCCATGGATTCCAATTTAATATTTAAGGAATACTTTCAGTTTTTAGTGGTTTATTGTGACTCAAATTACAGTAGATCTGCAATAACTTTGAGTATTTTCTTTTCCTGATTTGAGATTGTGAAATTAGTAAGTCCTGTTGTTCACCATCATCTCTTGGGCATGGTAGGGTGATTGAATCCTTCCTAATTTTCACAATTCTCCTGCTTTGAGTTTATGAGATTGGTAAATCCTTTTGTTTGCCATTATCTCTTAGGCATGGTTTGGTGATGGAATCTTTGCCAATTATCATAGTTTTCCTTAATTGAGAATTAGGTCAATGGAAGTTCAGATTTGGTTTTATTGATATATTTTCCAATTGGATAGGATAGGACTCCAATTCTAATTGTGTTACTTGAATCAAGAAAAAGGGCTCCCTGATCACTACAAGTGGATCCTGGGCACCCTAATTCCCACCTTTAAATTCTTAGTTTTAATTACTTAATTCATAATTACTCTCTCAATCACTCCAAAATTAGTTTTACATCTTCTTTTAGTTCTACTTCTACTTAATTTCATAAACTCACAAGATTAGTCCCTGTGGATTCGACCTCAGTCTTACTAAGATTATTACTACATCGCGACCCTACACTTGGGGTTGTGAACAAGTTTTTTGCGCCGTTACTGGGGATTGGCGGTTACGTTTTCAGGATTTGATTAGTCTTGAAATTAGGTTAAGATTAGGATTTTCTACTTTCTATTTTTTTGTTAGGGTTTTTTCAGAATTATTTTAGAAACTAACTTAACTTTGTATTTCTAGGTTTATAAACTTTCCTTTTTTTGTGTTTAGAAACTAATTTACTTTCTAATTCTAGTATAGAAACTTTCTTAATTTGTTTTTAGAAACTATTTTTTTTTTTTTTAGAAACTAATTTGTTTTTAAGACTAACTTTTTGTTTTGTTTTTAGGTTAGGGTTTTTTCTGATTTATTTTTAGAAACTAGCATTATTTTCTATTTTGTAGGATCCTAACATAGAACTCTCCAAAGCAATAAACTCCTTCTAACTTCTCCTCTACTTACTTTCCATATTGTTGTAGGATTTTTCTTTTATTCTATTTTAGGATCAGGTTTGGGATTAGGGTTTCACCATGTATATGCAAGAGTGGGAACGTTAGTATGCTGAGCTGGTTTTCAAATGTAAGAAATTGTGAAGGGCTGTCAGATGACTATGTTAGCAAACAACGTATGTCTCAAAATTTTTCTGAAACCATCATCGAGAACCAACCAGAATACACCCCACACATTAAGAAAACAGTACGTGATTGTTGGGGCTATCATAATTATGCAAGTGATAACTATTATCACCCATCAGACAAGAAGAAAACAATAAGAGATTATATTATGAGTGATAATATGTACCAACAACCATCAGACTCTCCCACCTATGACCGGTAGGACTATGATCTGTGGAAACATCAACATTGGTGAGATGAACCAATAATTGATTATAGTGACTATTCTCTTGGATCCCCTACCTTTGAAATCCAACCATAAACGATCTAAGAGTATTCACGTTTGAATTTCACGTACTATCAAGAATAGTTCAACCAACTTGTCGTAAACATGATGAAATTATTAGAAGCGATTGAATTGCGCCTCGATAAGGTTGAAGAGGCTAGGTTGTCACAATGTCAACCCAATCTCGAAACACGATGTGAGGAAAGTGATCCTAACTCGCTTATGGCGAGTATTGGAATTGAGAACGAAGAGTTGAATTGCGTTAACAATCATACGACTCAATTTTCCGAAGAGTCGATCTCGATGACTGTCTAAAGGAATGGTCAAGAGACATGGGTGTCTTTTAAATATAATGATACTGACACGCTCCAGTCATATGACACACTTGACTTTAACGAGGATGAAGAGGCTAGTTTATTCAAGCCTCAACTCAACCTAGGAAAATAGTGTGAGGAATGTGATTTCATCCCACTTGTGAACTGTACTGAATTAGAAGATGATAAGTATTGGGATGAGAATCATGAGTTTATAGGCCAAGATTCACTGTAATCGATTTCAATTATGGTTCAGAAAAGTGATCATGAGATATAGGACATTGTCGACCATAATGATCTACTCCACCCATATAACACGTTTGATTTACATGTGGAGGAAGAGTCCCTTCAAAGTGAACCACATGACTCTTTTGAGACGTGTGTAGACCACTCCCTTGTTTTAGATTATAATATGACTAAGGAGATGGATAAGTTGCCCGAGATGACTCTGGAATTTGAAACCACTCAGTTAAGGCCACCTTCTGAGCTGTTAACACTTGACAATATAATCCCTCTACTGAGTAGTAACAATGAACAGAGTCTTCACATCAATGCGCTTACTGATCCACAATCTGTCTATGTAGGGCAGGAAGAGATGTATCCGGTGATAATTGACTCTCACCAAGGTGAAGAGCAAGAGATCATGTTTCCCTCTATTCTAAGAGAAGACAAAGGAATCATTGGGCATGTCATCACAAACCTTAATGCGGAAAATAAGCCCCTATCAATTGAATTTTTTTTACTCTTTGGAAGATCGCTTGGCATATTTTACAGATTCAAATGATCCCATGATAAAAGAAATAATGGATGCCTTGCAAAACAATAACTCGATGGTTGTTACTGACAGAGAGAACCCTTATTCTAAAGCCCCTCCTTCCATAGATCTTCAATGTTTACCATTAAGGGAGGAGGAGCTGAAAGTTGAACCGAAGCCTAAAACTTTAGAATATGTTAAGATTACATCACCTACTGAGAATTTCTCTGAATTTTATCTACTTGTAATCTCGGATTCACCGTATTGCGCTAACTCTGAAACTTTTTATCTTAGATTAATCATATGTACTTTAGACACCTCGGGAGATTAAAAGGAAACTTTATGCTAAGGTCCACAAATTTCTCTGGAAAATCATGCTCTAGGGCATCCAAGCTTATTGCAAAAAAGGCTTTTGGATGATCTTATTACGAAACCTACTGAGAAATTTATCAAGATATTGGCCGGAGGAGGAACCTTGCGGCATGACTATAGTTTTCCCCTATTTTCCTAGTTAGGTTTATTGCTTTCAAAGAATTTAGGATTAGGATAATTTTTTTTTTTTTTTTTTTTGCCGTTCAGGATATGTTGCTTTCCGTTGTTTTAGGATAGTTTTCTTATTATCTGTTCGAGTCTTTTGTGATAACCCATCTTCGTACTCAGATCATTGGAAAAGCCTTAAAATTCATTCTTCGGGTACTATCTTTCCATCATTTCCCTTTTCTTTTTATTGCCTCTCTTGCATCATGCTTATTTCTTTTACATTGAAGATAATGTAGATTTTAGGTTGGGGATGGGGGATTAGGTTACCTAATCAGTTGTTCTCATAGTCTTTTAACAAAAATTACGAAAAAAGTATAGAAAATTAGAAAATGTTTGAAAAATAAAAGTATAAGATGCTTAATGTTGATGATTTATATCCCTTGGATTCAGTTACTTGGAAATTTCAAAGTTAAGTTCGAGTTATTAATCCATGGGTAGAAATTTTAAACATTGATCGGCTCATGATTTCACATGCCACATCTAGCGGTCACATTAAAGTTTCAGTTAACATTGAATTGTTAACTTGGTGATTATTTAGCATGAAAGAAACCAACCTGGGGAATTTGTCCATCATGTTCGATGAGAAGAATTGAAAAAAAAAAGCCCAGATAAAAAACAGTTGTCTTTGAAAAGGCCACCTATTAAAGATCTTTAAAAAGATTGGTTTAGCGTGAAAGCCATAGATGGAAAAATCAAAAGTTGGATGATTAAAAGAGGGAATTAAAAGATGAACTGTAAGGCAAGTTTCGGTATAGGTTTTGGTTGTTGTGAAAGCTCTTTTAATTATCAATGTTATCATAAAAGTGAATAATTGAACCTTTGATTGTGATAAGTCTAGACTTCACTATACACCCATGGAACTCAATGTTTGGAATTATTCTAATTGGAGGATTAATGCTTTGAACCTGATTATGAAACTTACCGAGTGCTAGAGTTTAGGAGAAGGTAATGCAAAACATTGATGTACTTTAGAATTCTATTACCTGGTTGTTTGTTTTTTTTAAAACCACTTTAGCATATAGAAATTATCCTGCGGTTCTCGAAATATTTTTCGCATACTTTGCTCAGGATTAGCAAAATGCTAGTTGGGGAATGTGTTGAGGGTTAAATATTGCATATTATCCCTCATTTATACCTTGGTTTTATGAACATGATAATGCTTAATGTTCTATTTTACTCATGTTTGTGTTGCAAGGTGAATTTAAGAGCTTGGATTGAAAAAGGGTGCTAAAAGCATTGATTTGATGCTTAAGAATCACCAAGACAAGAAATGGATCTTAGGAGACCAAGATTGAAGAATTCACATGCCAAAGATCCAAGAAAATCAAGTAAGGAATGAAGAGACTCAAACATTTGAAGTGAAGAAAAGGAATCCTGAAATCGTCCTGAAAAAATATATTCTGAAACTCTGGGTCATTTTGTGAAATTACACAAACTGAAGTCTATTTTGGAAAACTGTGCAGAGTGAATTCTATTTTAACAAACTACGTAAATTTGAGGTAGTTTCTAGAGTTTTTCAACTAGGTGCAAAAGTTAGAGTTCCACAGCTATAAATAGGACTCCTTAGGATGTTCTTAAGCATCTTCTAGGGTTTAAGGAGTGGAGCAAAAGGGTGGAGAAGTCATTGTCAAGAGTTTTCTTCTTCTTCCTTAGTTGTTTTCATACTTTCTTGTAGGGTTTTAGATCTAATCATGTCTATGGTTAGCTAAACCTCTTAGCTATGGCTAAGAGGTGAAGCTTGTAGCATGATGGGATGTTTCTATTGCTTTGATTCATGTTTACGTTGAACTCCATGGATTCTAATTTGATATTTAAGGAATACTTTCAGTTTTTAATGGTTTATTGTGACTCAAATTACATTAGATCTGCAATAGCTTTGAGTATCTTCTTTTCTTGATTTGATATTGTGAAATTAGTAAGTCTTGTTGTTCACCATCGTCCCTTGGGCATGATAAGGTGATGAAATCCTTCCTAATCTTCACAATTCTCTTGCCTTAAGATTATGGGATTGGTAAATCCTGTTGTTTTCCATTGTATCCTACGCATGGTTTGGTGATGGAATCCCTACCAATTATCATAGTTCTCTTTCATTGAGAATTAGGTCAATTGAAGTTTAAATTTGGTTTTATTGATATATTTTCCAATTGGATAGGATAAGACTCCAATTCTATTTGTGTTACTTGAATCAAGCAAAAGGGCTCCCTAATCACTACAAGTGGATCCTTAGCACCCTAATTCCCACCTTTAAATTCTTAGTTTTAAATACTTAATTCACAATTACTCTCTTAATCACTTCAAAATTAGTTTTACATCATCTTCTAGTTCTACTTCTAGTTAATTTCAGAAACGCACAAGATCAGTCCCTGTGGATTCAACATCGGTCTTACCGAGATTATTACTACATCGTGACCTTACACTTGGGGTTGTGAACATATATACACGTATCTAGAGCAATCGTCAATAAATGTTATAAAGTACCTTTTACCTCCATGAATAAGAATGTCGTTCAAGTCACATATATCACTGTGCACAAGGTCCAATACTTGAGATGATCTCTCGACACTTAGAAGCGGTTTCTTTGTCACTTTGGATCATATGCACACTTTACATTTATTGTTCTCATTATCTGTGTATGAGATTAGACCATTCTTAGCCTTGAATTTTAAGGTGCTATACCCTATATGTGCTAATCTTCCATGCCATAGTGCTACAGATTCAACCATATATGTAGAATTGATGCTTTCATTTAATGAAAAATTAATCATTTTGTTACAAGCATATCTATTTCTGACAAAATTCTCATTTCTTGATATAATTAACTTGCTTAACTCGTACACTTACCGTATTCAAGGTTTTCTCATAAGATCCCTATAAACTAAGTTTCACCTCATGTTTGGGACATGCAACACATTTGTCAAGATCACCTTCTTTCTAGAGGTAAACACTAATTCCACAATTCCTTTGCCCACAACTTTCGATTGGACTTCATTACCCATTTGGACTTCTGAACCATTGGTCACATCCTCATAGTTTTGAAGGTTGGCATGTGATAGCAGACATATTGTGGCCGCAGTATTGTACCACCAATCATGGACTTTGCCTTGGATCGTGTTAACCTCGGTGATCATGGCAACTATATCGTCCTCCATTGCACTTACTTCTTTCTTAGATTTGCAATATCTGCAAACACAAGTATAGTGTACAGTTTTTCCATAGACATGACAAGGACCTTTGAACTTTCCGTTCTTCTTGTGTTTTCTTGAATTTTCCTTTATTAGGTTTCATGGAATTGTCCTCCTCAAAATTCTTGTTTTGGGTGTTTTTTACTATATGCACTTTGGACGAAGAATTTCCATTTTCAGCTTTGTTAACGTAGATGCAGGATTCTTCCTCAATTCGTAAATGTTTTTGGATTTGTTCCCACTACTAAAAAATAGGACAAAGCCGACGGACGTGTGACTGTTTTGGCTATGGCTTTAAGCCGTCGGCAATTTTGATGGCTAAAAGCCATAGCCTAAACACAATAATCCGTAGCCAAAGTATGATTTTTAATGGTGGACTTTCAATCTCTACTGTTTTCCCGTGGTGTGGTCCACTTGAGATTTATATCGAGATCATTTTTTGGGATAAACTCTAAAATGATATTGAGAAATGGATGGACGGAGGGGATTAAAACATATACATCATGGTGTGGCCCATAGAGCCCTACCAGATCCAAAGTGTCAGTGACATTATTTATTGTACATAAACAATATGTGAGTTTTGTGTTTGATGTAAAATAGTGGTGACTCATTCATAATAATAGTGGCAATGATATAGAGTTTTCTAGACCATCTAAATAATGGCTCTAGTTGTTAATGGTTAATATTTATACTTTTTCCTATATAAAACTATCTTAATCATCCAGTAAATAGTTCGTTAAATGTATGGCTATTAATGTAGTTGATGTGTGAAATTATGGAAAACTCACAATTTGCGAATTTGAAACAAACATCTCATTTTAGAAGAGAGATTTCCAAATCCCTCTTCTCCCCAACGTTGCTGAGCTCCCTGGAGAATGCCTTTCTCTGGATGACAGGCTGGAAGCCATCGCACGTCTTCTGGCTCGTGGACTCGCTGCAACAGGTGCAGGTGGCTGGGATGAATCTTGGAGGGTTGTCTGAGGATCAGGTGAGGAGGATGAATGTCACGCTCCAAACTCAGAAACCGGGCTCATAAAATTTCTGATTGCCGAATCTGGTGTCGACAGCCTTCGTAGTACCCTATTCTTAGCTCCTGGTACCCATTTACTAGGTTCCGATCCTGGGATCCTACAAGGAGGATTTCCAACGTCAGTTTGATTCGTAATAAGCATAACCAAAGGCATAACCCACAATAACAACCAAAAACTCTATCACATTTCCACTATGATAAAAAACTTATAAGTACAGTGCGTATAAAGGGAAATACAATGATGATAGACAAAAGCTACAAAATGATCTTCTATGAGCTCTTGCCTCACCGTTGTTGCAGTCCAACGTCAACTGCACGCAACGGTTGTGCATAAGCTTACAGAACGCTTAGAGGGTTGTGAAAGTGTGTGCGCAATGTGGAATATACTGGTGAATCCATGAATATACTGGTGAATCCATGAATATACAATTATGCAATATCAGCGTAATGTGGAATATACTGGTGAATCCATGAATACTGTTAGCCGTATTTAGTCTATGTGATGCAAGGCATAAATGATGTCGGCCATACCAAAGCCATGTGATGCGAGATGCAACTCAAGCACACCAATCCTCATCTAAGTCCATATATCAATACAGTTCAACTCTGGAATATCACCGGGGTCTAGTGCACTCCAAAATAGATTGTCGCCCCATCGCGCGCAACAAGGTGAGTGGAAGAAACCTCACTATCCATCTGCAAATATCAGGTTTGGCTCATCGATAGCAGACCCATTCCTCAAGCTGGTTAAACTTATCCTAGATTTGCCCCCTTATCTCGGGCAGGTAAGGCCACACCTCCTTCCAACTGACCATGACACAGTGGAAACGCGGCCTTCTAGTAATCGACACTCGGCGCTCATGCACTCACTCGTTCTAGACGTTAGAGCAACCTCCTGGTACCATAAGGGTTTAGGAAATTTCACCCAGGGATATCTATAGCACCCCATGTAGAATAAAATTTTCGGTGTCCAATCCTGCTAACCACGATATGCCTTTAGAGGCTAAGACCCTAATGTCGCTGGGGCGTATAGTATACATGTCATACAATGCAAGATGCATGAATCACGCAATCCAGTCATACAACAACCATGCGCGTACTGCGCACTCATGTGGGCAACTCCCTTTACCAAGGAGTCCCATAACATCTGCCCAATGACATGTGTATGATCCATCACTTATCTCATCACAAGTATGTAGATGATGCAAATGGGCATGTATAAAGATGTTATGTTGTCAAATACTCATAATTGATATCGATAACTGGCACCGATAATCGGCATATATAATCAGCATCGGCCTCGATAATCGGCACCAATGATCAACATCGACAATCGGCACCGACAATCAGCATCAATAATCGGCACCGATAATCAGCATCGATATTCGGCACTGATAATCAGCATATAAACAAAGGTGGGGTCCATAGATAAACAACCGATCAACCATAATATAAAGATCGACCCTCGGCCGTAGTTATATCAAATCCGATAGCACGAAGCCATCCGTCTATGCCAAATGGGGCCCACTTATTTTGGTTAACCCACTAAGAGAATGATGAGAATGGGCTTAACAAGGCCTAAGGAATGTCACAATGAGGACTTTCAACCATCATTGCCCATCAATGTGGTCATTTAACCAGCATTGCTCCCAAGGAGTGGCCCACACAAGGGATTCATACACAACGTAACGGCCATACATACATTACATTGGGCCTCCCTCATGGGCTTCACATACATCGGATTGGGCTTCATTCAAGGGCCTCAAATGTATCACAATGGGCCGCACCCACGGGCTTCGAATACATCACAATGGGCCTTGAATACATCATATTGGGCCTTAACGGATGGGCCGCAAATACAACAAGTTGGGCCTCATATAAGGGCCTCATATATCTCATCGGGCCTTATCAAATGGGCCCCAAGTACATCACATTGGGCCGTATTAAATGGGTCGAATCAAATGTGCCATTTTAAATGGGCCGAATCAAATGGGCCGAAACCAACACACCATTCATCTATTGCTAAAGATCTTTTTAGAGCATTATTACAAAAAATGAATCATATCCAAAGGATCATCTGGACCATACCACACCTTGGTGATGATGATTTCCACTATTAAATTCCAGTGAGCCCCACCATAGTATTCATTTCCCATCCAGTATGTTCATAAGGTCACAAGGACCTGAACAGGGAGGAAAAACAAATATTATATTAATTTAAAAGTTCTGTAACCCAAAGGGGTTTCAATGGTAGACATTCAACTCCACTGTTTTCTGTAGTGTAGTCCACCTGATAACCGGATCTGTCTTATTTTTAGTCTCGAGCCTTGAGACGAGCTCACCAAATGGATGGATGGTTCAGGTGTAACACATACATTGGTGTGTAGGTCCCACCATCTAGCTATCTGGACGGTGTAGCTAAGACCTATACATCATGGTGGTCCTCATGTAAATGGATGGACGAAGGAGATATGGGGACCACGGCATTATATATATATATATATATATATATATATATATATATATATATATATATATATATATATTGCAGTAGGTGGGTCCCCATGTGGGGCCCACCATATACGGTAGTATTTTATATATATATATATATATATATATATATATATATATATATATATATATATATATATATATATATATATCACATATATATATATATAGTTTTTGGTCCAGCGTCAGGCCTTGGACGGCCTGGATGCGGATGTTAATTCTCGGTGGGGTCTCACCATCCCTCATGGACGGTGTGGATAAAAACACATACATCATGTAAGGAGGGGCCCACATACTTGCTGACATAAATACATCAGCTATATAGATGGTATGAGGTAACCAGCCAATTCGTACCTCATCAGATGGGTCCCACGTCAAAATGGATGGATGGGATATCACACATACATCCAAGTGTGCCCCACCGTCTAGATCTACTGGACGGTGTGGATCGAAGGCATACATCATGGTGGTGTCCATCATCCCAGCTAGAAGGCTGGAGGAACACATGGGTCAGGTAGGTCTCACCGTTCAAGTTTGATGGATGGTGTGTCTTTCTCACATACATCAAGGTGGGCTTCACCATGATGGATGCTCTGCATCTTCACCACACATCATGTGGGCCATTAAGCAGTCAAAGAAGAGAGAGAGAGAGAGAGAGAGAGAGAGAGAGAGAGAGACGTAGAAGGGGAGGGACCCCGCCACTATGGGCCCTCCCTATACAATGCATTCATCAAGTGGGTCCCACAACAAGTGGGACCTCAAATCACAAAAAGTAAGAATGTGGGTTCAAGATCACCCACCATCCACTTCTTCTTAGCCCAATGGAACGCCGAACTCCTTGACTTCGATCTTGATGGAAGATGTTGAAAAATGGAGGGTTAAGATGGGAGATGAGAGGGTAGAAAGTGGGCCACACTAAAGCTTTTCCATGAGAGCTTGGGAAGCTTGGACGTGGGATATTTTTGGTTGCTTGGAAATGGGTTTGAGAAATGAGAGTGAGAGAGAGAGAGAGGGTTGTAAGGAGAGAGAGAGAGATGGGTGATGGAGTGATGGATGGGAGAGAGGGATGGGTTGTGTAAGAATTGTTGACTTTTGGGGTAGCTTGTGTAAGAGAGGTATGAGTTGTGACAGGTTGAGTGATGTGTTGAGTGATAGGTTGAGTGATGTAGTACTTAACTTGTACTTGACCCTTGATGGGATTGATTGATTAATTGATGTGACATTTTAGGTAGAGATTCTCTCGGAATTGCAAATGCACGGCGTTTTCCTCGAACTGAACGCAGGCCTACATCTCCTAACATGGGTATCGCCTCGGCGCGCGAGACGCAGCATCAGAACCGTGGCGATGGCGCGGTCACTATGGTACAAGTCTCGGGTTGACAGCGTGTGACTCAAGGTCGCGTGCAAATGCCGGTTACAGGTTGCAGGTCACCGAAATTCGACAGGGAGGATCGCGGGAATCTACGGAATGGTACAGACTATGATATAGGTCTTACAATGAATGAGATGAGAGTGAGAACGTGTGATGAAGAGAATGGGGTTGAGAGGGAAATGGAGAGACAACAGATGGCGATAGTGGACCGGAGGATGCTGGAGCTGACAAGGCTGACGTGAGCTGGCGAAGAGGTTATGGACCATGTTGATGAGATGGTGGATGCTACTTTGATGGGCGTGATGATAGGGATGGAGAGGATTGTAAGGAATGGTGATGGGGCTCATCTGAAATCTCTGAAGAGGGTGGTATCTAAGTTCAAATCCATATATTTGCCTACAACTTGTACCGATCATTCCAAATCAGTCTCATCATCAGATAATTCAGAACATCTAGTTGGAATGACTGTTGTGCTGTAGCCCATCCAAGAGGTGGCCCATCTATTGGATTGTCTCAATTGATGGGCATGTCCACTAAACTTGAGATGAGGATTACTTACTAAGTAACTATGAGCAGGCCACATGCATCCATTTTGCCAGCTCATTTTAGGGGCATGACCCTTAAAATTGAAAAATATCTAAAGCTTAAATAGGCCACGACACAGAAAATAGTGGGAATGAACATTGTCACAGCTGCATGCATGAATGCAAAACACAGATATCATCCTTATCCTAAACCTTATGTATGTGTCTTATTCCTACCGTTCATATATGTCTATAGATCATTTCATGGTATGGAATCAAAATTGAAACATATTCAACCCTTAAGTGTTCCACACCACACAACTGGAAACGATTAAAATTAAAGGTCTGATGTTAAAAACTTTTTGGGAGCCACATAGGTTTTGAATCGAGCTGATATTTATTTATTTTCCTTTCATCCATTCTGCTGTGAGCTTATGAACATATTGGATGACAAATAACATCCTTATGGGTCGTTGGAAGTTTTAACATTGGACATGTAACACCCTGAATTTCGAGGGTCGAGCAAAGCTCTACTCCCGAGATTTTGAACATCACTTATGTCTTGTGGATGATATATCCATATTTCTTTCATGTTAATGAATTAAGCATGCATGGGATTATACTAAACAACACATCATACTCTGGATTTAATGAAGTTAAGCAAATAATTAAATCCAAAAACATATCTACGTAAATATGTACACATTCCATAGAATTATTTCCAGAGTATGAGTCTGTGACTGGGTTCAATATATACATGTATAAGTTCAAAATGAACAAGACGTGGTATTCGACTAAGCCCAGATGCCCAACATCCCTACATAACGGTACATGGCTTACATCGACCCGCTCGAGAGTTGGAAGTAAGAGAATTCCTCCTCCTCATCCAAGAGGCCTTGCTCCAGAGCATAGGCGTCATCTGTACCTGCATCCAAATCAGTGTCTGGTTGGTGTTTTAAAACAACATCCCAGAGTGGGAGTGAGTGATAAACTATAAGGCAAAAGTTACACATGTTATCAAGTCAATCAAAGCAGTAATGATAAGGTAATCATAAGCAATCACTTCCTAACTATTCTCTTTAATGCAGGAATGGAGTGCAAGCAATGATGCATGCCCTCACCCATTAATGCTCCCTCAACACGTGACTCCGACCGCCCGTTTCGCATATGACAACACTTCCTCAAATGTGTAACTCAAATGCCTTTTTGTCACATTCTAACTAATGCAGTGTAATGCATGGTCATGTTAACCAAGTGATTAATTATGCTCATTCATACAGTAGGTTTGGGAAGCTAGGGTACCTCCCTTTTTATTATAGACCCAAATCGAACATTAGGCATCGGACAACTGCAGTGGTCTTACTCCTATGTTCTGGTTCCATCTAGGTTCGTCACTCCTAGAGAAACACATACGATAGGCAACTTGTAAGAAGTGGTGCTCGCGGTCACTACGGGGAGGCTTGTTACCCCAGTGTAGGCCAGCAACACGAACACAGTGTCCCATACCACCATGCCCGGCTCACGAGTCTTGAGGATCATGGTACCATGGTTAAAGATGGATCTTTACATTGGTGAGGGGTACCTTAGATTCAAACAATCGCGTCCATACATGGTGAAAACACAACAGATTAACTGGTTTATTAGGCAAGCTCGATTGGTACTGGTGTATGCCGACCTAATCGACATGGAGCGCATAAGCACCCCTCGTGGCCTAGCCACTGTCGGCGGTCAACGTACGACTTAGATCTTTTGAGTTTACTCGAGATGGCAGACTAGTCGGCCACCCCAAACATGGGCATTTATCGATTGCCTGAACTATGATTGTAGCCCCATTCCTATCCACATGCTACTAACACCCACGTGTAATTCATATCCGTATTTGACAAGCCATCCTAATGAATTTATCATTTGGGAATTTCATCAAACACATAGTCCATGTTAACAACAACTCACACTTTATCAATTAGTTACATAGAGAAAAATACGCATATGCATAAGACAATAAAGAATCCAACCTTAATAATCATAGTACGTACAAATCATCAACGGTTTCTCATTTAGACAATTTATCAAACACATAGACTATGTTAGTTACAACATACGTTTTATTAATTCATTACATAGAGAAGTCTATATGCATATGACAATGATGAATCTTAAATTAACAATCATAGCAAGCACTAGTCATTTTCTATTTCTCATTTAGACATTTCATCAAATACATGGGTTACATAATTTACTTATTACAATTTATAGGTGTATCTCATATAGAAATCGACGTATTTAAGACAATACAGTAGTAATCGCGGCAAACATAAATCATTAGCCATACTGAAAGCATTGATAAACCGTAACCTAAGCGTTTATAGTCCGCACCTTTCGGTAACACGGTCCTAATACTACGTTTCCAAAAACGAAAAGTCGGGCACTTAAACGATTAAATGGGATAGCCAAGTTGGAGAAAAACCATATGGGTGATCTATATCACTATTAAGGTTGGTATTTCTTACCCTAAGTTATAGCCGGAAGAGTTTTGGGTAGCGAAAAACAACGGTGATTAGGCACATGGATACGTGGGAGAAGATTTCCCATGGTTGCAGCGATCTTCCAAACTTCCTCTTATCTATTTTCTCTTTTCTCTTCTCTCTCCCTCTAGGGTTTAGGAAATTCGTATATGGGAGAGAGGGGGTGAGTTGGGAGCTATTTGTAGCCCCAGTTGGGGTGCAAATGGCCCCATGGACACCTTACACTATGTTTATACCCTGTGGGCGGTCGTTTCTGACGAACAGGGCCCCTAAGGAGGCCCACGGCTCATCTACGTCATAGGGTATGCTCTCTAACAATGGATTCATGCTAGGACACGATTTTGGTGCGATCGGTTAAGCCAATTGACCGTGGAGAGCCCATGTCAGATCAACGGTTATACGTGTCCAATTGGGGCCACGGTTATACGGATAGGTGCAGGGAAATTTCCTTTCTCACAAACTAACAGTCCAAATTCCTCAACTTTACGTAAGAGCAAACGACCCAATTAACTTAAGTTTCAGTTCATTTTCTAAGGATATTCACATTTCTCATCCTCTTAACTCACGACTCAAGTTGGGGCATTTTTTGACACAATCTGGGCTCGATTCCCGTGATGGTTGTCAAGCCCAGTAAGATGGACATCGTCCTATAATTTCAAGGTCATCGGACCTCCAACGTACGGTCTAAGTCCGTTATAGAATTTCAATGTACTCCCAAGAGCGACAGACCCTCGGAATTTCTCCTAGGTCTTAAGATGGGATTGGGTCAGTGGTACTCGTGGTTTTAGGCTTCCTCATTTGTGAAAATGGTGGCCCAAGTTTAAACCACCGATTACTTAACATTTAACTAAATCGCATCTAAATTATACAATAAGGTGCGGTCCTTGGGTTGTTCCGCTTGAGGTTGCACTCGGGTCTTTATACGGATTTTTTTTTGGGATATTACAAGACACCATTATCCCCGTTGTTTCTTGTGATGTGGTCTACTTGATTTTTAGATATGTTTCAATTTTGAGCTCATGCCTTAACATGATTTGAAAAATCACATGGGTAGTATGGACAAAATACATACACCATGTGTGGCTCCATAGGGATTACTCGGTACTCAACCCTGCTCAGGCCCTGGATTTCTTGGCTGCTGTTGTAACACCCTGAACTTTTCAACACCCAAGTATTGAAAGTTCTCGAGTGTTACCATAAAATTTAACTTAATATGTACATGTGTACAATACCAATCTGGCTATCCTGACCTTATACTTATTCTAAAACATGAATTTGACAGTTGAGAATAATCTCCATCCATAGATCAAGCCATCTGACCGTTGATTTTAAGCCAAGATCATCATATGTCCAACTAAACCCACTGGTAATCATCTACTTACAAAACTGACCATACACCCACCTCTGTACATGACTAGATTACTAACCATCAAGCTTTCCTATTTTGAAGATGTCATCTAACCATTTATCATGTGGTTTCATACATGTGCATTCCCTTGATTAATTCGATGAATAACTCTTTATTCAAAATGATTTAGATATACGTTCTTTTGTAAGAATTGCGTAGAAACGTACCTATAACCATCTAGAACAACTAGATTTTCTAAAACTCTTAGATTACCAATAATTATGAAAATGTCATTAACCTAGACCCTTGAATTCCAGAACACATAGTTCACATAATTTGTTTCTGGTAAAATTTTATATAGTGCCTATGTATAATAAATTAGCTATACATATTGAATTTCAACCCTTAGGTCATTGTAAAAGTGGCACAACTAACAAATCAGCCGTAATCGTTGATCTTGGTGTCCATCGAGTGAA
Source organism: Magnolia officinalis (assembly GCA_021015155.1). Taxonomy (NCBI): domain Eukaryota; kingdom Viridiplantae; phylum Streptophyta; class Magnoliopsida; order Magnoliales; family Magnoliaceae; genus Magnolia; species Magnolia officinalis. The sequence goes on along the minus strand of JAJHSJ010000004.1, from coordinate 31,222,781 downwards.
AAAACCTCATACGTAATCGTAGTTGGACATTCCCCATCATATGGATTGAGTACATTTCTCAAAAACAACATAGCAGCCCTCACACTAATGATGCAGACGCATAAGATGCACATACTCCCGCGGATCACCCAAACCTGGGAGCGGTCAAACAACCACTGACTCGATCACAATTTCAAACAGAGAGGATCCCTCCTTTATTACGTTAGTGCCAGCAATGGACAACCATCCATTAGATCGATCAACAAATCACTTTTATCATTTAGATGGATGATCCAAGCCGTCCATCTTGAGGATGGGCCAATTTCGATCAGACCCTAACTCACTTCACGCTAAAACGAGTTTCCAAGTAGTCAAAAATCCAGTCATAACTGGACTGTGCGAAGATGAAAATTCCAAAAATAACAACTAACCTGGGATGGCTCAAAAGACTTTTCATGACAGGAAGCCGAGCCTAATCTTGATATAAACCATCCAAAAGCATGGAATGGGGATTCCGACCATAACCACGTCGTCCAAAAGGGGTGTTAAGAAGAGGTGGATCCGGTATTTCCACCCCTCTTACGCAAGTCATGCTACTGCATCTGCAATATTTTCGGAAACCTCCTTCACAACAAGAAGTCATGATCAGGACAGGAATCTGACTATAACCAAGCTTTCAAAAATTCTGGTAAGTCCCTGCAACACCGGGAATTCCAAAAGATATGGTCCCGGTTATGAAACTACATAAGGAATGGGAAGTCGCACATCTTTGCTGGACACATCAAAGAAAAGATCCGGACCCTCTATCTAAAGACTCCGCAAGCTTCCTACGGATCTCCTAAACTGCTTGCAATCACGGGACTGATGCGAGATGCAGTGGCTAAAGATCCGCCATTAAAATGAAGGTTATCTTCCTCACCAGAAGATCCAATGCCCACTTCTCACGGATCATCGGATCTATGATCCATAAGAGTCAATCAACCGGCCATCAAGAACCCATACATATCCAAATAAACTAATGAAAAGAAGAGTCCTAGGAGGATCGGAAAACTAAAAACTACAAGACAGCTGCATTGCTTGTTCCACACTCCATGCCGAACGAGTTACGTTAGTTGTTTCGCACACCACGGTGCGTAGGAGTTGTGCACGAAGGCTCTAGAATCCTAGACATAGTATAAAAACCCTCCACCACCTGTTCAGAAGACATACAAACAAATAAGAGAGGGAGAGAGAGCTCCAGCCGATCGACAGTAGCAAGAGATAGAGAAGGAGAAAGGAAAAGAAAGAGGAAGAAAAGAAAAAGAAAGAGGAAGAGAAGGGAAAAAAAAAAAGAGAAAGAGAAAGAAAAGAAAAGAAAAGAAAGGAAAAGAAAAGAAAGAGAAAGAGAAAGAGAGAGAGAAAAGAAAGGAAAAGAAAAGAAAGGAAAAGAAAAGAAAAGGAAAGAGAAAGAAAGAGAAAGAGAAAGGAAGAATGAAAGGCACTGGAGGTCCGTCGAGCTCCCGCAGACGCCAACAAAAATCCAGGTTAGACCGAGCACGTCCATTATTGAAATTCTCCCCTCCTCTTTCCCTAATAAACTCTCCTTCAAACCTCTTTTACCTATAGTGAAGAACTCCACTGAAATAGGATTAAGATGACTTGTGAAAGAGCACTTGAGTCCCGAAAACTTGAGTTTGCATAAGCCTAATTTAGAAAACTCTACACTAGCTTTTAGTTGAATTCGAAATAGGTGAAGCAATATTGATCCTTAAGGCTACTCGAACATTAAAACTTAAAAAAGACATCCTGAAAATCAAGGGGAGGGTTTTTATCCTTTAAGCGTACGGTACTTTAAGTTGATATGCTTTATCGTACCTGTTACATACTATGTTTTCATGTTTATATGGTTTCCTTCTTGCATTTATTTAATTTATCATCAACAATTTTGAGAATTAGGATATGATGTTTATTACAAGTGATCTTTATGAATTTATATGGAGCGATGGATACAGGCCTTGCCCTTGCCTTTGCCTATACTAATTTTGTTCAGTTAGCTCTTGTTACTCTTCTCTTTATTGAGTTGGTCATTACCACTCTTCTCTTTATTGAGTTGGCCATTGCCACTCAACTCCTTGTTAAGCTAGCTATTGCTACTCTACTCTATCTTTCATTAGCGTCGTGCTATTTACCTTTTAGGCTTGGGTGTACAGGTGAATATTATCCACACTGGATACCTCAGGGGATTAAAAGAATTTTTTTTTCTAAGGTTCATAAATTTCTTTAGACATTCATGCTCAAAGGCATCCAAGCCTACTACAAAAATGGCTTTTAGATGATCTTGTTGAGAAACCTACCAAGAAATTTATCGAAATACCGGCTGAAGGAGGAACCTTTCTACATGACTGAGTAGTTTTTCCTTACTTTCCTAGTTTAGTATTAGGTCATTTTTTTTTTATGATTACTTTGCTTTTCACGGTTTAGTTTAGTCACTAGAACCACATTTTATTGGAAGATCGTATTCACTTCACAGGTACTCTCCATCTACTTCCCTTTATTCTCATTGCTCTCAATTTTTCTCTTATTGCATATGTTTATAAATTAAGGACAATGTAGATTTTAGGTTGAGGTGTAGGTTTCCCTTAAAAATTCTTTAAATTTGAGCAAAATTATTAAAATTTTGAGTTTTAATTTTTTTTCAACATTTTTAGAAATTTCTATGAAATTAAGTGATTTTAAAGATAATTCATATATTAGAATGATAAGATACTTAATTGTTGAAGATTGTTGAACCTGAATTCTAGTTATTTGATAGATTTCAAGGTTAAGTTTAAGTTATTAATTCATAATTAGAAGTTTTAAGTATTGATTGATTCATGATTTCACATATCACATCTAGCTTACACATTAAAGTATAAGTTTGATATTAAATTGTTAACTTGATAATTATTAAGAATGATAGGAACTAAACCTGTGAAATTTGTCCATTATGTTCCATGAAAAGAAAAGAATATAAAAAAGTGAGAAAAAGAAAATACCCAGCAAAAAAATTGTTGTTGTCGAAAGGGCTACCTATTAAAGTTCATTAAGGACCGTTGAAAAGAAGAAAAAAATGAAATAGTTTAAAAGCCATCGATGGAAAAATCAAAAGCTAGAAGAATGAAGTGTTGAACTGTAAGGCAAGTTTTAGTTATCTTGAACTCTTTTGATTATCAATGTTATTATGAAAATAGAAAATTGAACCTTTAGTTGTGATAAATCTAGACTTCACTATGCACCCATGGAACTCAATGTTTAGAATTGTTCTAATTAGAGGATTAATAATTTGAACTTGATTAGGAAATTTACAAAGTACTAGAATTTAGGAGAAAGTAGTGCTCAACATTAATGCATTTTAAATTTCTATAATCTGGATTGTTTTTTGACCCGCTTGAGCTTATGGAAATTATACATTGGTTTTCAAAATATCTTTCGCATGTTTTGCTTAAGACTAGCAGGTACCTTCTTTTTTGGCCTTGTATTTGAACTATAGGGCAGTTCAAATTTCTTTTATAGATGATTTTTATGTGTACAGATCATACATTTAGTCAGAGAGTGCGTTCAGTATGTGTCTACGATATAGGAGTTCATATTCAGGTCGTTTGTTGCATGCAACAATATGTTCGAGTGTTTCCTCGTCTGTTGCCTCAAGCAATGGCTAAAGATTCAGATCTAAGATGTAGTAAATCGTTAAGGTCGTCAGGAGAAACTTTGTAAGTGCTATTATGTTTAAAGCACATGTCACACCTGGTTTGTCAAAATTTGTCTTGTCAAAACAACTTGGCATAGTGTTCTTCAAGTTATAGACAAGCTCCTGTTCAAGTTGAAGTCCAGCTCATGTTCAAGTTGAAGACAAGCATATGTTCAAATTGAAGTTAACCTAAAGTTCAAGTCACGTGGATCAAGATGAAAAGTTCACCTTCAAGTGTAAGTTTAAGTTCTACTAAAAATGCTATTAGAAAATCAAGCTTCATCGACAAGTTCAACTCTTACTGATGAATCAACTAGTAGAAGATCAAGCTCCTTTGAAAACTTCAAGTTTCTAATCCTATGAAGTTCAGTCCATACAAATATTTTAAACCCTAGAAAGACCTTATGTTTAAAGGCTTTCAAAACATATTTAAATTGGGTTTTTATACTTATAATTGACTGAGTTTCAACTTGTCTAAGTTCTGCTTCGACTAGTCTAAGAAATTTCTCGGCTAGTCCAAGAAACAGCCTAAGTGTAAAAGAAATTTTGTTGCGTCTTCGACCAGTCAAGGGAGTCCTTGACCAGTCGAAGGACCCCCTTCGACCAGTCGAAAGTTCCTCGACTCAAAGTCCAACAACTATATTCAAATCGGATTATGCTTGGTCGACTAGTCGAAGATTTATTAAATCTTATTCCGCTCGAATTTGAAAATTTGTTGGAATTGGATCCGGTGTTTCAACCAGTCGAAGACTGCCTTAGACCAGTCGAAGGAACAGATTTTCTGACTATAAATAAAGGTTCTTTTTCAATCCAAAAATACAACTTAATCATATCATAGCCCTTATTCAAGAGAGAGAGAGAGAGAGAGAGAGAAGCCTCATTTATTATCAAGCTATTAAGCGGTATTTATAAATTTATTTTATAGCTTTTTCATTAATTCCTTTATCTCAAAACTATGTCATTTTGATTTTCAAAAGAGTGTTTACTCTTATTGAGATTTGAGGGAGTTAGTGCAAGTAGCCTTTGGGTTTAAATCTAATTAAAATCAACTAGAACCCTGGACTTTTTCTATTGGACTGAACATCAAAAATTCAACATTCAAGAAAAGTGATCTACAGCTACAACATCTTCTTCAGTGAAGATAAGTATCATTTTACTTTTTGTATTTTGTTTTTTTATGAGATAGTTAGAAAATCTCATTAGAGGTTTTGTCTGAGATAGTCTGAAAATCCCAGAGAGGGGTTTCTTTATTTGTGATCGCCTTTTAAAATCACAACTATATCAGGTTTTAAGGTGATCCTGTGAAAACCTTGTTCATAGTGAAAGTCGAGATTACGAAGTTAGTAATCTTGGGAGTGGAGTAGGTGTGGGTGTTTGAGAATAGTTATTGTACACATCAAACCACTATAATTCTTGGTGCTTGTGGTGAATGATTTATTTTTACATTTTTGGAGAATGTTTGTAATTTCTTTTATGCAAAAGTGGTGAATGTTTGTAATAGATAGGTTTACCTTTTCTTTCTTGGTTTGAGATTTTGTTTCTTACAAACGTTCATAAAATAAGGTTGTCCTACCTAAACTTTTTTTTTTTGGGTGAAGGTTGTCCTACTAGTTTGAATCAAATTTTCAATACTAGTGTGATTGAGATTTCAAATTTGTTTATTATTTCTGCACTTTAATTTTTTATTTGGCATAGTCCTATTCAACCCCTCGCCCCTCTAGGACTGTGAAGCTCGCCTTTTCAAGTGGTATTAAAGCTAAGTTGTACATTTTTGGATTAATTTCCTGAGTTAAATATATAGAGCTTTAATTATGTTAAATTTTAATAGTCTAGCTATTACTAGGCCACTATTGAAGGTCAAATATTTCATATTGGACCCCATCTATTATTTGGTTTTATGAACATGATAATGCTTAATGTTCTATTTTAATCATGTTTGTGTTGCAAGGTGAATTTAAGAGCTTGGATTGAAAAGGATGTTAAGAGCATGGATTTAACACTCAAGAACCACTAAAGTTAAGAATGGATCTGATGAAACCAAGAATGAAGAATGCACACACTGATAATATAAGAAAATCAAGTCAAGAATGAAGAAAACGGAGTGTTGAAGTGAATTTGTGTAATCCTCGCCTACTCCTGGCTCCGGCTCGACTAGTCCTGCATATGTTCAACCAGTCCTAGACTCTGCTTGACCAGTCCTCGCTTGACCGGTCGCAGGTACTCGACTCGAACTCCAGCAACTAAAATAGCCAATTTTTCGTCCTGCTAGACCAGTCAAGGGTGTCCCACGACTGGTTGAGGACGTCCCATGACCAGTTAAGCGTTATGCAAAACTTGTGCGGACTGCGTAAGTTTGAAACAGTTTCTGGAAATTTCCACTTTGTACGAAAGTTTAAGTCCTAAAACTATAAATAGGGATCCCTAGGGCACTCCTAGGCATCATTTAGGGTTAGAGGAGTGGAGCAAAAGCATGGAGAAGCCGTCACCAAGAGTTTTTCTTCCCTTGTTTTTATGCTTTTCTTAAGAGATTCTAGTTCAATCATGTATATGGTTAGCTAAACTTCTTGCTAGGGCTAAGAGGTGAAGCTTGTAGCGTGATGGGATGTTTTTATTGCTTTAATTCATGTTTATATTGAACTCTCTTTGATTCTAGTTTGATTATAAGGAATACTTTCAGTTTTTAATGGTTTATTGTGACTTAAATTACAATAGATCTGTGATAGCTTTAAGTATGTTCTTTTCATGTATTAATATTGTGAAATTAGGAAATCCTATTGTTCTCCATCGTCCCTTGGGCATGGTTGGATGATGGAATCATCCCTAACTTTCACAATTCTCCCAGATTGGTTATGGGATTGGTAAATCCTGTTATTTGCCTTATCTCCTGGGCATGGTTTTGTGAAGGAATCACTTCCAATTCTCACACCTCTCATCCATTGAGAACTAGGTTAAAAGAAGTTCATATTTGATTTTACTGAGATATCTTCCAATTGGATAGGATGGGACTCTGATTCCAATCGTGTGACCTGAATCAAGCATAGATCTCCCTGATCTGTATAAGTGGATCCTTGGAAACCCCAGTTTCTCACCTTTGAATTTCTTAAGTTTTTTATTAAATTTCTTACAATTACTCTTGAATATTTCAAACTTAGGTTTTCATCTTTTTCTAGTTCTTCTTTTAGTTACTTTCAGAAAACACACAAGATTAGTCCTTATGGATTCGACCTCGGTCTTACTGAGATTATTACTGCATCGCGAACCTATACTTAGAGTTGTGAACAAGTTTTTGGTACCGTTGACGGGGATTAACGGTTGCATTTTGATGAGATTAGCTAGTTTTAGAATTAGGTTAAGATTAGGGTTTTTCTATTTTCAGGATTAGGGTTTGTTTTCTTTTTTTAGAAACTTTCTAATTCTAGGATTTTTTTTAAAAGAAACTAACTTACTTTCTAATTCTAGGTTTAGAAACTTTCCTAATTTGATTTTAAAAACTTCCTTTTCCTCTTTTTAGGAACTTTATGTTCTATTTTTATTTTTAGAAACTTTCTAATTTTAGAATTTTTGTTTTTAGAAACTGACTCGTTTTGTTTTGTTTTGCAGGATTTTAATTAGGAACTTCTAATTTAGTAACTTCTTTCCAATTCTCTCTCTTTTTCTATTTTTAGAATTCCTTTCTCTCTTTTAAATTTAGGTTAGAATCTGAATTGAGGGCTGAGAGTGATTCATGACTAAGTGGGTCCATGACAACACTCGACGTCTTTTGAGTGAAGGAGGATTAATTGAGGGTTTATCTATCCATCACAGGATTAGACACTAATCGAGATCCCCAGAGTTAATTGAAGTGATGGCTACAAATAAACTAGTTAATCAACCGGGAAGACAACCTTAACCTAGGGTTGAGGAAGTCCAGGATGAGAATGAGGTGCATCAAGCACCCCTGCCTCGTACTTTGTGAGACTATTTATAACCGGCGAGGGTGAGTACGCCCTCATGCATGATTTTTCCAAAAAATACGGGACACATGGATATCAAGTTAGGGGTGATCCAACTCTTTCCAAAATTCTATGGACTTGAATCTGAAAGTCCATATCTACACTTGAAAGAGTTTGATGAAATCATAGCCACTTTATATTTTCCTAACGTGTTTGAGGACACGGTCAGACTGAAACTCTTTCCCTTTTCTTTGAAAGAGAAAGCTAAGATGTGGTTGCATTCACTACGTCCCAGATCTATTGGCACATGAAATGACATGATAAGGGAGTTCAGATGAGGGAGTTCATAAAAAGAAAAAATTTTCACATCATAAAACGAACACCCTTAGAAAGTTAATCATAAACTTCGCCCAAAAGGAGGATGAAACATTCTTCCAATGTTGGGAGTAGTTCAAGGATCTTGTTAATTCATGCTCACAACACGGCTTTGAAACGTGGCGTATTACACACTTTTTCTATGATGGACTGACATCTTCCATACGCCAATTGGTTGAGACAATGTGAAATGGGCAATTCATGAATAAAAATGTCGATGATGTGTTGGACTACTTGGACAGACTTGCTGAAAACGCACAATCATAGGACACTTACCCAAAATTAAGCACCACTTCTAGGCCCACTCAATCAAAGGAGAGGGGTGGTTTATACCTTCTGAAAGAGGATGATGATATCAATGCTAAAGTGTCTAATCTTATAAGAAAATTCAAGGCCATGGAACTAAAGAACGACAAGGTTAAGGAAAATGTTTATGGTATTTATGCTTGCAATGTTCACAAAACTAAAAATTGTCTAACAATACCTGTCTTTCAAGAGGTGTTGAATGAGCAATCCAATGCTGTGAACAATTAATAAGGACCTTTCAATGGTGAACAATTACTAAGGACCTTTCAATGGATCTACCTCCAATACATACAATCCTAACTGGAGAAATCATCCAAACTTTAGTTGAAGGAATGGACAAACTGCTACCCCTCAAAGTTTCTTTACTCAAATTCCAAATCAAGTGAAACCTCAAGAAGAACTGGTTCAAAATTCCACATAAACTTAGGAGCTAACTCAAGCAATACAAGATGTGCCATCCTAAAGCAAGATGTGCCACAGAAATACAAAGATCCCGGTAGCCCAACCATCGCTTGTGTGATTGGGAACTACTAGATTAAGCACGCACTTCTTGACTTAGGAGCAAGTGTAAATTCGATCCCATATTCGGTCTATGAGCAAATGGGTCTATGTGAATTAAAACCCACCTAGACCACATTATAACTTGCCAATCGCTCAGTTCATGTATCGAGAGAGATAATCAAGGATGTGTTGGTCCAAGTTGACAGATTCTACTACCCAGTAGATTTTATCATCCTGAATACTCAACCCATCACGGACATGAGCACGCAAATTTCCATCATTCTTGGTCATTCATTCCTTGTCACTTCAAACGCAATCATTAATTGTAGGAATGGAGTCATGAGTATGTCTTTTGGGAATATGACATTGGAATTGAATATCTTTTTTAACACAGGCAAACAGCCAGAGGATGATGATGACTCCCACAACATTAACCTGATTAATTCTTTCGTGGAGGATAGAACTTTGATGACCTTATCCTCTGACCCTCTATAGACGTGTTTGGCCCACTCTCATGATTTAGATAATAATATGATTAGGGAGACGGGAGCCACGCTTGATACTGTGCCAGTACTTGAAGTTAACCGGTGGAGGCCACATTTGAAGAGTTTTCCCAAACCAATGTAGTACCTTTACTATCTAACCTCAAAGCATCAAAGCTTACCCTAAAAATTTTGCCCTCTGATTTGAAATATGTCTATTTAGGTCAAGATGAGACATACCTAGTGGTGATTTCTTCCTACCTTGAGAAAGAACAAGAGAGTATGCTCATCTCTACTCTCATTGAGCATAAGGGAGACCTTGGATGGTTGATTGCAGACCTCAAGGGAATTGACCCTTCAATTTATACTTACCGCATTTATCTTGAGGATAATGTGAAGACCTCTCGGTAATTACAACGCAGACTAAATCCAAACATGAAGGAAGTAGTTAAGGCCGAGGTTCTTAAACTATTGGATGTGGGTATCATATAACCAATATCCGATAGTCAATAGGTGAGTCCAACTCAGGTGGTTCCCATGAAGTCTAGAATCACCATCATAGCCAATGCCAACAATGAACTCGTGCCAACCAGAGTTACTACTGGTTGGAGAATGTGTATTGACTACAGAAAGTTGAATACTGTCATAAGGAAGGACCATTTTCCTTTGCCCTTCATCAATCAAATTTTGGAAAGGCTAGTTGGTCATTCCTATTAATGTTTCCTCGACGAGTATTTGGGCTACAACCAGATAGAGATAGCCCCTGAAGATCAGGAAAAGACCACATTCACATGTCCCTTTGGCACCTTTGCTTACCGAAGGATGTCATTCGAACTGTGTAATGCCCCCTCCACTTTTCAGCGATGTGTGATGAGTATTTTTTCTGACATGGTGGGGCAATATCTAGAGGTCTTCATGGATGAATTCTCTGTCTTTCGTACATCTTTCAGCGATTGTATAGAAAATCTTAAATATGTGATGAAAAGATGTGAAGAAAAGAAATTGGTACTCAATTGGGAGAAGTACCATTTAATGGTTCGTAAGGGAATTATCCTTGGACATATCATCTCGTCCAAGGGAATTGAAGTAGATAAGGCTAAAATTGATCTTATCTCTAACTTACCTCCACCCAAGAACATACGAGATATGCAATCCTTCATAAGAGACACCGATTTTTACAGGAGATTCATAAAGGACTTTAGTCACCTCTCTCGTCCTTTATGTAATCTACTTCAAAAGGATGCACCATTCGAGTGGACTGAGCAATGCCAAGAAGCTTTTACTAAGCTCAAGGGTATGTTAATCACTGCACCTATCATGCAGCCACTCGATTGGAGCCTTCCTTTTGAACTTATGTGTGATGAGTCTGACTATGCTCTTGGGGTGATTTTGAGCTAGAGAAAAGGCAAGAAGCCCTATATTATTAAGTTCGCAAGTAGAACTCTAAATCCTGTCCAAGTGAACTACTCTACTACAGAAAGGAACACTTAGCCATAGTGTTCGCTTTGGACAAATTTAGGTCCTACTTGATCAGATCTAAGATCGTCATTTACACAGATCATGCAGCACTCAAGTATCTTATTTATAAGAATGATGTTATGCCCCACCAGATAAGATGGATCCTCCTACTCTAAGAATTTGATTTGAAAATAAAAGATAAAAAGGGAGTAGAAAATGTAGTGGCTGACCATCTTTGTCACCTTGAACTCTCTGATTCCCTTGAGACGACACATATAAATGACATGTTCCCTGACGAACAATTGTTCAAAGTCTCTCATTCACCTTGATTTGCTGATATTGTTAATTATCTTGACACAGGTTTCACACTAACACATTGGACTGCTCAAGATAAGAAAAAAATTCTTCGTCGAGGTTTGTAAGTTCTTCTGGGATGATCCATATTTGTGTAAATATTGCCCAGACCAAATCATAAGGAGATGTGTACCGGACAATGAGCACCAAAGCATCATCTCATTCTATTACTCTCAGGCCTATGGTGGTCACTTTTCTGCTAAAAAGACCATGGCCAAGATTCTGTAATGTGGCTTTTACTGGCCCACTATGTTCAGGGACACTCATGAGTTTTGCAAAGCTTGTGAGCGTTGTCAGAAGTTGGGAGCATTGTCCCGTCGAAATATAATGCCTCTGAACCTCATTCTTATCATAGAAGCATTTGATTGTTGGGGCATCGATTTCATGGGACCATTCCCCCAATCCTTTGGGAATTTATACATTTTGCTAACAATAGACTATGTCACTAAGTGGGTCGAAGCAATTCCATGCCAAAACAATGACCATCAATCGGTCATTAAATTCTTAAAAGAGAACATCATTTTCCGGTTTAGAACGCCTCAAGCCATCATTAGTGATGGGGGATCACGTTTTTGTAATAGGTCATTTGCGAACTTAATGAAGAAATATGGTATTTTTCACAAGGTGAGTACTCCATACCACCAACAAATAAGTGGATAAGCTAAGAATTCTAATAGGGAAATTAAACACATCTTGGAGAAAACGGTTAACCCTGACCGTAAGGATTGGTCAATTAGATTGACCGATGCTTTATGGGCTTACCATACCGCATTTAAGACCCCTATTGGAATGTCTCCCTTTAGACTTGTCTATAGGAAAGTTTGCCATTTGCCTGTGGAGTTGGAACATAGAGCCTATTGGGCGATTAAAATTTTAAATTTCAATCTGGACAACGCTGGCTCGCTACGCAAACTTCAGTTGAATGAACTCGAAGAAATCCAGAATGATGTGTACGAGAACTTAAGAATTTACAAGGGCAAGATGAAGGTGTTTCATGACCAACACATTCTTCAGAAATCATTCACACCTGGTCAGAAGGTCCTCTTGTACAATTCTCGGTTACATCTCTTTCCGGGTAAACTCCGATCTCGTTGGACTGGCCCTTTCACTGATACTAATGTCTATCCTCATGAGGTTATCGAGATTCAGAATCCAAACAATGGAAATGAATTCAAAGTGAATGGACATCGATTAAAGTCATTTGTCGAGAAATTTGATTCAGAGGACATGTCCATACTTTTGAATTATTATGTTTATCAGGATTGATCTCCTAGTCTGACGGAGGTATAATTAGGTTTATTGCTTTCTACCATTCTAAGATTGTTTACTTTCTACCGTTCTAGGATAGTTTGCTTTTGCCACTTTAGGATAGTTTGTTTTTGGTTGATAACTCTTGTGCTAACCACCTTCATGCTGAGATCCTTTGGAAAAAGCCTCAAGATTTCTTCATCAGGTACTATCTTTCCATCACTTCTCTTTCCATTACATTGTCTCTTTTGCATTAAATGCTTCTTTTTTTTTTACATTGAGGATAATGTAGATTTTAGGTTAGGGATGGGAGATTAGGTAACCTAATAAGTGTTTTCTCAGTTTTGAGCAAAATTTGAAAAAAAAAAAATTGAAAAATTTTCAATGTTTATTTGTTTGGAAAGCGATAAGTTGTGTATTTAAGACTGTTTTGAATATGATGATAGGTTAGAAATCAAATTTTGAATTTTTAGAGTTGGAGCAACTAAGTAACCTATCATTTATGGTTCTTATACTCTATTGATTAAGAGTAAGTTTGAATATTATGTTATTTATATTCTTTTCAGTGAATAGTACTATAATTTCTGATTGTTAGTATGATGATCATTGAAAGATGTTGAGAATCAAGTTTGGAGAATTTTATCCACCTTTAAAGAAGAAAAAGACACAGTTAAAAAATAGGAGATCGACAAAGAGGTTATAAAGAATGGAAAATGACAACATCTTTGAGGGGAATGGAAAATGTCTTTGAAAAGGATGTAATGTCTGAAAGATTAAAAAAAAAAAGGGAAAAGATCAAAAGACTGAATAAGTACAAATGACCGTCAACATAAATTTAAGAAAAACTAGAAAAAGAAGGAAAAGGGGATAAGTTTGGAATCAGTACTTGGATTTTCAACCAATCTTGAAGTGATGACCATGGCTAATATTACGAAAAGATAGTATTTTCACTGAACATTTAAAAAACTTGATATGCGAACTATGCTCTGACCTAATGGATAAAGGATTTGATTGATTGCTTATGTGATTCAACTCTAGGTTTCCAAAATCTCAATTTCTCATCTTGAGTCTACTCATTCATACTTGATTACACAAAAGACCGTTTTCTGAAAAAGGTTTGAACATTACGCATTAAGGTTCATTTTTCGCATACTTTGCTCAGGACTAGCAAAATGTTGGTTGGGGATTGTGTTGAGGGTTGAATATTGCATATTGGACCCCATCTATTATTTGGTTTTATGAACATGATAATGCGTAATGTTCTATTTTAATTATGTTTGTGTTGCAGGGTGAATTTAAGAGCTTGGATTGAAAAGGATGTTAAAAGCATGAATTTAACGCTCGAGAATCACCAAAGCTAAGAATGGATCTGATGAAACCAAGAATGAAGAATGCACACACTGAAGATCCAAGAAAATCAAGTAAAGAATGAAGAAAAACAGAGTTTTGAAGTGAATTTGTGTAATCCTCGACTAGTCCTGGCTCCGGCTCGACTAGTCGTGCGTATGCTTGACCAGTCCTAGACTCTGCTTGACCAGTCCTAGCTCGACCGGTCGAAGGTTCTCGACTCGAACTCCAGCTACTAAAATAACCAATTTTTCGTCCTGCTCGACCAGTCGAGGGCGTCCCACAACTGGTCATGGACGTCCCACAACTAGTCGAGCATTACGCAAAACTTGTGCGGACTGCATAAGTTTGAGTCAGTTTTCAGAAATTTCTACTCGGTGCAAAAGTTTAAGACCTAAAACTATAAATAGGGGTCCCTAGGGCACTCTTAGGCAGCTTACCTGCAAATCAATATTCAATATTCAACATTCAACATTCAACCAGTTTCATTCAACTAGTTCAAACATACTCCCCCTGAGTAACATAACCAATGCTAACCAATGCTACTCCTCTCACAATCACATCGTTAAGAACAAACCATTCTCCCCCTTTTTGTCACAATATGACAAAGGAAACAACAAAGGAGAACTAAATAAAGGGATATATGAGAGTAAACATGAGGAGTTATGAGATTATAGCAAAACAGAGATAGAGATACTCAGCATAGCTTCACATAGAATAAATATCCAGCATAAAACATAGATAGTATCCAACTCAAAATCAGTTAACCAAGTGCTAAGTTATAAAGTTATTACAGACCAGAAGTCTCATATAAACTAATCAGAACCAGAACTAGATGACGGAGCAGGAATAGAGGGATCAAGTTAGTGCATGCCTTTGTTCAATCGCCTAAGATATTTGCGCATGTACTTGAATTGTAAATCATAAGCAACAGACATGTTTTCCATCTTTACATTGATATTCTCAACTTTGTCCTCTAATGCACTCAGACGAGCATCAACATCAGATGGTTCAAAATCTGGATCATTTGTCGAGTCAGAATCCAGTTCCTCAAAAATGTCATCCATATTAATGTCATCACCAGCTTCTTCACCACCACCACCACCACCACCACCTTGTTCAGGAAGTAGATCCAACTTCATCTTATTGATATTAATATTGTTGAAGATCAGATGATGAATTGGTGCCTCATCAACCGGCATATCGACTAACATATGTGTAGCCAATACAATCATTAAATAGGCAAAAGGAATGCCACTGTGACCAGGATGGAGTCTAAACTGAAGAATGAAATGACAGATTAAGGATGGTAAACAAATCTGAGTACCTTTGGAGATAACATGGATAACACGAACCATAAACGAAATCAAGTCAGTTTTATTACCCGAACGAGGATACAGATTAGACACAAAGATTTTGTGGAGAATTTTGTACTTGGGTAACAAATACCTTGCGGGAAGCGCATTCCCTTTTTGTGTCCATTGAACATCCATGTTGCACAAGTCTCTAGTGAGCATGCGTTTTTCAGACATTGAGGGTTTATCAGTTAAGTTATGGATAGGAATACCCTCATCATTCACAGGAATGTCCATAAGGGCTGAAATTAAATGACGATCAATGTCAAAAGGCCCTTCTCTAGTAGATATTTTAAAAGTTAAATTATCCTGTGAGAAAGCACTAATACATGCAAACATGGATTGGGCAATGGACCGGTATGCTGGCCCACCCCAATGTAATAACTTAACCCAACATACAGCTTCAAGCATAGGAAGGATGTCAAAAGGTGCAATATGATTAACATTAACAGAATGTTCAACAATAACATTACGTAATCTAATGTCCCTAACATAAGATGGATCATCATTGGGAACAAGAAGATGACGCTTAGAGATAATGGTCGATCTGAAGGAAGAAGAAGGATCACGGGAAGTAGTTTTTCTACCTCTAGAAGCCATTTGCAACAAGGATATCAAGGAATTAAGAATTTGCAAAGGATTGAGAAGTAGGTTTACTCAAAACAGATTTTTTTAAATCCAAACCCCAAATCTCAATGAAATCCAAAATACCAAGCTTAAAGCTTGAAAAGTAAACAATCTAGACACAAATCTGCAAGAAAAACGTGATTTGGAACACTAACCTTGAAGAACATGAACAATGGGTTCGACAAGTCGAAGTTCGGCTCCTTAGAGAGGAAAAACGGAATGAGGAAGAAAGCAAAATCCCCAAATTTTAAGTGATTCCCGAGATCTACGACTGGTCGTGGATATCTACGACTGGTCGAAGGTCGACTATTCGAGTATACTCACGACCGGTCGAAGAATGTCCAAAAATTCATATTTCTTGCAAATTATACAAAAATTGAAATTCAATCTAGCAAATATATACACTATGATACAAGTAGGCATAAATAATCATTTTAAAATGCACATGCCAAGATCAAATTTCATCTTTTTAAACCTGCTTTTATCAAGAGGTTTTGTGAAAATGTCAACTCGTTGATCTTCGGTAGGAATATATTCTAGAGATATAACTTTTTCTTCTACTAATTCCCTTATATAATGAAATTTAATGTCAATGTGCTTAGTACGAGAATGCTGAATAGGATTTTTTGAAATATTTATCGCACTGGAATTATCACAATGTAATAACATAGAATCCTGTTTAATTCCATAATCACTTAGCATTCGTTGCATCCAAACAAGTTGTGTACATGCATTACCAGCTGCGATATACTCAGCTTAAGCTGTTGAAAGTGATATAGAATTTTGTTTCTTACTAAACCAGGAAACTAGGCAATTTCCAATGTAAAAACAACCACCACTGGTTGATTTTCTATCATCTAGATTACCAGCCCAGTCAGCATCCGAGTACCCAGCTAATTGGACACTAGTCTCATGAGGATACCAGAGACTGAGATTTACAGTACTTGCGACATATCTAATAATTCGCTTGACAGCAATCAAGTGAGATTCTTTTGGATCAGATTGATATCTTGTGCAAATACCAACACTTAGAGAAATATCAGGTCTACTAGCAGTTAAATATAACAAACTACCAATCATACTCCGATAAAGTTTTGAGTCAACATTTTTACCATTAGAGTCTTTTGAGAGTTTCAGGGTAGTACTCATAGGAGTATCAAAATTCTTGTCATTCTCAAATCCAAATCTCTTGATTAGATTCAAAGCATACTTAGATTGAGAAATGAATATTCCTTCAGGTTGTTGTTTTACTTGTAATCCAAGGAAATAAGTCAATTCCCCAACCTTGCTCATTTCGAACTGTGATTTCATCAAATCTGCAAACTTAGTAGTCAAGTTAGTACAAGTTGATCCATAAATGATATCATCAACATAAATCTATACCATTAAGATATGATCATTATGTTTTTTAACAAATAGAGTTTTATCAACAGATCTCATTTGAAAATTATGACTTAAAAGAAATTTCGTTTGTTTCTCATACCATGCCCTAGGTGCTTGTTTTAATCCATAAAGTGTCTTTTTAAGCCGATACACATAATCAGTATTTTTGGGATCTTCAAAACCCATTGGCTGTTCAACATAGACTTCTTCATGTAAATCGCCATTTAGAAAAGCACTTTTCACATCCATCTGATAGATCTTTATCTTTTTAAAACATGTAATGGATATAAATAGTCTAATAGATTTAAGATGTGCTACTGGTGCAAAAGTTTCATCGAAATCAATCCCTTCAATTTGAGTATAACCTTGTACCACTAGTCTAGCCTTGTTTCTAATTATATTTCCACATTCGTCAGACTTATTTTTGAAAATCCAGTATGTGTTTATCTTTAGGTCTTGGTACGAGATACAAAACATCATTTCTTACGAATTGGTTGAGTTCTTCTTGCATCGCAACAATTCATTTCTCATCAGCAAGAGCTTCTTTTACGTTAGATGGTTCTATTTGGGATGTAAAACATACATAATTACATATATCCTCAAGTTGTCTATGGGTGCGAACACCGGTGAGAGGGTTTCCAAGAATTTGTGTGGTTGGATGATCTTTAACAGTCCTTAACTCAGAATCAGTCTGATTCGATGAAGTATCTGGTTTATCAATGATTAGTACTTCATCATTATCTGAATTAGGAATTGGCGTATTTAAGTGATCATCAATGACAACATTGATGGACTCTTAAATCACACCAGTTCTATTGTTCAGAACCCTATAAGCCTGACTGTTTAAGGAATATCCTAGAAAAATCCCTTCATCACTCTTCGTATCGAATTTTTCCAAATTTTCACGATCACGTAAAATATAGCACTTGTGCCAAAAAATCGAAAGTATTTAACAGTAGGCTTTTTATTGAACCACAATTCGTAAGCCGTTTTATTATTATCTTTGCTAGTGTAGACTCGGTTAATAATATAGCAAGCTGTGTTGACTGCTTCAGCCCAAAGATTTTTAGAGAGCTTCATGCTATTCAACATGACATTAGCCATTTCTTGAAGCACCCTATTCTTTCTTTCTACAATTCCATTTTGTTATGGAGTTTTGGAAGCAGAGAATTCATGTAATATTCCTTGGTCGGTACAGAACTTCTCAAAATTGCTATTCTCAAATTCAGATCCATGATCACTACGAATTTTACTGATTTGATAAGATTTTTCAGTTTGAATCCATTTAAAAACTTTTCTTACTTCTTTAAGGGTTTCAGATTTATCTCTTAAGAAGACTACCCAAGTGAATCTGGTAAAATCATCAACTATTACCAGGATATACTTTTTCTCACCACGACTTTCTGTTCTGGTAAGTCCTATCAGATCCATGTGGAGGAGTTCGAGTGGTCTTGATGTGGTATTTGAATTCACCTTTTTGTGTGAGTTCCTTGTTTGTTTGCCTATCTGGCACTCACCACATATTTTATCTAATTTATAAAGTTTGGGTAAAACTCTTATAAGTTCTCGTTTGCTCAATCTATATAAATTTCGATAATGTACATGTCCAAGACGTTTGTGGCATAAATCAGTCTCGTTTGTATGGACCATGTAACATGTTTGATTAGATGAACTGGATTCGCTAATAATATATCAATTTTTAGACGTTCTACGTCCAGTTAATATTACAGAACCCTTATTGTTTAGTATCTCACAGCTTTGATTAGAAAACCACACACTATGGTTATTATCACATATTTGAGATATACTAAGCAAGTTATGTTTTAAGCCTTCAACATATAAAACATTTTTAAACACAGGAAGATTAAAAAGTTGAACCGTACCTTGGCCTATAATCTTGCAGTTGCTACCATCACTAAATGTGACTGAACTATCAGTCATATCTTTCAGATCCGTGAACAAAGCTTTGTCACATGTCATATGCCTGGAGCATCCACTGTCTAGGTACCACTTTGAATGACTTGTTGCTTTGAAAGCAGTGTGAGCAACCAAGCAGGTAACTTTAGGAACCCATTTCATAACTGTTTTGGGTTTAGGAACATAGTTGGTCTTCTTTTGTTTATAGTTGTATGAATGACCTATAGAGTTAGATTTTAAGAGCTCCTTGAGTAAATCAACTATCTTTTCAGGTAGTGGATTTCGTTTCTGATTAAAGTTGACATGGCTGCTTCTAGGTTTTTGAAAAGTTTTTGAATTTCTAGAAAAACCTTGATAAGTACTTTTCCCTTTTGAGTTTGAGGACTCTCCTTTAACAAACATAAGAGGAGTATACTTTTGTTTAGGAGATAAATTTTTATCATAGTCCAACCCGGATAGATCGCCACATTTTCTTGATCCGGATAAAAGTTTCTCTAACTTTGGATCACCTTGGGCATATTTCCATGTGTCCTTTAGACTCAGAAGAGAAGATACTTCAGTTTTAAGTTTCTCAATTTCAGATTTTAAATCAATAATTAGGGAGTTTTTGAATTCCAAATCGCATTTTGATTTTTCAAAACAATCTGAAATTTGTGATTTTTCTAAGACAAGTGATTCAAAACATTCTTTGAGTTTAGAAAACTTTTCTTTTTGAAGTTTAAGTTTGACAGCAATTTTACAACTTTCCTTATATAGGGCATTGTAAGCATCTTGAAGATCATCTTCATTTTCACATTCACTACTCAGATTTTCTTCACTTGTTGAGTCATTATCTGAAAATGTGAATTTGGCTAGAGTCATAAGAGCTTTAACCTCATTGCCCGACTCAGTTTCAGAATCTTCTGATTCAGAAGAAGCTTCAGAATCAGATGATTCATCCCATGTAGCCAACATACCCTTCTTCTTGGGTCTGTCCTTTTTAGGACATCTATTTGTTAAGTGCCCATATTCTTGACAGTTGTAACATTGACTATCTTTCAAAGATTTTCGAGATTTGGGTCTGAACTTCTTTTTATCATTCGATTTTTGAAAATCAACCATTTTCTTGCTTTTGAAAATCTTGTAAAATTTCTTAGCTAAAACAGCCATATCATCTTCTGAATCAGAATTTTCTTCTGAATTACATTTAGAAGATTTTAGTGCGATAGATTTACCTTTAGGAGCTTTAAAGTTTAACTCGTAGGTTTGTAGAGAACCAACTAGTTCTTCTACCATCATATTATCCGCATCACGAAGTTCCTGGATTGCGGTTACTTTAGAATTGAACCGTTCAGGAAGTGAGCGTAATATCTTTGCACACACTTTACTTTCTGGGATTTTATCGCCAAGACCCCACATTGAGTTTACAATGTCATTCAATCTAGTGTAAAAAGTCCATAAACATTTCATTTTCCTCCATATGAATTTCTTCAAATCTGGTTGTGAGGAGTTGGACTTTAAATTTTTTGACAATTGTAGTACCCTCGTGTGTCATTTCTAATATATCCCAAGCTTACTTTGCAGTATCACAGGAAATGATTCTTTTGAACTCATCCGGTGATAGTGCGCAAGTGATTGCATTTAGTGCTTTAGCATTTGCACTACTCTCACTTTTCTGAAGAGTGGTCCATTGGTAATATGGTGTGACTTTCATAGATTTTGAACCATCAACCCCAGTAACTTCCATGATAGGAGGTTTCTATTCAGTCACTGTGGCTTGCCACACATTTTCATCCATTAATTTGAAGAAGATCCTCATTCTAGCTTTCCAATAGACATAGTTGGAGCCATCAAAGGGTGGAGGCCGTGTGACTGAAAGGCTATCAAAATTTGACATCTTAAATAGCTTAAATCGTTAACTCAGGAATTAAATCCAAGAATGAAAATAGAGCTATTAGGCTTTGATACCACTTGAAAAGGCCTAGCTATATGTCCTAGAGGGGGGTGAATAGGACAATGCCAAATAAAACTTATAACAGCAGAATTAAAAAGAATATGATAGCCAAAGTAAATCACAATACAGGAAAGTAAAACAACCTCAAAATTTAGATCTTGAGAGGTTGATACAAATGTTGTTCTAAGGACAACCTTTCACCAAAAACCAGAGTTTATGGTAGGACAACCTTATTTCTAGAAAGATCTTTGTATCAAATCTCAAACCAAAGAGGAATATAGAAATAAATACAAACTGAATTGAAATAAATTGTAATCACAAATGTATTGTTCTAGGGACAGCCATACACCATAAAAATGGCAGGGCAACCTTGCTGGAACAACTTTTAAAGGAAATTGAATATCAAGCTGATAAAGGAATAGCAGAGAATAAATTCTAAACTATTACAAAATTCTCACAATGCTTGAATTAAATGATTACAACATTCACCACCATACATACATCCCACAAAAGAATAATTAAAGATTAGAAGTATAAATCATTCAACCACGACACAAAAGATTATAGTGGTTCGCCTATGTGTTCACCAACTGTTAAATAACAGCCACACAGAATGCTACTCCACTCCTAATATCCTCACACAGGGGATATTAGCGTTCACTAACAAAATAGGTTTTCCTAGGTTCACCCAAAACCTTTACAATTGTGTCTTTGTCTGTGGGCTTACACAATTAAAAAAACCCCCACTTCTGAGTTTTCCTAGCTTTCCTCAGATAACCAATACAACAAGATTTTTCTGGTAAATCTTGAAAGAAACCAAAACAGAAAGGAATTTACAATTAAATGTAAAATACCTGATTATCTCCTTCGTTGTAGCAGCCCGGTAGAACCAAGTCAGAGTAGATGATTGAATGTCCAAGTTCAATGTCCAGTACTTAATTACAATGGTTCTAATTCTAATAGATTTTAAATTTAAACCAAGTAGGGCTTGCTTAATTGATTTTGATTCCAAAGAAAGGGAATAACAATTCCTCTTATCAAATTAGATTGGAATAGCATAAACGAAATCAATTAAATAAAGCTAAGGAAAGAGAATATTAAATAAGTACACTTAGCTTAGATGGAGCACAGAATTATCTCTCAGAAGTTCGACGAAGATTGGCTTGAATGGATTAATTAATTTGATGATTTCTTCTGAGATTCGTGCTCTATTTATAAGTGAGCAGATCACGTGTTCGACTGGTCTAGAGAGCTCTTCGACTAGTCGAAGCAATAACAGATATTTGAAAAATCAGGCACGATAAGCTTTGACCGTTCTACGACTGGTCGAAGGTCTCCTTCGACTGGTCGTAAGTCACCTTCGATTGGTCGAAGGTCTCCTTCGACTGGTCGAAGAACTTAAAATTCATCGCTGGATTTTGAGTCGAAGACTTTCGACTGGTCGAAGATGCAGTCGACACTGTTCCTTCGACTAGTCGAACAGATTCCTGGACTAGTCGAAGCATAACAGAAATTATCTGATTTTTGTAACAAACTCACGACTGATCGAGGAATTTCTTAGACTGGTCGAAGCAACTCTAGGACTAGTCGAAGAACATACCAAACTTATGTAAAAGAAACATTCGATTTATGTATCCAAAGTGACCTACTTCTAAGTTCAACCTAAGGTCAGTCAAACCTCAACCATGAAGTAAAGACATTGAAACATTAGGAACTAGTGACCTTGAAGTATGAGCCTTGAAGTCTTGATGTAGTTCAATCTTGAGATCTTGATGTAGCTCAATCTTGAAAGTGTCTTGAGTTCTTTACAAACTGCCTTGTACTCTTCTTGAAGTCTTGCAGCTTGAGTCATGTCTTGTGAGCAGTGCTTGCAGTCAAGATTGATCCTTGTACTTGTAAGCTTTGCTTGTTGTGAGCTTTGCTTGCTCATGAATGTTGAATTTTGAGAGAGCTTCACTTATGCAAGTTATATATAACAGTGATTTTGGCACCACAAATTTGACAACAGACAGGGATATAAACTATAGCACTTACATGCCCCTCCTCCGTCGCTAGACTCGGATGCCTAGTCATCCGTGTCGTTGTCTTGTAGTTTGTTTGTTGCTGTGTTAGGAATTTGTGTTTTCATGTTGAGAGGCTTCGTAGTGTGGTAGTTTAGTAGTATGTTTTAGTGTTTGATGGTCCATGTAAGGCTACATCCAATGTATTTTGACGATTTTGGGTTAAATGAAATGCATGAAGCTCCTTTTGTTAACGAATGTGTAGAATGCTTGACAAGTTGGAGTTGTACTTGACAATTGTGAACTCCTTCCACCCCTCCACCATTACTCCTCTAAACTCATCTCTTACTCCTCTTGGCCTCACCATTTCACACCCATATGAGCACAAAACCCAACTTTTGTGTCTCATAACTTCCCAAACCCACAAATCTCATCTCACACTTTCCAACACCCTCCTTCCAAACTTGTCATTCCCAATCCCGAAGTGGGATTAGCAATGCAATCCATTTAATACAACCTAATACCATTGGCCAAACAGGCCCTTAGAGTTTTGGACCAAGAGTTGGTACTCCTAGATTTTGCAAACAAATCTGGCAGTATAAGAAATCCAACAGATTAATAATATGAACCCTAGGACCTTCTTACCTAGTATGAGCATGTGTGTAGTGCTCGAGTGTAGTTAAATTCAAGTTCAGGCAACTCAATTCCAATCAGACAATGTTTGACCCTAAGCGATAAACAATTTCTTGTATTAGAAAGGGTATGAAATTATCTAGCGTATAAGCATAGACTTTGGATTACAACTATTGGTTGGTTATACTAAGGAATGTAAAACACTGATTATGCTAAGACAATTGAAAGATAGACTTAGGTAGTTGGCTTGATTAGGTTGGAGTGAGATCTCATTCCTTCGTTGAATCCCCCTAATACTTATAGGCTTATTTAATAACTCTTAGAAAAGTTATTTTAACGTAGAAACTATTCACGCTTAGAGAAAAGTTATATATCCCTCTGATTGAACGTTAGATTAAAACAACACACCCCCTAGGATTGTCTTCTCAAGGTCTTCTTACAATCGGGAACACGGAATAGAGAACTATATATAAGTGAGGTATTCGCGGTTTGAATTAAATTCTCAATCCTATTAGTTACCAATGAACTCAATGCTCTGATCAAGCAGAAGGTTGGGATCAACTAGGATTAAGAACTGATACAACAATTTTCTGTCCTAGCTAGGCAGAAGGTCTATGTATCCGGCTCAGACCCACTACATAACTTTCCTTCCGTGTTGGCCGAACCACTTACAACCAAAAGTTTGTTACTTCGCCTTTGAGAAGTGTTAAGAACATATAGCCAATAGGGATACTTTGCTCGGGCCTAAGAAATTTCTCAAATGGGCAACAGAGAGTTAGGGATTAGGTCCTGAATCACAGACCATTCGGGCATCCATATTGTGCATATGGCCTTAGAAAGATAGTCTGCCCGTTAACCTATTTTTTCCAAATTCCTTATGCACTAATAATGTATAGATTATCTTACAGTATTCAACTAGACATGATTAAAGAGGTAAGTTGGGACCATGGCAAAGGTCCTTCCCTGGTATAGTTAGGCACCTTACCACAAACTCACACTCGTCCCTGAAACCAACCACAACACCCATTATTTTATCTCCTTTATATAACCATAGGTACCAATGCCATAGCACACATCACCGATAGAAGGAAGACCGATGTATTAAGAGATCGTTTCCCATTTCCTGCCAATAATAGGTCTAAATTACACCTTGTTCTGACGTACGGAGCGAGACATGGATTCTTGAGCCTTAAATAAGTTTTTAAGGGGGGTAGAAAGGTTTTGAATGTGGTCGAGTTAGGTAGGTATACTCGTCTACCCACTCATAGGTGCAGCGGAAGCTTGGTGGGCCGATAGCCCATTGGCCCAGTATCGAATGGAATTACTCCAGACTATACGTAAAGATAGGTCACTAAATAGAATTTGAACCTTTCCTAGAATGTCGATAATAAAGTTACTAGAAGGAAAGTAATTAGGCTTTAAGTATTAAACCAATTCGTATTACAGAAAGGGCCTAACAATGAGTACGAGTTTAACTACTACCATGGACATGAATTAAGATGGGGACTCTCCTAGACCAAGACCCAACGGGCAACCTTATGACTAGAAAATTTGAACCTTCCATTGATGACCATTCCCTAAGTTTTTAGAGTGATCAGACTACGAAGTGACTAGAATATACAACTGCGAAGCATTCGCGGCTTGACCCAATTCTCAATCCTGGGCGACTACCAATGGACTCACTGCTTTGATCAAGTAGAAGACCAGGATCCATCAGGATTAAGAAGGGATACAACGAGTTGTCTGCCCTTGTTAGGCGAGCAATCGACGTATCGGGTTCGAGCCTACCACAACTGACTTTCCGTATTGGCCCAATCATAAATGGTAGAACATACCACCCTTAGATAAACTTTAACATCAGACACTTAGCACGATAATAATGACTTGGACATTTATCTTCAAACCTCAAAGGTAGAAACTTTTAAGGGGGGTAGACCGATATGAGCTAGGCTAGTGTAGCTGTTATATACCCTAACCCATATATAAACCTGAAACTAACAGAACTAACCTGAAAACCTTTACTTATTACCTTTAGACAATTTCGGGGACAAAATTATTTTTAAGGGGGGTAGATTATAACACCCCGAATTTTTGCCAACCTGGAGTTAGACGTCCTTGGGCCATGAGTCGATCATAACACTTTAAATGACTTCTCAGAACTCAATCCTAAAGCCTCAAATTCCCTTTTGTAACGCCTCAGAAAAATCCGTACAAAGACCCGAGTACCACCTCAGGCAGAAATCACTCAGGACCAAACCCTTTAGAAATTGGGCACAATGAACTAGGTGTTAAACTGGTTTACCTATGAAATTAGCACTAATCGCTTTAAATATGATCTGTAAGACCCAAAACTTGTAGAATCAGTGACGCTAGGTTACCCTGAAATCTAGGATCAATCTCATTACCCAGTTGCTCTCGAGAGCACATTGAAACTCCGTATCAGAGCCGGACCACACGTCGAAAGTCCGATGACCATGAGACTAAACGATTATAACCGCCTTGCTGGGGCTGACTACCATCTCAGAAATCAAATCCAGATAGTGTCCCGGGACTATTCGCTTGAGCCCAGAGTGAAGTGTGTGAGAAACGTGAATATTTTAGAAATCAAAATCTAAATTTAAGTAATCTAAGACTTGTTGCTTGCGGGCCAAATATAAGGATTTACACCGTCAGAATTTGACCCAAATACACCCTTGGATCAGGGAAAATTTCATACATAGGTCAGTGTACTTGTGACCCTGATCGAGTTTCATTGACCGTTGAACTTAAACTGGTCCGCCACATGCGATCTGAAAATCCGATTAGAACGAAAACTTAACCCATCCTAGATCTAAGGTCAGTGAGCTTAAGTCCGACCTTTGGCTCAAGGGGGGGCTCCGGAAGTGCTCCGTTGAGCTGAAACAGACACTCTTTAGACATAACCTAAGTATACTTTAGCCCTGGGGTCATTCCCATCAGTTTTAGGCCTATATAAGGGCCTTAAGCCCTCACTCTCTCATCCCATACGAATTTAGGAAACCCTAGGAGAGAGAAGAGATGAAAGAGAGAGAAAGAGAGAGAGAGAGTTGGAGTTCATCCCTGGGATTCAATCCCATCACTCCACGTGCCTTACCACCACTTCCGTACCACTCTACCGGCGCTACTGATCCCGTTCTTAGGTAAGAAAACCTAACCCTAATCTCTTCTAGGGTTTCAATTGTCGCTAGTAGCGAAATAGCTGACTCAACTCGTGCTATAGGTTGTCATTCCTTCGCTGACGAAGACTTAGAGTCTCTATCGTGTTGGTTACGCTTCTACGGCATAAGGTACGGACTATAGACGTATAGGTTATGGTTTTCAAGGCTTTCAATGTCGGTTAATGATTTATAACTGACATGGGTGCTATTTCACATGCAAAATGCATCATCTGTTTCACTTTACAGTTATACATGAACTATGTGGAATATATTGTATTCTATGTATATGTTGAGATGTTTGAATACGTATGAAATTTGGATTTGTGCCTAACATGATTATCTGTCGTGAATATATGCTTGTTACATGTGCGGCAACTCCTTAGCGAAAGGACTTGCCCTAAATCACATCACGGCAAATATACGTTATATGTGATACAGTGTGTAGCCCAAGTGTTTGTGGAAATGAATGAATGAATATGGAACTTGGATTCATGCTTGCCATGACTATTCGTCGTGGGTGCACGCGTGTTATAAAGGGGACAACTCCCTAGTGAAAGGATTTGGCCTAATACCTATGTGATCAACATACGTCATGTATGTTGATGTAAGTAGTCTAAAGTGTTTACTGAAATGTCTGAATGAGTAAGTAGTTAGTAAATTTTAATATATAAGGGTGTTGAGATATGATTCTCAACTCCTTTAACTATGTGTATGCTTTCCTCCATGTACCGTATATTATAGTGTCTGTTTATCTATGTAATGCATATGTATAAATCTACGTTTAAGTTGTATTTCATAAAATGCAAAAACAAAGCCGTGAAGGGTGATGGGGGAGTAGTGTAACGATTCCGTGCAATAGCCCTGGCAGCCCTAAAGCGGACAATATCGGACCTTTGATTGTATGATTTGAAATCTTGATCCATTACTGCTTTAACTATCTTCTAGGATATTTTGTTGTAATTGAATGTATAAGGGGCTATGTTATGGTCTAGGCAATCGGTAACAGGCTTTGAGTTTGTGGCTGAGATTCATTCGCCACGTAGGACGTGTTTGATGAACCCGAGTCGTACTAGAGTTGTCGGCAGTGGTTAGGCCACACGGAGTGTTTACGTGCTTCATGTCGATCAACTCGATGTGCGCTCGTGCTAGTCGAGCTCGTCAAGTAACCCGATTGACCCGATGTATGTTTACCATGTATGGACGCCACTGCTTGAACCTAAGGTACCAAACTCACCAGTGGAATCCCCGTCAACCTTGGTACCTCGATCTGCTAAGACTCATGAGCTGAACATGGTGGTATGGGACACTATGGTCGCACTGTCGGCATACGCTGGAGCGACGAGCCCCCCCGTAGTGACCAGTGAGCAACACCACCTCGTGAGTCGAATACGGTGGTATGGGACACTGTATTCGAGCTGTCGGCCTATACTGATTTGGTGACGAACCCTTTGTCGTGACCTCGAGCCTACTCTGAACCTGCGTAGAGGCGACGAGCCTTTCCATAGTAATCAGAGTATACACTAGGCCTGTACTGATTTGGCGACGAGCCTATTGCAGCGACCTAGAACCGCAACCTCGTATGAGATTTACTAGGACTGACGACCCTAGAATGGATCCTTGTTTGAGAATTAATATAAGGGAGGTACCTTAGTTTCCCAAACCTGCTGTATGAAAAGGACTAATAAAAACTTGGTAATCATGCTCATAACATCGCATTGCATGTGCCCCGGGTTGAAGAGCGCAGAGGGAAGAAAGGATGTCGCGACCGTAAGATGGTGTCGAACGAGGGAGTGTAGGCGAGGCCATACATCATGAATACATTTCATCCTTGCATTAATAAGAGTATCTAGGAATGTTTGATTGTACTGCTTTATCATTACTGCTTGACTGAGTTGATAACATGTTAACCTCTGCTTTATAGTTCCACTGAGTTAATCACTCACTCCCACGTTACGGGATGGTGTTGTACATACCAACCAGACCCTGTCTTAGTTTCAGATGATGGTGATGCTTGCAAAGCGGAGCCGGACTTTTATGATGAGGAGGAGGGTTTCTCCTGTTTGCAGCTATCAGGCGGGACTATGTAGACCATCTTCTGATTGACGGAATTACAGGGTTGCTGATTAGATGTCATTACTCTTTAGTTTGCACTTTTGGAACACCCATGTATATTCATTTTGTTCATTTTTAGTGTATGCATATCTATATTTAATCTGGTAACATGTTTATACTCTTGAGACTTACAACAGTTTATAAATTCTATATATCTATCACAATCTTCCGCTTGCGTAATTTAACTATCTCTGGAGTATGATATGTTGTTTTGGTCTAATCTCATTCATGTTTCAATGCACTCATCGTAATCATCATTATCTATGTTGTATAAGTGATGCGTTGGAACTCGGGAGCTGAGCTTTGCTCGACCCCCAATTTTCAGGGCGTTACAACGTGTGGGATGGGACTCACCTTGCTGTACGTATACTATATTCCACACCGTCCATTTCTAGACTGTGCCATATGGGCCACCTGGATATGTGTTTCATATCCACTCACGTGTGGACCTACCACACCGTGATGCATGTATGGGTCTGATCCACACAGTCCAACAATCTAGACGGGTGCGACCCACTTCCTTGCATGTGTTTCCATCCAGTCGTCCATTTGGATGTTTTGTTGGGTGCGGCCCTCCTTGATTTATGTGTTGTGTATGCACACTGTCCATCTAGAGAGTGCTGCATGAGCCACCCGTGATGTGTGCATTGATCCACATCGTCCATGTGTGGGGCCCACCATATGATGTATGTGTTACATCCAAACCATCCATTCGGATGGTGAGCTCGTCTTAAGGCTTAAGACTAAAAATAAGACATCTATTTATTAAGTGGACCACACTG